>CANSZD010000887.1:0-124565 GCA_947648045.1 Beta corolliflora | reverse complement strand
AAATGAAGAAGAAAGAGGAAAGAAAAGAAAATGAAAAGGGAATAAAGGATAAAGAATTTACACTAACTCATTTTCGTAGGAATCACGAATTGCATTTAGCACATGCAACAAGCTCTTTAAACCCTAGATTGCTCTAAAGGGCGAGTGAGATCTCGCGAGGTTTCCAAAGAGTTTTCAAACCCACAACTCTAGTTTTCATCAACAATTTATTCAATCTAGATCAAGAGTAATGCCCAAGTTAACTATCAATGAAATGGTTCACAAGCAAGGATGGAGAGCAACTTTCAAAACAACTAAATTTCAAGTGTACTCATAGGTTATGGGTAGAGAAAGCAACTAATCAAGATTGCAAAGGATACCTAATTAGGCCTTTTACTCGCTCATTAGAGAACACCTAGCTATCAAAAAGATTTAGAGCCCTTCAAGTGTTATAGAAGCTCAAATTACTAGTCCACCATCCCTAGACACACAAACAAGCCTTAGACTCCCTCTACTCAAAAACTTTAGAAAAATAGTACTAAGTGTGGGAGGTATCCACAAATTGACCTCTTTTATTGGAATTCTTCTACTCTTTTTGCTTTTCGTTTTTCTTCACTTTTTTTTCATTTTTCACGCCTTTTTTGACTGCTTTTGGCTTTTTCTTTTTCCCTTATTATGGGAATTTTTGCTATACAAATGTGAAGTTACTCACTAAAGAGAGACATAAGAACTTGTGGCTTTTTGTACCACTTATTACAAACGAAAAGAAGTAAAAACTAAGCTTTTTGTAGAGTTTTGTTTGGGGACATGATGAGCGTATCTAGGGACACTAGGGACCGCAAATTTGAAGCTAAATTTATTCAAGCATGAGCAACATAGTCAAGAATCAAGACTAGACATCCAATTGAGCATTCATTGGTTTCACTTTGGTTGATTCTAATGCAATCAAGATTAATCACCTCCTAAAGCACCACAACACAAGCTCACACTCTTCCAAAAGGAGCCTCTAAACATATACTCAAAATTCAAGCAAGGAATCCACAAATATCATCAACTAGAATCTTCCTTGGGCAAGGAAATCAAAACTTTATTCAAGGCTAAAACTTCTTTTTGTTTTTCTTTGTTTTCCAGATTTTTTTTTTTTTTTTTTTAATATTTGAACTAAAAGCAAACATTGAAAAAGAAGGGAAAGAAAAGGGAAGAGATAAAGCTAAAACAAGGAAATAAGAAAAAAAAAAGAAATGAGAAAGAAAATTGTTTTTGGGTTTTATATTTAAAAACTAAGAAAATAAGCAAATAAGAAAAAATGAAATCATGGTTCACCACATATTAACAAGCATTGGCCCATTCACCAAGCTTAACCACAATCACAAACAACAATTCAATCAAAATAGCAACAAGGGTCTCCTAACGCCTACACCATCAAGTAAAAACTACCCAAATCATGAAAATACCCCCCCAAGCCAAACCAAACACCGTCCTCGGTGTGAAAGGAAGAACAATGGGGAGAGACCAACTCAAGGGTCGAGGTCCTCCCCCTCGGGGGTTGAGGGGGTTGCATATAGGAGGGGGTAGGGAGTGCGGGAGGGACCATGCCGTTATCATGAAAGAATTGCAAGATGGGGGTAAAACTCTCTCGCATCTCTTGTTGGAAGGTGGTTAGTCTTTGTTCGAAACTATCAAACCGCCTATCTATATGGGCATAAATAGGGGCATAGTCGGGAACATAGGTGGGATGGGGTTGGGGAGGAGGAGGGGAGGGGCGGAAGAAGAGGAGGCAAACTCATGGGGATCCCGCCTATGGTAGGTGCGGATCTCCGCGCCTTCCTCCGCGGCTTCCCCGGATGAGATAGTTGACTTGCCCCGTTTTAATCTCGGTGATGCGGCGATTTGGAAATTGAATGGAAGAAATTTTACCAATCTTCCAAGTAAAATGTATTCCAATCCTTTGTAAACCAACGCGCATCTTGTAGGTGTTGTTGGTTTATTAGGGTCGACCCCTGGGACCTCGGGGTCTTAGGGCGAACCCTAAAGTGTTCAAGAATGGCGGTAATCAAAACCGCCTACAACAATCGACCCACGTCCGAGAGTTCTTGGGGTTCCTACCCTTTGGAGATGGCGGGCAAACATCAAAGGTATGTTCAGCTTTCTCTTATCCCATAGGTAAGAACCTATGATCATAAGTTCCGATCGACTTACCTTGGAGTTATCCTTTCTCCCAAAGATGGTGTTCCCCAAAAACTTGCGGAAGTACCGGATAGCTGGTTGGTGTATGAGTGAATCATTAGCATTTGTAGCATCGTAACTTTTTCCGTCACTCAACTTACTCCAACATTCATAAAGGTTGAAAGAAGGTGCGGGAGTGGTGCTCGATTCAATTTGTAATCCAAAAATGTCAGCAAAATCACCAATAGGCATAGAACGAGCAACATTCCCCAACCTAAATGTGAGAACGGCCTCGGCTCCAGTTGAGCACGCGAACCGTTCCTCTCCGGTTATTTCCAAGGAGCTTAAGAATTCAAGTGTTAAGCATTTATAAGTTTTTTTTCTCATCAATAACACTTTTTTCATATTCAATCCGTCAGCTATATTATTTACATCCCCCCGAATCCCCCATAAAGACAACAAGGTCTCATCAACAAAACGGTTAGGGGCGAATTCCTTAGCCTTAAGGGCTTGAAATCTATTAAAATGTTCTAAGCCAGCAAAAACAATGAAAGGAAATTCGGGATCATGAAACTCACCGGGGGCATCATGCCCCGAGACGTTTTCCCCATGTGGTGGTTGACTTGAGCTAGCTTGCCCCGCTTGTCTACTCCGCTTTGAATTCCTCTTCTCCATGCTTCAAATTACTTGTTGCTCAAAAATTCAAAATCCCGTAACTTAGTGGTGGGGGTGGAAAAAAAAGAAAATTTTTTTGTTTGTTTTTTAGTTTTTTTATGAGAGAAATGAAGGGGGAATGATGTTTTAGGAAGAATTTGTGAAGAGATTTCAGTGGAAAATGATGAATTTGAGAGTTGTGGTAAAATTTTGAGGAGAGAGAAAATGGTGAAAAATGGTGGAGATGGGGTTTTTTGAAGGAGAAAAAGTTGAAATTTGTGGAGGAAAGTTGATGAGGATGAAGATTTGT
Source organism: Beta corolliflora (assembly GCA_947648045.1). Classification (NCBI taxonomy): domain Eukaryota; kingdom Viridiplantae; phylum Streptophyta; class Magnoliopsida; order Caryophyllales; family Amaranthaceae; genus Beta; species Beta corolliflora. The sequence continues at coordinate 121,456 of CANSZD010000887.1, read as the reverse complement.
GAGGGATTTTTAAGTTTTTGAGTGGTGAGTGAGTGATTTAAGTGAGATTTAGGGAGTTAGGGTTTGAAGTTTGAAGAGGGTTAGAGAGAGTTGAGAGGTTGAAGATGAAGGAGGAGTGAAGAAAAGAATGAAGAGTTAGAAAAATAATTCGGTTTTTTTTTGCCCACTCACATCCCGACCCGGGCGGGTAGAATTTACCCGAGCCCTCGGGTCGGCACCAGGCCAGATTTTTTTTGTACACAAACAACCGACCCGGGCGGGTCACCACACCCGAGCCCTCGGGTCGAGTGACCCGGGCGGGGTTTTTCTTGACCCGGGCGGGTCCGCTTGGCAGTGGCCATTTTTTGCAACACTCTTTTCATCGACCAGGGCGGGTCATATGACCCGGGCCCTCGGGTCAGCTCCGACTTTGTTCTTTTTTTCGTTCGTTCTTCACCTTCCTTTGCTTCAAAATTCTCCCAAGCAAACCTAACAATACCCAAATCACAAAATCACCATAACAAGCATTTCAAATGCCATAATAATATGTGGTAAACCATTATTCCAAGTAAATCAAAACTAAAAGAAGAAAAAAAAGAAATAGAAATAAGTGAGAAAAACGGGTTGCCTCCCGCTAAGCGCTTGTTTTAAGTCATTAGCTTGACTACCATAAATCTTCAATCATTAGGAGGGGAGTAATCCTCAAGTGCAATAGAGTAAGCTTCTTGAAATGACGCACCATCATAGTATAGCTTGAGTCTTTACCCGTTCACCTTGAAACACCCTTTTGCATTATTGCAAATCTCAACCGCACCATGTGGGGATACTTGATGCACGGTGAATGGACCACTCCACCTTGATTTGACCTTGCCCGGAAATAACCTCAACCTCGAATTGAACAAAAGGACTTTGTCACCAACTTTGAATTCCCTTTTCATGATTCGTTGATCATGCCAAGCCTTTGTTCTCTCTTTGTATACCCGGGAGCTCTCATAGGCGTCCCTCCTAAGCTCCTCAAGCTCATGAACGTCAAGCATCCTTCTTTCACCCGAAGCTTGAAGATCAAAATTCAAAGCCTTGATGGCCCAATAAGCCTTGTGCTCCAATTCTACGGGCAAATGACACGATTTTCCATAAACAAGCTTGTAAGGTGTCATGCCAATAGGGGTTTTGTAGGCCGTGCGATAGGCCCACAATACATCGTCCAACTTGGAAGACCAATCCTTTCGAGATCGATTTATCGTCTTCTCCAAAATGAGTTTGACTTCTCTATTAGATATCTCTACTTGACCACTAGATTGAGGGTGGTAAAAGAGACCCATTTTGTGATGCACCCCATATTTAGCAAGAAGGGCCTTGAATGATTTCTTTGCAAAGTGCGATCCCCTATCACTAATGATGGCTCTTGGAACTCCGAAACGGGGGAAGATCACCTTCTTAAATAGCTTGACCACTACCTTGGCATCATTTGTAGGGGAAGCGATTGCTTCAACCCATTTGGAAACGTAATCAACCGCTACCAAGATGTAACGATTACCAAGGGAGGAGGGAAAGGGGCCCATGAAATCAATCCCCCAAACATCAAAAACTTCCAACTCCAAGATGCTTGTAAGGGGTAGTTCATGCCTTTTTGAGATATTTCCAACTCTTTGACACCGATCACAAGCCTTGACAAAGCCCCAAACATCCTTGAACATACTTGGCCAAAATAGACCACATTGTAAAATCTTTGCCACGGTCTTGTCGGCTCCCATATGACCACCACATGGGGATGAATGACACATCCCTATTACATTCTCGATCTCATCATCCGGGAGACACCTCCGGTAAGTGCCATCCACCCCCCTCCCCGAACAAGTATGGGTCCTCCCATACATAGTGCTTCGGCCTCATGCATGAACCTCCGCTTTTGTTGATAGTTGAGGTCATCCGGAATGACTCCACTAGCATGAAAGTTAGCAAAGTCCGCGAACCAAGGAGCATACATGGCCTTAATGACATAGAGGAAATCATCTTGGAGGGAATCATTGATGGGAGGGTCTAGGTCATGTGAATCATCCATAGGAAGGCGAGAGAGGTGGTCGGCAACCGAGTTTTCGGTGCCCTTCTTGTCTTTGATCTCAATATCAAACTCTTGTAGGAGAAGGATCCACCTAATCAAACGAGGCTTGGCATCCTTCTTAGTCATGAGGTACTTGATAGCCGCATGATCCGTGTACACCACCACTTTGGAGCACACAAGATATGACCGGAACTTGTCAAAAGCAAACACGATTGCTAGGAGTTCCTTCTCCGTGGTGGCATAGTTCCTTTGAGCGGAATCAAGCGTCTTGCTTGCATAGTAGATCACATGGAGCTTTCCTTCTTTTCTTTGCCCTAAAACGGCCCCCACTGCGCTATCACTAGCATCACACATTAGTTCAAAAGGCAAACTCCAATCCGGAGCTTGCACTATAGGAGCGGAAATTAGAGCCTTTTTTAGAGTTTCAAAAGCATGCATGCAATCGTTGTCAAATTTGAACTCAATGTCTTTTTGAAGCAAATTGGATAGGGGCTTTGAGATTTTTGAGAAATCTTTGATAAAACGGCGATGGAAGCCCGCATGCCCAAGAAAAGATCTCACTCCCTTCACCGAAGTTGGGGGAGGCAATTTCTCAATAACCTCAATTTTAGCCTTATCCACCTCAATCCCTTTTTGAGATATCTTATGACCGAGGACTATGCCATCTTCAACCATAAAATGACATTTTTCCCAATTAAGAACAAGATTCATATTTTGACATCTCTCTAAAACCTTTTGAAGGTTGGAGAGACAAATGTCAAATGATGAACCTACCACGGAGAAGTCATCCATGAAAATCTCTATGGTTGATTCAAGCATGTCCGAAAAAATGGCGGTCATACACCTTTGGAAGGTAGAAGGAGCATTACACAATCCAAATGGCATCCTTCGATAAGCGAAGGTGCCAAATGGACATGTGAATGTTGTCTTCTCTTGGTCATCGGGGTGAATGGGAATTTGAAAGAACCCCGAATAACCATCCAAAAAGCAAAAATGGGTATGACTCGCCAATCTTTCAAGCATTTGGTCAATAAAAGGGAGGGGGAAATGATCCTTTCGGGTGGCTTTATTCAACTTACGATAATCAATGCACATGCGCCACTCGGTGACCGATCTTGTGGAGATAAGCTCACCCTTGTCATTCTTGATGACGGTCATTCCTCCCTTTTTTGGGACAACTTGAACGGGGCTAACCCACCTACTATCCGAGATAGGGTAGATTATCCCCGCCTCAAGGAGTTTCAAAACTTCCTTTTTTACCACCTCCTTCATGTTAGGATTTAGCCTTCTTTGAGGCTCAATAGAGGAGGTTTGACCATCATCCAAATGAATTCGATGCATACACAAGGTGGGACTTAGACCCTTGAGATCATCAATTGTATACCCAATGGCACTTCGATGTTGTTTTAAAACACAAAGAAGTTTGTCAAGAGAAGGACCATTGAGTGTAGAATTGACAATCACGGGATAAGTCTCGTTATCTCCGAGAAAAACATACTTCAAAGAAGGGGGAAGGGGTTTCAACTCACATGTAGGAGGAGGCGTGGTCCTCTCCTCTTTTTTCAATGAAGCTTCTAAAATCTCAAAGCTTGAATTAGGAGGTAGGTAGATTGGTGCTTTGTCCATTGCCTTTTTGAGATGCCAAGCTTCACTTTCTTGCTCTTGATCTTCTCCTAGTAGCACATCCTCAAGAGGATCCCTTGCTTCAACTAAAGCCCTTAGGCTTAACACTTCTTGCTCAAGGGTGTCGATCCGATGCACTTCTTCCATAATAGGCGCTTTCATGCTCTTATTGAAAGCAAACTCCATCTTCTCATCACCAACCCTCAATGTCATTACATCTCTTTTCATGTCAACTAGCACTCCGGCCGTTTTCAAGAAAGGCCTTCCCAAAATAAGAGGGACTTGGGAGTCTTCTTCCATTTCCATCACTACAAAGTCACAAGGGATGAAGACTCTCCCAACTTGCACCGGAACATCCTCCAATTCTCCAACGGGCACCTTAACCGAGCGATCCGCTAGTTGTATCACCCTTCTTGTTGGCTTAAGCTCAAAGTTGAGCTTCTTTGCAATGGAGAGTGGCATTAGGCTTACACTAGCCCCAAGATCGGCCAATGCTCTCTTTGGCTCCAAATCTCCAATTCTCAATGGTATGGAGAAAGACCCCGGATCTTCAAGCTTTTTGGGGAGCTTGTTTTGAAGGACCGCACTAACTTCGGCGGTGAGAGCAATGGTGGAACTTTCTTCAAGTTTGGACTTGTTAGAAAGAAGTTCCTTTAGAAATTTGGCATAGGTGGGCATTTGAGCCATAGCTTGGAGAAATGTGATGTGAACTTGCAAACCCTTCATTACCTCAAGAAACTTGACAAATTTGTCATTGAAGTGCTTCTTGGCTAACCTTTGAGGATATGGGACCGGAGGAGTATAGCTCTTCATTGGAGGAGGCTCGTTGCTTGATGCTTCGTGTTCAACAACTGTAGGAGTCCCATCCTCATGAATGTCTTCCACAACGACATTTTCAATCTCTTTATCAACTTCACTATCCACATTCTCACTTTCATTGGAGGGGTTAGCATCATCAAGTGTGTGCATCTTAGGACCCTCATAGTGAGCCCCGGATCTCAAAGTAATCGCTTTAGCTTGCTCTCGGATAATGGGTTGGCTAGGAAGTTGTGTGGAAGAGTTTGAAGGGTTATTGCTCACTTGTTGAGCGACTTGGGCAAGTTGGGTTTCAATGATCTTATTGTGGGCATTCATTTGTTGGAGGGAGGTGTGTATGTCTCCAAACTTCCTATCATTGTCGGCATTGGTTTTTGTTTGTTGAGCTAAGAAAAGTTGGAGAGTGGATTCAAGGGAGGATTGTTTTGGTTGATTTGGTTCAAAGGGAGCTCTAGCGGGTGGTTGTGTGAATGATTGTTGGGGGTTATGGAATCCGGGTGGTCTAGCTTGGTAAGGTTGGGGTGGTTGGGGGTTCTTCCATCCTCCACTTACATTGTTATTCCATCTCCCTTGGTTGTTGAAGTTAGGATTTCCCTCACCCCTAGTATTCACCCAAGCAACATGGTCCATAGACCCACCACAATAAGAGCTAGCGTGGTCCGACCCACCACAAATCTCACAAGAAAAAGCTTGAGAAGTACCTTGGCTAGGAGATGCCAAGCTTACCTTTTCCAATTTCTTTGCAAGGGTATCAAGTTTTGCATTGATATGGTCAATGGCATCAAGATCATACTTGCCTTTGCTTGCACTCTTCATGCTTGCGGTTCTAGTAGAATTTCCCCAAGAGTAGTGTCATACTACCTCTTCAATTGTAGGCTCAATATTGTCAACCGGAAGCTTTGTTAGTTGGCCTCCCGCACCCGAATCTAGGCTTGCACGGGTCATAGGGAGGAGACCATCATAGAAGCTTTGCATAAGCATCCATTGACTATAACCATGGTGAGGACAAGATCGTCGAAGATCCTTGAACCTATCCCAAGCTCCATACAATGTCTCATCCTCCTCTTGAGAGAAATTAGCTATCTTCCTCCTAGCTTCGGAGGTGTTCTCTTGAGAATAGAAATCATCCACAAAAGCCGTGGTAACTTGTGCCCATATTGTCAAAGAGTCTTCCGGAATAGATTGCAACCATTTCTTAGCCTTGCCCACAAGAGAGAAATGAAATAAGTTGAGCCTTACAAACTCTTGACTCACATTATTTTGCTTCACCGTGGCACATAGCTCCAAGAAGTTAGCCAAATGCTCAAGAGGGCACTCATGAGTCATACCCCCATAGGGCTCTTGTTTGATCATGCAAATCAAATGCGGAGAAAATTCAAAGTTGGCGGTAGTAGTTGGGCGGCGAATACCACTTTTGAGTTCAAATGCCTCGGGATGCCCAAAATCCCGTAATGCTCTAGGAGCCTCATCCCCCATAGTGCTAGAAGTAGTGGAGATAGAAGACTCTTGCTTAAAACCCGGTTGTTCAACACCCTAAGTTGGACCGTAGGTTCCCTAAAGATTCTCCTTAATTGCCTCAAAGTATTTTCAAGGTTATGATCGATGGGGATGGTTGGATCGCCCCTCAATCTCCGTGACATGCAACCAACAAAGCTAAGGAGAATATTAGTAAAAACAACCAAGAGGTAAACACACCAAAATAAAGAAAAAGGTAATTTAGTCTCAAAATTAACCAATTAGCTAATGTTAACCGCTACTTCCCTAAGAACGGCGCCAAAATTTGACGGGTCGTTGTATACTCGCCAAATATAACCTAATTTATCCAATATAGGATAAGTATAGGGTCGAATCCACAAGGAAGTAGGGTTAAATCAAGAGTAATTAGCTAACTACAATGAGCTAAATCAATTTTTGGGTTTTTAAGAGTTTAACGATGATTCTAAAATCTAAATAAACTAGGAAGTTTGCAAAGTAAATCAACAAGTAATTAAGCAAAGAAGTTAAGACAAGGATAAAAGAAACTAGGGGATTAGAGGGATTCACCAACACTCAATCCAAGAATCCAAAATCAAAGCCAAGGGGAAACAAATGGGGGATCACAAGGGGAAAATCATGAACATATGAACTCTAATTACTCTCTCGAGCTAATTAGAGGAGCTTCGATTAGTCACTCATGACCTATTCTCATGGCATAAGCAACTAATCTAGCCAAATCAAGCACAACATGATTAATCAAGTTTCCCTAAATTAGAAAATACCTATTTTCATGGAAATCCTAATCTAGCAACCAAACTTAGTTTATTCCTAGCTTCATCTCTCAATCCTTCACTAGGAACTCCAAATATGTAAGTTAAGTGGTGATCAAGCACCCAACAAACCAAGTAAAACAAGCTTGATCAACAAGTTCAACCCCAAAAGTTAACCCCCTAACTTAGATCTAAGATCCGAAGAGTAAATGAAGGCTACATCCCTTCCCCTAGTAAGGAACTACTCACACATCATGGAAATAACACAAAACAAAGCTTGAAGTAACTTAATCACCATAACCATGGAGGAAAAAAGGTAAAATGCAAATAATCAACTAATAAAGTAAGATCTAAACAAACTAAGCATGTAATAAGCAAGATCAATGGAAGAAAAGAAGAATAATAAACAAAAATTACCAACTTTAAGCTTTCATAAATGAAGAATGGAGATCTAAAAGCTTCAAACCTTCACTTTCTCTCTCCTAGGGTTTTGTTCTAGAGTTTGAATGCTAAAACAAGATTTAATCTCTCTCTAATCTCTAGTTAATAATTGCCTAAGTAAAAATAAGAGGAGTCCCTCTTTTATAGTCACAAGAAATAAATCAGAGAATTACAAAACAGCCCCCGCATTAAGTTAAACAAAATCGCAAAATCGTTTCCGAAAAAATGACCCGACCCGGGCGGGTGAAATGACCCGAGCTCTCGGGGTGACAAAACCCGAGCACTCGGGTCACCCGACCCGGGCGGGTCCAAAGGGCAGGAACTTTTTTGGTTTCCCAATCAAAGCGACCCGGGCGGGTCCGTCAACCCGAGCCCTCGGGTCGACGGCACCCGGCGGGTCCGCCGAAGGGCGCCGGCCGGTTTGTTCGGGCCGGGCCGACCCGGGCGGGTCCACACACCCGGGACCTCGGGTCAGCTACTTCTTCGCCCTTTTTCTCTTCTTTCGAGCTCCTTGGTGCTCCATTTCTTCAACGCTTTGCCTCGGGCTTGTGCATAGACCCTCCAAACGTGCTTCCAAGTCCTGAAATGTAAACAAGCACCCAAAGAAAGAGAGCAAGGGAGGAAAAATACACAAAAAGAAAGAAACGGAATGACCTTAGCCTAAATTAGCCTAAAAACTATCACAAAAACTATTAAAAACTAAGTATAATTCAAGCATATAAACCAATCATCAGCACCCGAGAGCTTTCTTCCCCGGAGGCAATGCTTCCATCACCCAAGTTTCATTATCTTCCAAAGCAGAGAGTTCTTTTTGCATTGCATCTCTTCACCCCTCATGTTTCATGGCCTCCTTGAAATTACGAGGCTCAACCCCCGCATCTACAGCTGCAATAAATACACGGTGTCGCAAAGAAAATTTATCACAATTCACAAAATGTGCTAAAGGATAAGGAGTACCTGAGGAGCTGGAAGCAGACGATGAACTATGAGATGGACTCGAAAGAGAGACAATATGTGCGACATAATCACGGTGCCAACCCGGAGGATGCCTTTCTCGAAGGCCACGACCCAGATCAAGAGAGACGGCAACCGTTTCAGCCTCGGAGCTGCTGACCGAGCTGTCAGAGGGGGCAGGGGCAGTTTTGTCCGCGGGAGGGCTGTGGGCAGGGTTGGGCGCCGCAGGGTGGCTGCAGCCTAAACTGCCAGGCGTGCTGCCCGTAGTTGCAGCGGGCTGGCTGCCTGCATGGAACCAAGGTGGGGCTGCTGACCACGCCTTCAGGATCTTCCTGTTCAAGGGAAAACTCACCAACTTCCAACACATGCTCTAAATCATCCAAAAAATCGACATCAACCCCAACATTGTCATTAGACACCCCTTCGGCATTTACATGAGTAGTTTTTAAATCAACACTATTCGTAAATGGGAATTCATTCTCATGAAACTGAACATCACGTGAGACAAAAATTTCACCCGTTTCTAAATCATACAACTTCCAACCCTTCTTGCCATGAGGGTAACCCACGAACACACACTTCCTACTCCTAGGTGCAAAATTGTCACCCTTAGCTTTTTGATTATGAGCAAAGCAAAGACGACCAAAGACCCGCAATTCATCAAAATTAGGTTCTTTGCCAAACAAGATCTCATACGGAGTTTTATTGACTAGTAAACGAGAGGGAGTGCGATTACTCAAATAAACCGCCCAAGAACACATTCACCCCACAAATCAATCAGCAGATTGCCTTGAAACATTAATGCACGACTCACATTTAATATATGTTGATGTTTATGCTTAACCCGACCATTCTGTTGGGGTGTACCAACACAAGAAGTTTGAAAAAGAATGCCATGTTCATTAAAATACGGGTGCATGTGTTTGAATTCCGTGTCGTTGTCACCCCGTACACATTTGACAGTGACATCAAATTGACATTTAATCATAGCAAAAAAGGAACAAAAAGAAGAATAAACTTCAGTTTTGTCATTCAATAAATAAACCCAAACACCTCTTGAAAAATCATCCACAAGAGTAAAAAAACAGTGTGCACCACAAGTAGAAGGAGTCTTATAAGGCCCCCACAAATCACGATGTATCATCTCAAAAATACGACTAGCCCTACTATCACTATTAGGAAAACTATCCCGTGATTGTTTTGCTTGAGGACAAGTCTCACAGGCTTTATTTAATACTTTTCTACCAGAACTAGTACGAAATAGCAGGAACTAACTTGACAACTCGATCCGACGGATGACCCAAATGCCGATGCCAAAGCTCAAAAATAGAAACCTCCGGACCAGTCACAACACATACTGTAGGAAGCCGCCGGAAATAATAGAGTCCATCTATCCGTTCACCGCCTCAATCGGGCTCCCGAGCGTTGGTCCCGTATAGCACATAAAGAGTCGAGTGAATCGGACATAACAATGTGAATCGTCAATCATTTTAGACACCGAAATTAAATTGCAATTTAATTTGGGAACAAATAAAACATGTTCAAGAATAATGTCATTAGTTAAAAACACACGGCCCTCCTTTGTAGCCATAGCCTGTGTACCATCAGGAAGGCCAACAGGACACGATAAATTGATGTCACATCCATTAAGCAAGATTCATCACCAGTCACATGATGGGAGGCTCCCGTGTCGATAATCCAAGAATTGGAAAAATACTCACCAAGCATTTTATCTTGCTGTTGATTATTAATCATATTTAATAAAATTTTAACATGTTCGGGTTGGAGTTCAGATAACGCCGAGAGATTATCTTGTGGAGGCGAAGAGGAAATACCTCCAACAGCATGAGCACGGACTGGTGCTTTGCCGTGATCGAAAGCGAAGAAACCCCGGGGGAGGGCGAGTGGAAGCAAGAACCGCAGCGAGACGGGCAAAGCAGCTTGACCCGTAGAGGAAGCTCCCCTCTTTCTTCCATATTTTTCAAGCCACCGATCCGGGTAACCATGGAGTACGAAACACCCAGCATTATCGTGACCCGGACGTTGACAATGAGTGCAGTGCAGTTTGGACTTATCACGGCGCACCGAGATATGCTTCCCACAGTCATTAGGAAGAGCAAAGATATGAGCATCATCTTTATCCTTTTGAGAGCAACCCTGAACAATGTGGCGAGAGCGTTCTTCCCGAAGCAGCGCCTGATACGCGCGAGCAAGTGTCGCGGGAGGCTGTTGAGACAGTAAATTAGTCCTAACCATGGCATATTTGTCATCATCAATGCCGATAAGAAACTGGTGCAATTTCTCCTCCTCCCTATCTAATTCATACGTTGCAAAAGCAATTTCTCCTCCTCCCTATCTAATTCATACGTTGCAAAAGCAATTTCCACATTCACAGCCATGTGGGGGGTTTGAGACGAAGGAGATCATCAAAGTATCCCATCAACGTAGTGTAGTAATCTTCAATAGACATAGATTTCGATTGCTTGCAATTGAGTGATTGCAGCCCGTAATTGTTGTAAACGAGGACCACTAGCCTCACAAAATCATTTTTCCAAGTAATCCCAAAGTTTCTTCGCTTCTTCAAAATAGGGTATGGAAGCCGCGAGTTTCGGTTCGACAGCCCGCAAGACCCACGACACCAACATAGAGTTGACTGTTTCCCAGTCGAGTATCTTCTTCTTCTCACTCGGTTTGGAGATGGTGCCATCAACAAATTCGAATTTTCGTCTAGATTTCAATGACAAGGTGATTGCCCTAAACCAAGCCAAATAATTATCACCCTTCAAGATCACGTGAGTAATCAAGTTATCGGGTTGATCGCCGGAACCAAGGTAGAAAGGGGAGGAAGGATCAAGTTTACCGTCATCCACCATTGTTGAGCGATTAGAGTTGGGAAAAAATTTTCAGTTTTTTTATAGGGTTTAGAATGTAGAGGCTCCGATACCATGTCAGGAATTGATTTTCCTTGGTTTGTATTACTGTATTCACAAGGTTTATATACAACTTAAACGATATCAGGCCTTAAACAATGACCCATGAGCTAATATACAATATTAGGGCTTAACAAATAACTTGTGTCCAAAACAAGATAAGGGAAAAGTTATTACAAGATGCTATGTAAATAGCCGTTCTAGAAACCTTTTTAACGGTTTTTTCCAGGATTGCAACTTTTCTGTTAAATTGTATTCTTCGCAATGCGAAAGGGCAAAGGCATCGACTTTATAGTTTATACTACTATTAAGTGAATATTGCTACTATTGTACTTGCCAATAAGTGGGTTATTAGTAAAGACTAAAGAGCATAAACACGGTTACGACCTGCGTTCATGCATTCAGGAATCACGAGTATTACTTAAATATGCACCTTTCTATAGGTGGGATATACCTTCATTCAATATAATATCATACTTCCTTTGTTTTTTCCCGATGTTGCGCTTGCATAGTAATTACTATTCACCAACTAACCTTGTTCGATTTATTATTCCTTATGTATAAGAAATAATATAGTCTGGTGGGATCTTGCTTGATTCATCTTAATGCTTGTTTTCATAATATTAACTTTTCATAATTTTTCTCTATGCGTAATTAAAAATATTATTGATCAAAGTAATGCATTGGATGGCGTGAAAACAAGAAGTGTAGCAACTAAAAACCAGAGGAAGTATTTCATTTCAAACATTAGAAAATTGTTGTTAGACCCTATATTATACGAGTACATATGTTAGTTATTCCATGCTAATAAAATGAGAGAATTTAACCAACTTTTAAGGTTGAGGGCTACTCCTCCCATTACCAATTGATTTTGGAATAGAACCACCATTGGACTTGTGAGTGGTCTAGTATAAATTCTTCTCCTCCTTATTGGACAGCCCAAAAAGTAACCATCTTCCTAAAGCTATGCTCTCTGACTCATGAAAATTTCGAGCCGAACTCAAATAGTCCAGAGCCAGCCAGGCTCATTAACATCTCTATCAATCATTGATATTGATCATAAATTTATAAAGAAGAATGTGCTTGGGGAAGATTATTACTCTTACTGACCATCACGTTACTAACGATAGCGTTGTCTACTCGACATGTATGTAGGGTGGATCAGCTTCTTATGACTCCATGAAGGTCATTCATTGCACAAGATTGAACACTTAAGATATCTTAGCACAGATGGTTGTAAAATTACACCATCGCACGTTTGCGAGATCAAATTTTCTAAGATGCAAGAGTGAATTAATTACCAAGAACCAGAAAGCTGAAGGAAGCGAGTGTTTTGATGAGGGACCGACAATTTTTCTATCTATCACTTGATATTGAGGTCAAAATAATGAAGAAGAAAAGGAACGAGTTATATAATTGGTGAGGTCTTGATCCAAGATTTGGATTCAAAGTTAAGAAGGTAGTACTTAGTAGTGAGTGGATTCATATTCTTCAAGTCTTAACTACTGTCACGATACTATCAAAGCTTCACAAAGGAATATGGTGGCTGAATATTGCTATATACTAGAAAGCAGGGAAGCGGATTTTTTTCGCAAATCGACTACGTAAAGCGTTGGGAAGATTATCTAAGAAGGCATTGTTGCTGTTGGACAATAACTATTTTTATTTGTTTTTCTCATGGCCTTTGTTGACGTATGTTCATGGACCTCGGATTCGACTCAAACCGGATTGGACGTAATTCTCATTTAGAGTGTGGTCTCTTCACCTTACAAAAATAAGTCTCGTGTCTAATCAGTTCTAATGAGGTGTAAACATAAGGTAAATTAGGGACGATGAGGTCCAACCAAGTTTACTAAGTTTAGTTCAGATAAGTTATGGTCAAAAAAAGGCACCATCAAAGGTATGTGTCAAATGTTTTCAGACTTGTTAGATCCAAGGTGGATTTGGGTGTTCACCAGAAAGAAGAGGTGGATTTGGGTCTATATTTCGAAAAATAGGTGTATGTTCGGATGTAATGTTTTGAAACCTAGATGGCTAAATCTGACCCAAATACCCTATTACTTGTTCTAGTTGACGAACTTTGAGATGTTAGCACGATATAAAAACCATATGTATCAATTTATGATTATTTATTTAAATTAAAACCTTCAATTTAGGATGTTTTTTGTAATGGTGGATTGGTGATTGAGGATTTAGCTACTCTTTTTATTTATTTTTTATATTTGTACCGATCCTTCTAGGTGGGTGATATATGGAAAGCAAAAGAAACAATCGCAAACCAATAATAAGTTCGGTATTCAATTTGGATCCATCTCAGACCCTAGATGCACTATACTCGCTATATCTGGGTAAGTATATGAATTTTACCAAATCTTACGGGTTTGAGTAAAGAATAAGATTTGTATCCAAATGAACTTTTGTTACTTATTTGGGTAGGATGTTTTACCAAATCTTACGGGTTTGAGTAAAGAATAAGATTTGTATCCAAATGAACTTTTGTTACTTATTTGGGTAGGATGTTTTACCAAATCTTACGGGTTTGAGTAAAGAATAAGATTTGTATCCAAATGAACTTTTGTTACTTATTTGGGTAGGATGTAGATTCGCATGAAATATTTTTTGCGTCTAAATCCAAGTCTTATTGACACGGTCATCCAACCCAGACAAGACCCATGCAGATCTGCTGCTTGTCGTACCTTTGCACCAAAAGGTAAAACACTAGTATTGTTTAATTTGCATTACGTGCGTGATATTTTTATTCACTAGATCATTTCTATATGTAGATGCAACTTTCAAGGGGATGATTAGCAATTCAACTCGGTCACAGTTTAATAAAAACTTAAGTTTCAACATCGCATGTACCGGACTAAGGCTCTAACCAAAGCTTCAAGCTGAACCAGCTCAACCTTAGCCCAATACTCAATATGTCAGCTGATAATATTCTATCAGATAGTAGGTCCGATTTTACCTTGGTCACTTGGGGAAAGAGCTCGCTCTAGCCGAGCTTTCATATACCAGGCCATGCCCAAGTTCTTGAGGCTTAATCAGCTTCCGCCAGAGTTCAACTTGTCAAGTTGTGCCTTCTACTTCAACTCGTTTCGATCATTTGCAATCCGAAAACAATTGGACATTTGGTTTCTTTACCAATCCTCTAATGCTGACATAAATGGATAAAGGTATTTATTTCATGAGGAATAAACAAATTCATGCAAATAAGTGAATAAGGACGCATGTTGAGATCCATACACCCCTCTTGCACATATCAGCTCAGCAACCAACAGTAGTTGATACGCCACAGAACACTTGGCCAAAATTTTGGTTAATACACCGTTTTCACTATAAATAAGACACCAATATATGCAAAAAAAAAAAAATGAAGAATCTTACAGCAGCTGAAGCTGGAAATGTATTAAATAAAGCAAACTTATTAATCAGTGTTCTCCGTTTATGCCAAAAATACGAACCCTGTGCATATGGGGGAACTTGGCAACCACAAGCACAAAAACAGCAAGAGTGTTGAAGATAAGCATTGGATTCTGATAGTCTGTAGTGTGCGACGCAATTAAGTACCTGCGAGAAGACAAGACAGATGTAAATACTTTCTTCAACAAACATAGGATAAAGAAAATACTCAGTCCGGAATTAATAATAGCCCAAACTACAATGTTGAAATGTTAGGAAAAGGTTCACAGTAGTAGCTTTTAAGCTTTTAACTACTACAAAGAAGCTGCATTGGTTTCATTCTGACAAGCAACAGATAAACAACAAATATTATAAAGACCAAAACCTCTACCCTCCAAATAGGGAAATTGGGACAAGCATAGCTCGCAGTGAGGCAGATGGCAATGGTAACACAGCTAAACATTTGCATGTATCAATTAAAAAATTACAAAAAGCTATTTGTTCAAAATGGTGCAAAATTGCATATTAAAGTTACCAGAAGCCATTGAAACGACCAAGCATGAAACAATTTGAATTATTACTAAAGATATCGAATGATAGGTTGCATACAGTCATGTCTTTTGGGAAGTCAAAACAGACAGTCATCTCTTATCTTTAAAACTAAAATCAAATGACTCAGAGATTTTAGGAAGAGGTCCTTCAACTACACTACCAAAAAGATCCGGATTGGGTCTAGGGTCTAAATTACAATAATATAATTTTTTCCTTTGTTGCTCAGACTCCTGAGTGCACCTCAAGTATCTGTGTTGGATTTTACTACTCCGACATGGGCACGGGAACTAGTGACTAAGCTAAGATTGCACCTGTAACCGCCAAAATCTGATCCTAGTTACTTTATTAAATTAACAGAGTTCGAGTAACATAATTCTTATCACAAGTCAATCATGCATTGTTCTCTATTACAGCATTTGGTGCAGCAATCACTAGTATTTATGGCAATAATGTTTTGTGCAAGTTCTCTGCTTACAAAGATAATCATCTTACCCAAATTCAGATGAGTGCATGTAAGAAAACAGTAGCTAATGAGATTGGGTATCCAATACTACCACACCTCACACTGGTCAAGCACAATTTACCAGACTATACAGATTATTAGAAGCAGAGGTGCCATACTTATTTTTGCCTTCCCTAACTCATAGCCACAACACAAGCAGTGGATACTGCCAGGATCTTCCTTCTATCACAATTGTAAAACATTTGTTCTTCGTATCCTACATATGTTTACTATATATATATGATATGATGACGTAGATACTTACAATACCACAGGGACAACAGTGAGAAATTTCCTATTGCGAGTAAGCTGTTGGCCATTTTCAATCTGCTCCCACCAAGTCAATCCATTGTACATGCCTTGATCATCAGCAAATGGTGTGCCTTTCTTCCAGTGAAAGCAGTGATAAGTGACCTGAGTGAAAGAACACAAGAGGAATGCATAACGCAAACCTGGTCAGGGAAGAAAAATAGGGGGAAAAAAGATATGAAAGACGGAAGATTGGACCCAAATAGGAGGGGAAAAAATGGTGTATGACCAAAGCAATTATAGGTCTTCAACGCTCAGCGTGATTGGAAAACAGAGAATAAATTAACAATTTGTTCTTCTACCAAGCAACATCAAACCCGAAAAAAGGTCATAGTAGACAAACAAACGGTAGACAGAAGCAAAAATATTGCCTGCTAGGCCGAGAACACCGTCCAAAAACATATAACACAAGCCCGCAAGGCCAAAAACATTGCCGAACAAAAGAGCTGAATATAATTTGTTTTCTTATGCAATTCAAATACCAGACACTCTAGTAGGAAGTAGCCAAACAAAAATACGATAGAAAGTCAAGCAGCATAAAGCAAACTATCCGTGGCAGAATTTACGTATTTAAGAATAATCATACAGGTCAACAGTCTACAACTCTACCCAGTTGAGTCTGAATGAAGACGATAATGAAAAGGATCAGACAACACAATGCTTCTAACCATAAGAGTGCCGATATTGCATTAATCCATTATAAACTATCCTCTTAAGTGTCTTAACTATGCCTGTACAAGGGTTATCTTAGCTTTCCTTCTAATAAGAACTGAAATAGACTATAAGCACCTTTGGTTCAACATTTTTGGGCTCCAAGAAACGAAATCAAATACTTACTCCCTTGTGCGGTTCAATCCCTCCTCAATCCATTACCATTACTTGGTGGTAACGAGGTAATGGAAACCCCTAGCGTGTTACCTTCCCTTCCTCCTCAAGTACCAAAATTCATTTCTTGGTGGTAAGAATTACCTAACTACTATTGAACCAAACACCCAACAAAAGGCAACAATTTTTGTTATCATTTCCCCTCTTTATTTTCATTCTCTTTCCATTTCATGGCTTGAACCAAACAAGCACTGAATACACGACTAGTTGTCTCATAAATTTATGAAAAGGCGTAAAAGACCTCAGGTATCTACAAAATCAGGACTTCATCGTGATTAGTAAAGTCGTAAGATATCAACAATCACCCTGACACTGTAATCACCTATACCAATAATGATACACAATATTCATCCGTGAATTACAGTGAACTCGTCAACTTAATGACACCATTTACTCCACAATAAGAACATATTCCTATATCTAGCACTAACATAACCTCCAATATGATCACTTCTCAATTAAGCTCCATTCCTCAGAAGCTATACAACCTCCGAAATCACTTCAGATTTAACTCTATTTCAACTGAGCTTAATCACCGATAACATAACCGACATCCTTCACTACCAGAATTCAAAAACACAAATTTGTTCCCCAAAAATACCAATTTCGCGAAAAAAAGATGAACAGAACTTCTGATCATCCTCAATTAGTCACAAAATTATAGCAATTGCACAACACAAAACAAATGCAATAAAAATCCAACTTCCAGTGCATACAGATCCAAAAAAACTAACCAAATCAAAGAAATTAGGAAAAAATTACAAAAAAAAACCCTAAAAATGCGAAGAGGAGAGAGAAAGAAGCTTACGAAGAAATGAGAAAGATGAACAATGGTCCAAGCCATACCAGGAGAACAACCGAGGAGAGAGAGAACGAGAAGCCATGCGAAGAACACAATGAAAATGTAGATAGTCCATACCCCTGGATACGTCACCCACTCCGTATTCTTATTCACATCTTTCGGCGGCTCCGCCATTACATACATCAATTTCTTCTCCATTTTTACCTGATTTTTTTTGCAAAGATTGATCTTGATGAATGATGATTTACCAAATTTTTACTCAATTTCTACTCTACTAAAACTCCACTTTTTTAATTTTGATTTCTACTTTTAGGTCTAGAATTATTATTTTTTGGTTTTTTTGGAAAGAAGCTCGTTTTCAAGATTGCTATATATGGTTTTTTTTTTTGAGTATTAAAAAAAAAAAAAAGATTAATAATACTGTGTCCCCTAAAAAAAAAAAAAAAGATTAATAATACTGTGGGTATTAATAAAGGCAAAGAGAAGAAATATTGGATTTTTTTTGTAATTAAAAGAAGCCTACAGGAACAAGCTAATATATTATCCAAGAAAAAAATAGATGTATAGGCGGCTAATACGCGGGGAAGAAGTTTTATTATATTTTGGAAAAAATATTAACTCATCATGGTTGAAACTTGGAACTACCGGTTGTTAACGTGATTGATGGACTAAGGACTACATGTTATAAATTAATTACAACTTACAATAAGTGATTTCATTTGGGTTTGATTCATGTCATAATAGTACAGGAATACTTCAAGTTGTAACTTGTAAGGTTGGATTTAACACTAAGATTAGTTTTTAATTTCTACGATAAAAAATTAGTGATCATAATTCTAATGACCAGTGAGAGTAGGGTCGTAAACTTGTATATATATGTCTGTTATAATCACATGAACTTTTTTCGATAGTAAATGAGTAGTACACACAATTAATAATATCTCCATTAACTCAATACCATCATACTTCATACTTCATACTTCATACTTCATACTTCATACTTCATAGGTACTCTATAAATTATAACATCCGCATAGCCATTAACAAGAGTATAAGAAACCTCGACATTTCAGGGGACTACCTCCATGTAGTCAATAATTTATAAAGTCCATGACAAATATTTGAAAATAAGTTGACACCTCCTTTACTCTTGTAATAATTGGCTGATTGGGCTTATCTTCTACTAAGCTAATAAAGCTACTTATAAGATTGGGAATGTGAGCATCTTGTATTCTTGTCCCTTCCTACTTTTTAATTGATACTTCATTTGTTTTTTTTACTTGAAATATTTCTCTTTTTAGAAAGTTGCATATACTTGCAACATTTAACATTTTTGCAATATATTCTCTTTACTTGTTAGTTGCTATTACTTTTTCTATTTTTTATTTACTTGCGATAGTTTTGTGATAAAGGGTCTATTTTTAGCTCTCTTCTCCTAAATTTTTGTGTCATACTTTAATGTTGCAAGTAAAAAAAAGACGGATGAGATATTTGGTAACAGTATTCCCTCTACCTTACCCTACTCTTGTTTTCCACACATTAGGTATTTTTCTCGCAATAAAGGTACCTTAATGTGTCCCTTTACCAAAGGACGCTTTTTTTTTGTGCCCGTTTCTTCAAAAAAACAAAAAGTGTCTCTTTACATACCTTAATAAAATAAAATTTGTATGACTTGACATTTATGGTTCAATTGTCCAACAGATGTTACTCGGCTAGTTATGGATTATACACAAGGTGAATCAGTCATTGAGTCTCTACACCTATCTTTTTTTTATTCTTGTTTTCTGAATCCTTATTTTTTTGCTTTTGAAAAAAGGAGTTGATCCTTTTGTCGACGGATGTTCCTATTACACTCATAGTCTCAGAAGGATAAAAATTTGCGGGGTGCAAATTCTGCAATTATAGCTTTTATAGGCTTTCTCATAATTTAAATATAACCAATTTATTAGAAAAAGTGAGTACTTAATTAATAATTATTAAATAAATGAAAAATATTAAAGCTTATGAAAAAGCAAGATGTGTAGGCGGATCGACTAATCAAATCCCCATTGAAATAGGATCTACACAAGGGAAAGCGCTTGCCATTCATTGGTTATTAGGTTCAGCCCGAAAACGCCCTTTTTAACTGAAAGTTTGGAACTCAGATAAAAGTGAATAACTGAAACCTTGAGCATTATAATATCAAGGCTAATTAACCTGATAACACCAAACTACATCATACAATTTACAATGCTCGCATGAAATAAAGCTCATATCACCACCATTTAACTAAAAAAAAATTTTTATATCTTAAAAAATATTAATAAAAATTTTTACTAATAACATTTATTTATTATAAAGCCATTGAGTGACACAACCAGAGCACGGCAGCGGGAGCATAAAATTGGGTTAAAGCACCAATCTTGAATCCAATGAATTACAATTTCTAAATGAAGCCAGAGTTAGATCAAATTACATTTTTCCTGCTGACAAGTTTGGGCCAAAAGGAAAATCAGGAAGATGAATCGGAGCTGATTGAACCATTGCTTACTCTATCCAACCCCTCTACTAACCTTCTCTTAGAAGACTTTGTTCTGTAACACCATATCTCGAAAGCTTCAGTTAAGTCTGGATACCCTAACTGCTCAGATTCCATCCAATCAGCCAGTATATCGGCCTGATCATTTGATGGAAACGCTACTATAAGTGAAACGATGGCTCCCTGAATACCCTGGCATAGGTCTTCATCCATCCTGTAAGGAAAACCTGTCTCGTCGTTACCCACAGAATCAAGAACCGGCTTCATCTTCTGAATATAAGGAAGCCATGTCTTCAACAATTTCACCCTACATACAGGAGGCAAAATCACATTGCCATAGCCCACAGCATCCAACACCTTTGCCGTAATCTCGATAAGCTTCAACTTCAAACTCCACATGACAGATTCCAAATTTGGGTGCTCTACCACAATTAGTATATAGCTTGATATATCAACCCATTTTGAGACAAAATCTCCCATTAGATTCATCTTTGGAAGCAAATTGCACAACCAATCAAGATCGTTTAAATTATGCAATATACTATTTTCAGAGGTTTCCAAGGATATGTCAGTGTGTGAAGGAAGTGATGAAATTCCCTTTTGAAACATAGAAAACATCTGAGAAAGACCCTTTCTTATCTCAAATTTTACTTCATCATCAGCTGTAACTAGCGGGGTCTCTTGATCTTCCCCTAGCATGTACTCTATCTGCTCTTGAGCGGAAATCCTAATCTCATCCCCGAATGGAGGGCAAGGTGCAGAGATAGACATGGCATATCTAACTGCAGCAAGAAAAACATTTTTGGTTGAATTTGGATCTAGGGGCTTAACACGGGCCAATATAGGCAAGGCTACATGACCAAGTTTTGGCGCAATTCTTAATATTTCCTCCTCTTCCTTGTCATCCCAAGGAACTGCTTCTAAGTAATCGACACAGGTTTTTGCTATTTCTTCACATTGGAGAGAAACAGCAACCTGGAGAACACCAAGGGCTGAATTTACACTTTTCCATGAGTCAACAAGTGAGCTGGCAGGAAGATGAAGATGGCTCAAGAGATGAACATAGTGATCATTGTCAAAAACCGAGCAGTAAATGTCAATGCAAGAACTCTTGTTAGGGGATGAAAGCTGATTGGCAAAGAATTTGCTCTTTCCTATAAGGATGGAAGATTCGAAATGGAATATTTTGTGTGTCCCCTGCTCATTATTTCTCAAGCAAACAGTTATATCTTTCATATTATGGTTGTCTCTGGGCTTACAGCTCTCATCTATTTTACCTTCGTCCATATGTTATGAAATATGTTATGAAGATTCATACTTAGTGTGCAGCTGAAACAAAGCACCTTAATGTTTTTAGTTTGAATAGGCCACTGACAAAAGAAAACCATAAAAATTACACAAATCAACGCACAGAAGTAGAGTCACAATTATGACTATTATCTAAAAAAATGTTTATTTCTAAAAAAAATTGAAAATGGGGTACAACAGAAAACAAAAGAAATACAATGTGACCTAATTCGATGTGCCCCTTGCAAATTCTGATCAGAAAAAATTCTAATTTGTACATGCAATTGGTATAATTTTGGGCTAATTTGACAAAACTAGGTACCGTCTTGCATTCCTGTACCCATTTTCATATAAAATTTAGGAAACAATGGTTTTTGATAGCTTCAACTAATATAACACAAAAATGCACAAAGGAAGAAGTGATCTAAGTATTTACATTCCTAAATATTAACCATCTAATATCTGAGTTTTTTCCGTTGTCGGATTGAGTAACATTGAGTTAGATGCATCATTTATTGATTCTGGATTGAATTAATGTAAATTCATAAATCACAAGTAATCATCAAAAAAATTCAAAACATAGGTATGATAAGAAAACCCACAAGTATACACCCATGGTAAAAACAAACATCAAACCGCAAAAAAGCTTCATTTAATCCACAACGGAAACCTTCCATCATATTCAATCCACACTAGCATAAAACATTACAAAGTAACCATAATATTAGTCACAAAATCAACAAATTAAGTCAATAATTAGCTCATTAACACATTAACTCAACAACGGAACCAATTAAGTACTAGTAGAAACATAAACTACTAGTACTCCATACTAACTTACTAATTCACCTCAATTATTGGTAAATAAACAAGTTCAATGTTCAAAAAACGTAATCCATCAACTAAATAACTCACCACTTAATCCAATCATCTCAACGAATTAACCCAAGCCCTAATTCCTACAAAATTGTATTCTTTCAACACATTTCACAAGCTTTCAAACAAATCACAATTAAAAATTAACAGAAATGAAAGAGAGGAAGAAAACTAACAGATAAAATTGCGCGCCAATAATTTGGCTGTTTCACTGTTATACTGGTGGTTGCTGCGGTTCCATGAACTGATAAAAGAGTGTAGAGAGGAGAGAGAAACTGAGAAGTATAAGAGAGAGAGATTGTTTTACTTTTCTAGCCAGGTGTATTTTTATTATTTTTTTGGCTATTTGTTATTTGTCCATGATTTTTTTCTGGCGGGCTCATTCTTCCGGCCCATCAACACTGCCACTTTATGGGCCTTACTTATCACTGCCAGTTCCATGAGAAAGTGGTTACAAATCTTCTGGTCTGAAAATAACATAGATCACAGTCTTATAAAGGTTTCCTTAGAGATTAAATCTTGTTCTTTTGGGCACAGTTTCAATTCAGTTTAGTTCACTTCACTTCATTCAATTTAAATTCCAAAAAAACGGGGCGCAAGTTAAAAGACTATACTACCTTCTTTCTTTTATAATTGCAATATTTTTGGTTTTTAAGGTTTGCAACACATAAATTTAATTGTCCCTAAGATTAGCCATTAGTAGAGATTTATACATATCACTCTTGTACTTTGAGAAAGTCCTAATTTATGTATATGTAGGCACATGAATATTGTTATCAGAAGATCACGGGTCGAGTAAGGAGGAGGGGCATGATTACCGTTAGAGGACTATTGGTATAAATTCATTAAGCAACGTATATAACTTTGTTTACAAAACTATATTGCATAAATTCATTGTCATTACCATGATTGATTATGCTATTAAACACATACCATGATTGATTATGCTATTAAACGCATTGTAAGAGCTTACTTTGCAGCCAAATTAACAATACTTTGATTTAAAAACTCAATATCCACGGTATCACTCTCATATGGTTAGCCCCTACTACTACTTTTTTTTTTGTTCTTTCTACTTTCTTTTCACAGCTTCAAAAACGAACTTTGACCGTACCATAATTTTATCTTATTATATATTAGAATATAGATTACAGAAAATTCTAATATTAGTGCATGTTTATAAGACAGATTAGTGAATGATAATTTTATAGTTAAATTGCTTCAAATTATAAGATATAAAGAGATAAAAATTGAAAATTAGATCATAAAAGTCAAAGTAAGAAGAATAAATGAATTATATAGGAAATCTAGTTTTATAAGGTAGCAGCTAACAAGGTCCAAACATTATATTGGTCTATTAGCCTTTTTTAAAATAAATTAATTAATTATAATCATTGTCTAAGGTTATATCCTCTTCATTTATTTTTTTTGACATCGTGAAAATTTGCATTAATTAAAAATGGAAATACAAGCTATATAAAGCATCCAAACTAATGACGAAAACAAAAAGAACACTAACATGAGTTTTTCCTGAAGAGGATAAAACTCGGCACTTGTGGAGGTCAAAACTTGCCCCACATCAAATTGGAGGTCCTCCCATGAGATGCATCTTTGAGTTGTGATGACATCTAAAGCCATCACAAAACATAAGGTGAAGTGAATTTCTGCAATTCGTCACCCAACCACCTAATCCGATGATTGAAATCGAAACCTCCAATCCTTAAAGAAGAAGATCGAACAACAACAAATTTAGGTTCTAACAGAACCTAAGAACAATGATCTTGATAGAGATAAACACCTCTGTTCTTCGCCAACACATAGAAACCTAAAGTTATACCTATCCAAGCATGGTAAACTCCAGGATGAACTTTGTTATTAAAATGATTTCCTAGATCATTCATTGTCATAGAAAAACCAGATCTACCCAGCAAGACAAACACACATACACTAAACCAAAATCGCAACCAACTAAAACAAGAACCTCCCCCAAAAACTTACAACTACTTGCAAGGCCGCCTCCGGCGTGTCACACGACCCACCTCTCCCCTGTTGTCGGACCATCGTCGCGCCTAACCACTGAGGCGGCGCGACACCTAGACGTCGAGATTCTGACCCGACCTTATACGGTGGTGTACAATTAGGATGTGAAAAAAGAAAGCGAAAATGAGCAACCCGGAAAGGCCTAGGGAGCTCGACGCCACCGACAGAGCGCCGAGGCTGCTCCGACGGCGGCGAGCCCCCGGGCTTTTCACGGGGAAGGGTTTTTTGGGGAAGGATTTTGTCGAGAGTTTTTTTGCGGCTAGGGTATAGTTAGGGTATTCTGTCCAAAATCTTTTCTAATTTCAACAAGATCTTGCCTCTTCATGTTGGAGCATGATGATTCCATACTCTATAGTCACTTAGGAAACTAGGAAATTGGAAAAAGGTAAAATAAGGTAAAATAGTGATCAATAGTACAATGGACACTAATTGTATATTGTCCAGTAGCTGTCATCTAGTTCCAATCTTGACATCGTCCTTTTGCTTCTTCATCTTTGCTTTCTGCCTTCTTTAATCTACTCTCTATGTATATTACGATGAAACTTCTCTAATTTTTATTAGGAAAAATTGACAATATGGGTCTGAATTTTGGGCGATAATTTTCAAAAGGTCTGAACTATTAATTAACTTGTATAGGTCCCTACTTTAGGGGGTCTTAACTTTTAGCGGGCCTTTCATGTATGTTGATTTCTGCATATTAATTTAGGGGGTCTTAACTTTTAGCGAGTTTTAGTGACTTGAATTAATTTTTTATTTCATGCATGTTGATTTCTGCATATTACTTCAATAAGCACAATTTATTTGCAACAAAAGAACATAGTCTAATACTCCGGTTTATTCCTTATGTAAAAAAGCAAATACACGAGAGGTTCTCTCTCTAGTTCCTGCCATAGTTTCTCCCTCTATATTTTTAATTTGTGAGTTCCAACTTTTTTGGAAGAAATTCTTCTCCCCTCTAGTTTTCCAGTGTGTTCTTCCTAAATCTTTCACTAAGTCCATCTTTTTCTTATACCTTGCTAAAAGAATCTTTAATGTCTGCTCTCATCTTAATGTTTATCTTCATCTGATTAATGGAGAAATCTCAGTCCACGTCGAACTTTGTAATATGGCATAGGAAGCAGGGTCCAATCCTAAAAACTCCTTTGGAGAGTTTTGTGCATCATCCAATAGATGTGTCTTTGATCATTGTCGGAAAATTCATTGACGATCGTGATTTCTCAGTGAGGCACATCCAAGAATGGGTTGATTCTTGGATTACCAAAGGGCGTATCATAGTTACTAAAGAAGGGAAACTATTTTTCTTTCATTGTAAAGAATTTGAAGATAAGGCAGATATTTTGGGGTTATATGACACAATGAATTTCAGAGGTGCCCTCTTGATTCTTAAGCCTTGGAAGCCTATTGATTTTTTTAAATCCTATAATTTTTCAGATCCTGCGCTATGGATCAAGTTAGAAGGAATCCCGTTGGTTTTCAGTTCAAAACCTATAGCTAATCTAATATTTTCTCGCATAGGGAAAGTCCTCCACTTTGATGATGCATCTGAAAAACCATGGCTATTTTTTTTTTCCGTGCACTAGTATGGATTAAAACTAAATAAAGCTTCACTCCTTCCTGGTATTTTCATAGAAGTTCAAGAAGGAAAAACAGTCTGGGTTGACATAAGATATGAAGGGGTTTTTTCCTTCTGTAAGAGGTGCGGGCGTATCGGACATAAAAGTTCTTCATGTTCAAAGTCTTGGGAGAAAGCCAAGAATGGAGTAGAAGTAGCCATAGCGGAGGTTTGTAAACCAGAGGCCCCGGTCATGTTTGGAAATCCTAATGCCTCCCTTTACACTAATAAGATTATTGGTCTTCCTTTAGTACCGCAATTCTTAACTACTGTTGTTCGATTAGATGAACCAAGGAGACCACTAGAGATTGAAATTTCAAGCAGTAGTGGCGGGCGCTCTTGTCGCGAGAGCACCCGGCCAAAGATAAAATTTCTCCTACTCTCTTTTATACTATGCAAGTATAATGGAAGTAGGGGTCGTATCCACAGGGAAACAGGGACGAGCTTTATATTTAGCGGGATCCAATACCTAGATTAAGCTAAGGGCCGAGAAACCTAATAACAAGGAGGGTTTCAAGTAGATTATAAACAAACTAAAATTAACTAGCATAATTAAATAAAATGAGAAATCAATATGGAAAGATCTTGAATCCGATTAACATCCACTTCAATTCATTATCGATCCTTGAACCTCAACTCTAATTATTTCCATGATTATCTATTGCTGAGAATTAATCTCGCATTCTCCTTATTCTTAGTTGAATAGCACGATCAGCGTGACTATAAAACCCTAACTAAAGGATAACCTAGTCTGATAGCGTCTAAGTTCAATCCAATAGCAGCAATAAACACAGAGAACCAACAGACCTGCTAACGTCATACAAGCGATAAACATTCAATAGTTGATTCAATTTCCCTAAGAAATAACCAAGACGATCAGCATCTAAGTTACTCCCTAGTTTGCTACAAATTGATAAAAGAATAAAACAATCCGATTATATTCTTAAATCTAGCATTAGATTCATTACACAATCAAACTAGTAACGTTCCTAGCATAATTATGCAAAAACCATAGAAAACAATCATAAAAATTAAACCATAATCAAAGAAACTAAATAGAGAGGAAAGATCTCACAATAATGCTTGAAGCTTCATGATAATCTCGTTCAAGAACAGTTCAAGCTACAATCGGCATAGCATAAGCCAATCCCATAATTGAAATCACCTAAAACTAAACTAGAAAATGAAAACTAAAAAGAGAAGACAACAAGAGAGGAGTGGAGTTTTGTAAACTCCCTCTCCTTGTGGCTGCTGCCCCCCTAGGTCCAAAAACAAGTTTGGTATTTATACTAAAGCATAAAAATCAGCCGACAATTACACCGACCTAGGGGTCGCGAGGTGCGGTACAGGTCGCGAGGTGCGAAGAGCACTCTGTCTTCCGCAAACTTGGCTGGGCAAAGGAAGTCGCGAGGTGCGAAGGAACTCGCGAGGTGCGAGCAAGCAGGTCGCGAGGTGCGACCTAGCTCGCGAGGTGCGAGCCTGCTTTGGCCGGGTCTTTGCCCGCTGCACGCGCACGCGAGAGCTGGGCGATGATGCCGCTGGGCGATGAGCGCTTGGTGCGGCTGTGATGGGCTAGGTGCTGCTTGGCGATGAGCGCGCACGAGAGCTGGGCAGGCTTGCTTGCTGGGCTTGCGATGATGGTGGCTGCTCGGTAGGCTTGGTGTTATGCTCTGCTACGGCTTGCGGCGATGCTTGATTGGAACATGTGGCGACGCTTGGCAAGTATAACGATGTTGAGTCGTTCCAAACACTGATACTTCAAGGAGCTCGGAACTTACAACTTTAACTATAATTAATATACAAAATTCCGAACTTCCGCTAAGAGCTAAATAAAACGCAAACGTTAACAATTATGATCAAGACCCTTAGCAAAAAGCACCCAAAATATAATATAAACACCGTATAACTTGAGCGTATCAAATACCCCCACACTTGAACTTTACTCGACCTCGAGTAAACTCAAAAATGAGAAATACCAATTAAATCATCACCCAAGCTATCGACACCAACCTACACTCTCCATCAACTACATCATCATCATCACATCTTAACAACATCCGCTCAAAACCTAAACGTAAGGGACGATGATTCCCCCACACTTAGATTCAAGCTCACCTGAAATATATAAAGACGTAACAACAACAATAACCAGCAACACCAACAAGTTTAACCAGCAACACCAACAAAAATCAAAATGTCAGCTCACGACACATTAAACTATCAGCTCTCCCAAACCTCCAAAACATGATTTAAAACTACTATACTACTAGTACAACCAACTTAGAATAGCAAGCCATGGAACAAAGACAAAAAGGGATAAATTCTATGCTTACTCCCAAAAACAAACAATCAACCAAAAGAATGTGAAAGCCAAAATAAATCTTCACAAAATCAAGGATGAATTCACCAACCTTACCCGAAAACGCTTTCCACCTTATGACACCATCTCCGGCAAATGAGTTTTCAAAGTATATAATTCTCTCTTAATCTCTCATTTTGCCTAGGAGCCCTTTCGGGTTTTCATCCTAGCTTCTCACTTTTTTTTCATCTCTCTTCTTTTTCCGGCTCACAAAACTCACCCGCTCAACTAGCTCTTTTTTTTTTTTTGCATAGGCCGCCCTTTCGGGTTTTCTACCTATCCGAGCCCCCAATTTTGCCCGAGTCGCCCGCCCTTGCGGGTTTTCAACTCAGCGGGATTCATTTCATCACTTCTTTTTTTTTTTTATATATTTTTTTTCATTTTTTTTTCATTTTTTTCAAATTGAAAGTAATAAATACAACATAGATACATGAGAATGAGAATACCCTCCCCCCTACTTAAACTACACATTGTCCTCAATGTGACGACAATTTGAAGAAAAAGTAAACTGAAAATGGGGGGAGAAAATCGAAAATCGGGTAAATCGAAGATCGAATGCTCAAAACTCATGACAAACAATCCGTCAAACTCAAATTTCTTAACAACACCAACTCATATCTCATAAATCAACTCACAACCCTCTCCCTCGAATCACTCAAACAAATGACAAATTCAAATTTTTAAATTTTTGAGATTTGCACCTAGCTTAAGAGATCGGAAAGATTCATTAACAATCTCAACCCTCTAGTTGTACCAACTCCTAGCTATTGAACTCCTCCCAACGGGTTTTCTTTTGTGGATTTTGGTTCCAAGCGGATTAAGATTGGTTGTGGTTCTTTTTAGTGGGTGGGCGGTGGGTGAAAGAAAATTTGTTGTGGTGATGGAAATTTGATGAGAAATAAAGGAAAAGTGGTTCCATGTCAATCTCCACTTCAAGTACCTGCAAAATTGATTAAGAAGAACTCTTGCAATGCATCGTTAATACCTAGCTTACTACAACATGGTTGAGCATATAACATCATATTATATCCAAAACCTAGCATTAAGTCAACAACAAACATCAACTAGTAGTACTCCTAGCTAATCCAAGTCATAACCATTAATATAAATATTTAAAGCTAGACAATAACCAAGATATAGAGTAAATCTTACAATAAACCGTCAAAAGCTTCAATCAACCATTCCCAAGAGAGTTTAAGCAACAAGTTCCATGCTTCTTGTCCAAAATACAAAAGTGAAATACATAGAGCTCAATGGAAGATGAAAACTAGAAACTAAAACCAAAAGGGAGTTCTTTCTTTTAGAGTGGCTAACCAAAAACAAAGAGCACAAGCAATACCATCCAAAAATCACGCTAAATACAAACCAGTAACACCGTTTCCCTGGCAACGGCGCCAAAATTTGGCGGGCGCTCTTGTCGCGAGAGCACCCGGCCAAAGATAAAATTTCTCCTACTCTCTTTTACACTAAGCAAGTATAATGGAAGTAGGGGTCGTATCCACAGGGAAACAGGGACGAGCTTTATATTTAGCGGGATCCAATACCTAGATTAAGCTAAGGGCCGAGAAACCTAATAACAAGGGGGGTTTCAAGTAGATTATAAACAAACTAAAATTAACTAGCATAATTAAATAAAATGAGAAATCAATATGGAAAGATCTTGAATCCGATTAACATCCACTTCAATTCATTATCGATCCTTGAACCTCAACTCTAATTATTTCCATGATTATCTATTGCTGAGAATTAATATCGCATTCTCCTTATTCTTAGTTGAATAGCACGATCAGCGTGACTATAAAACCCTAACTAAAGGATAACCTAGTCTGATAGCGTCTAAGTTCAATCCAATAGCAGCAATAAACACAGAGAACCAACAGACCTGCTAACGTCATACAAGCGATAAACATTCAACAGTTGATTCAATTTCCCTAAGAAATAACCAAGACGATCAGCATCTAAGTTACTCCCTAGTTTGCTACATATTGATAAAAGAATAAAATAATCCGATTCTATTCTTAAATCTAGCATTAGATTAATTACACAATCAAACTAGTAACGTTCCTAGCATAATTATGCAAAAACCATAGAAAACAATCATAAAAATTAAACCATAATCAAAGAAACTAAATAGAGAGGAAAGATCTCACAATAATGCTTGAAGCTTCATGATAATCTCGTTCAAGAACAGTTCAAGCTACAATCGGCATAGCATAAGCCAATCCCATAATTGAAATCTCCTAAAACTAAACTAGAAAATGAAAACTAAAAAGAGAAGACAACAAGAGAGGAGTGGAGTTTTGGAAACTCCCTCTCCTTGTGGCTGCTGCCCCCCTAGGTCCAAAAACAAGTTTGGTATTTATACTAAAGCATAAAAATCAGCCGACAATTACACCGACCTAGGGGTCGCGAGGTGCGGTACAGGTCGCGAGGTGCAAAGAGCACTCTGTCTTCCGCAAACTTGGCTGGGCAAAGGAAGTCGCGAGGTGCGAAGGAACTCGCGAGGTGCGAGCAAGCAGGTCGCGAGGTGCGACCAAGCTCGTGAGGTGCGAGCTGCTGTGCTGGGCAGGTGCTGCTTGGCGCGCGCACGTGAGAGCTGGGCGATGATGCCACTGGGCGATGAGCGCTTGGTGCGACTGTGATGGGCTAGGTGCTGCTTGGCGATGAGCGCGCACGAGAGCTGGGCAGGCTTGCTTGCTGGGCTTGCGATGATGGTGGCTGCTCGGTAGGCTTGGTGCTATGCTCGGCTACGACTTGCGGCGATGCTTGATTGGAACATGTGGCGACGCTTGGCAAGTATAACGATGTTGAGTCGTTCCAAACACTAATGCTTCTAGGAGCTCGGAACTTACAACTTTAACTATAATTAATATACAAAATTCCGAACTTCCGCTAAGAGCTAAATAAAACGCAAACGTTAACAATTATGATCAAGACCCTTAGCAAAAAGCACCCAAAATATAATATAAACACCATATAACTTGAGCGTATCAAGTAGCTCAGATGACGGAAGAGATGACGGAGATAACTCTGGTAGTAATGGGGATGAAGAAATGAAAAGTCCATCAATTAATCAAGATTCGAGCTCTAGAAGTAGTAATAATTCTGGAGGTAATAATTCGGGCCCATCCTCTCGCTTTCGCTCTGTTGGGCCAAGGTTCCGTAATTACGAGGTTGGTGAAAGCAGCAGACGCGTCTATCATCGGGCTGAAGCGGAGTTGATGGATTTGGATCACCAGCTATGTTGGCCCATAAAACCGGGCCTCCAATCCTCACCTATAAAAAATGGAAAAAAGAAAAAATGCTCAAGCTTCATTAAGGGCAAAAATGGTATTTCAATTTCCAAGCCATCCTTCAAAAAAAGGAGGAAAAAATCCCTCTGGCATCATCAGTATGACGCAAGAGTTCATCATTCAGTTTCTCTCCTCCCAAAGTCGGCGGTGTAGGGCTTCCAGCTTGGCATTTCCCCTCCAAAAACAACCCCATCTCAATTTAAAAGTCCAAGTGAGGAGTTTGAGTTAAAAAATTGTAGTTGCAAGATCAGTGATAAAAAAACCCCCTAATTTCCTCCCAAAAAAGGACGGCTACCATGGAGAAAATAGTTTAAGTTCACCTTATATCTTC
This sequence comes from Beta corolliflora, assembly GCA_947648045.1. Lineage (NCBI taxonomy): Eukaryota > Viridiplantae > Streptophyta > Magnoliopsida > Caryophyllales > Amaranthaceae > Beta > Beta corolliflora. The sequence goes on along the minus strand of CANSZD010000887.1, from coordinate 89,637 downwards.
AACCCCTCTTTTATTACCTTGACAAATCTCTCTCCTACACGTGCCTATCCAGTTGTAGACATGGAGTCTGACCATTCCTCACCTCACTCATCCAACTCAATAACCCAAACAATCCTTTACCTTTATCCCCGTCCTTTTTCTCCAACCTTGACAATCTCAACCCTCAAGTAACTTCTCCTGTCACCATTGCGTGGCCCAATGAACATCCTCAAAACATACAATATTATGACTCTGTTGAACAGGTGGAGATTCGAAATTCTTGGGAAAATTTATTTGCCACAGGAAGTCACTCCTCTTACTTTAATTGTGAAGATGATGGTGTCAATTTGTGGACCCCGCCCATTAAAACTCTTCCTATTAATGATTCATTTGATTGGAACGAATTATCAAGAATCTTTGGTGGTGAAGAGTCAAAAGACTCACCTCAAACTCCTCTTCAAATTTCTGGCTCTCACTCTTCTCTCCAAACCGGGTCTTCAAGCTCCTATCACTCCGTCTTAGCGAGGTTGCCGGCGTCGGAGTTTTCCAACCTGCGTATTTTCCCTGTGTTAACCACTCCTCTGTTCAATATCATGGAAGATGAGTATCCATCTGAAGTGGCGTTAGGAAAGAGAAAGATTGGTGAGCTGGATGACTTTTATGTGGGAGATGATTTTGCAAATGCAGAACTCCATCATGAACCCTCTCATGCTGACTTGGTCCAGCCCATGAAAGAAGTAGATTCTGTTGCAGTGGAAAAGGCTGAAATTCCGTTAATTTCTACGCCTAATGACACCGAGAAGGGCAGCCCATTATCTGTGGAAGTCAAGCTCATCCCTGAGTTTGGCCTTGATCCAAACTCACCTATGCTTAATCCGGTGGGTCAGTCCATATCAGGTAAGGAAATATCTCCAAAGTCTGATGCTATTACTGCTATCATTCCCATTAACTCTGAAGGAGTCATGAAATGTGAGGCCCCGCGGAGGGCAGTAGTCGCCCACCTAAGCCTAAGCAAGCCGTAGTTCAAGCGCTGCTTTGTGAGAGGAAAAGAAAATTTGAGGAATTCGAACCGCTTATTGAAAGTTTTGTCAATGAAATTGCCCTGGACCTTCACATCTGGGTGGGAGAGAAAAAACAGGAAATTATGCAAAAATTCAAAAAATTCAAGTACATGGCTTTTTTTGGCACTGACGGCTTGGACACTGGGCCAAAACAGTCTCCTCAGGATCCATGAAGATTCTTGCCTGGAATTGTAGGGGTCTAAACTCAGCGGACTCCCCTACGATTCCGTTCCTGGGCTGGATTGTCCGCAAATTCTCACCTCAAATCCTTTTTTTGTCTGAAACTAAAGCTAATGATTGTATGATAAATAAGCTAGCCATGTATCTAGGCTTCTCTAATGTTTCCACCGCATCTGCTGTGAACAATGCAGGTGGACTAGCTGTTTTTTGGGTCAATGATGTGAATCTGGTACTAAGTAGTAGCTCTAATAATCATTTTGCTTGTACTCTTGATGATGTAGTAGCTGGAAAGTTGTATAAATGGAACCTTATTTTGTTGTACGGTTCGCCTTATTTAGAGTCTAGGGGGGAGGTTTGGGACTTAATTTCTAATCTCTTAGTTCAAAGCCCCCTAGATAGTGTAGTCATGGGAGATTTTGACCAAGTTGAATTTCTAAGTCAAAAAATGGGGGGGGGTCAGCACACATTCCGGGCAAAGAGCAATTTACGCTGTGGAGAAGTCAACTGGGTCTTTTTGAAATCACTTTCCATGGGCAGAACTTCACTTGGTGCAACAATCGTACTGATCAAGAGAGAATATATGAAAGACTAGATGGAGTCTATGCATCTGAAAATTCGTTGCACCTTTATCCAGAAGCAACGACGCTAAATCTACCTATTCTAGTCTCAGATCACAGCCCAATTCTACAGTATACTAATCCTGACAAACATCGTAAAAGGAGTCCTATAAAAATGGATGCATGGTGCTTTGATTTCAAAGAAGCAAAGGATCTCATTCAGGATCAATGGCATCTCCCTACAATTGGCTCTCCGATGTACAAGGTTGCTCAAAAATGTCTCCATGTTAGGTTCAGCCTGTTCAAATGGAGTAAGAACTACAAAACACTTCATAATATTCAATGGGAAGACCATCTAACACAATGTGCAAAGATCCAATCATGCTTACCTCAGGATGATGTTGGAGAAATCGATATCGCAACCAGGAAAGAAAACATGGAGAGATTGGATGTCCAACTAAAATACTGGCAACAACGCGCCAAAGGCAAATGGCTAGCCTGGGAAGACTCTAATTCAAAATGGTTCTTCAGGAAAGCCAAATCACGAAAACGGAGAAATGAGATCCTCATGATTAAGAATCCAGGTGGTCAATGGGTGTCAAACAAGGAAGATATTCAAAATGTTATTCTAAATCACTATGTCAACATCTATCAAGGAGCGCAACATTCAAATGAATTATGGGATGAGCTCAACTCTATTCAGGATCTAGTCCCAAAACTCACTATGCAACAAATAAGTGATTTTTCAGCGCCAGTTTCGAAAGAAGAGGTAAAAAATGCAGCCTTTCTCATGGGGAGCCTTAAAGCCCCTGGTCCAGATGGAATTCCCGCCCTATTTTTCCAAAAATTTTGGACGGTGGTTGGGGAAGACGTTTGGACAGCGGTGTCCCATTTATTTGAGAATCAATTTCTTTTAAGAGATTGGAACTACACGCATATCTACCTCATTCCAAAAGTGGAGCGGCCAGAGGAAGCAAGTCAATTCAGACCGATAAGCATATGCAATGTGATTTACAAAGTAATCTCGAAAGTGATTACCACCAGACTGAAACTCAATTTAAAGAGCATTGTTTCTCCAGTTCAGAATGCTTTCGTTCCAGACCGTCTTCTTGCAGATAACTGCTTCATTGCTCACGAACTGGTAAATATGATCAATCAACGCAAGAAAGGTAATCAACATTTTACTGCGCTTAAAGTAGATATGTTCAAAGCTTATGATAAAGTTGACTGGGACTTTCTAGCCTGGCTGTTAGATCAAATGGGTTTTCCTCCGATGTGTCGACAATGGATCATGCAATGCGTATCCACAGTCTCGTATGCAATTCTAATAAATGGAGAACCGTCACTGAGGTTCCACCCATCGTGCGGTTTAAGACAAGGAGACCCTTTATCTTCTTATCTGTTCATTCTTGTTATGGAAATTTTATCCCGTATGATCACCAAGGCGGAAAATGAAGGCCATATTAGTGGATTGAAGTTATCAAGATCTTGCCCTCCAGTCTCACATCTCTTTTTTGCAGATGACTCTCTATTCTTCTTCAAGACTACTCCAGATTCCTGTGGTGCAATGAAAAATATTCTCGCCAAGTTCAGCCGCTTATCGGGTGAAGTGATCAATTACAATAAATCACACATCATGTTCAGCCCCAGTACCCCTCCCCGATTTAAAAGATTCATGAGAAGTATAATCGGCACCCCTTCTGCGGACTCTCTTGGTAAGTACCTGGGATGCAACATTGAGGTGGATGGTAGAAGCACTAGTAAATACAATCTGATGGTGGAGAAAGTAGAGAAGAAAGTCTCAAGCTGGAAGCACCTCTCACTCTCTCATGCAGGGCGAATTATTCTAATAAATAGCATTCTAGCAACTCTGAGTCTACATGTCCTAAGTATATTTCTTATCCCTAAGTCAACAGCAGAAAAAATGAATTCAATTTTTGCTAGATTTCTATCGGCAGGGTCTCGTGAGTCCAGACCAATTTTTTGGAAAAGGAAAGAGGTTATTGAGCTTCCTAAGGGGGTGGTGGATTGGGCATCCGGAACGTTCATCACTTCAATAAAGCTCTTCTTGCAAAGCAAGCTGTTAGACATCATTCAGATAGGAATTCTTTGGTTTCTAAGATTTTATGCACGAAGTATAAAGCTTCCCCTGTGGACTTAGTGCTCAATAATTCCAAAATTGGCAAGGTTTCTTGGGGCTTCAGAGGGCTTTGTAGAGCGATTCAAGATTGTCGCAATGGTTTCCTGAAAAGAATAGGAGATGGCTCGCAAACGAACATTATCTCAGACAAATGGCTCAGAGGCGATCATATTCAAATACGCCAACAAGTTAACCTAGACGAGATTGGCCTCAAATCGGTATAAGATTTAATGATTCCAAGACAAAAAAATTGGAACTCTACTATAATCTGGAGAACATTCACAAGAGATTCAGCTGTCGGAATTTTAGCTACACATATTCCAATTGAAAATCTACAGGATGAGTTTCTCTGGAGTTATTCCCGATCAGGACAAATTAGAGTCAAAGACGTCTACGCTTCCTTAAGCAGAAAGGGTGCTTGGACAACTCATAAGCTAATAGGAAATTTTGGCACAAACTGTGGGCAGCAGATGTTAGGCCTAAATGGAAATTCTTCGTATGGAGAATTCTCAATAAAGCTATCGCACTTAACCTCAACCTAAGAAAAAGGAACATACTAGTCCAAGAAAGCTGTTATTTATGTAATTCGGGAGAGGAGAATGAAGGTCATCTGTTCAGAGACTGTGATATCATCAATTGTGTCTGGGCTTGCTCTTCATTGGGTATTCGAAATACTAATGCAACCTCCACCCCTATTGCAGATTAGATAAAAAAATTCCTTTCTATTTTCTGGAAAGAGGATGGCCGGTCATGCCTCATCAAGAGTTAGAGAATTCATAGCCACCCTTTGGGCTATTTGGTTACATAGAAATAATGTGGTATTCCGCAATGCAGACAAAAGCCCTAATTCAATCATAAATTTAATAAATATCCTCCTCAAGGAAATGGATGAAGGAGAGGTACTCCGTAAGCGAGAAATGAAATCGATCATAGCACATAATACGATACATGTTGAAAAACCTTTTACAGGAGGTATGTGCCAGGGAAGCGTTTGCATAATTCAAATCGACGGAGCTTGGAAATCGCAAAGAAAGAAGCATCCCAGAGCAGGAATAGGGTGGGTAGCCTCGGTCAATGGAAATAAAGTATTTGAAGGTAATGATAGAATCTTGGCCCTAACACCATTACAAGCAGAAGCGCAAGCACTTCTTAGAGGTATGCTTGAAGCTCATGTCAATGGATACAGTTATGTCCAACTACTAACAGATTCAGTCGAGCAACTTCGGGCAATTAGAAGTCAGCACCAACCATTTGAAATTTCCAGTATAGTCTATGATATCAAAATAAATTGTAACAAGTTTATTTCATATGAAATTTGCAAAGTTTATAGGCAGGAAGTTCATGCGGCTCATGTCTTAGCTACTTCTGCGAGACAGAGCGATAAACTTCCTTAGGTCTTGCTTGCTTGTTTGTACTTGTCGCCAAAAAAAAAAAAAAGAACATAGCCTAAGCAATAATGTTGACAACATTCAATCTAAGATCTTGTTTTTTTTTGTACCAATAGTACGACACCACATGAACAATTGAACATCCACCCCCTAAACATACTTATGGTTCTCGAACTATTTGATGGGTATGCTTTAGTTCAAATTTGGTTGATGGGTCAAAAATAAAATGGACCGGGCTGCAGTGTTACCAAAGCTAGCTTAGACATTCTCTGCATTTGACAGGTCTGTTAAATGCGAAGGATGAAAAATTAACTGTCGGGTGGTCTTTGGGCTTTTTGGCTATAATAACAGAGTGGTGGGGTCCACCTGGTTTAGACCGAAAAAATTCCTTTGGAATTTGGGACGAAACAGTGACCTCTTCTATGATTGGGTCATTACTAATTAGTGGCTCTTCTTTTTTTGCACCACTGATAGTAGTAATGAAATTATAATCACCATTAATTAAGAAAGATGCAAAATACAATTATGAAGGCAATAAATTATGAATTAATTATATTATAATATTAAAAATCTTATGATTTTTTTAAATATAGATAAAAAGAAATTCTCTGTCTGCCCTCGCACAGGGCCCCCAGCCAGAGGCCCATTACAAGTCATACACCCCCAATCCCCGTTTATTCCCAAGCAAATGCTTGAGATAGGAATTGAACCCTAACTTTGCTAAGAAAAATGGAAAAACTCACCACTTGAACCAACCCCAATTTCTCATCTTATGGTTTTATATGTGCAACCCCAAAGTTAAGATAAGCATTTACTCATAAAGAATTAGTAAGCATTTAATATATTTTCGAAAATGGTACTCCCTTCGACCCATAATATATATTAGTAAGCATTTACATTCCATTTTGCATGTCCCAAAATATTGTGCCAATTTTATTATTTATCAATTTGTTTGGACTAATTATACTCACTTTTTACACAAATTTTCCAAAATACCCCTACCTTTCTTTCAAATTGTGTGCCCTTATTTATTGCTTTTTACACCATTCCAGGGAAAGATTTATTACTTTTTTGATTTTTTAAAAAAGAAAATAAAGAAGTAGTTTCAAGACAAAAGTACCAAAAAAGTACTTCATTAAATATTTTTTCTGGAGAATCCTACTACTCCCTCCATTCTCCTTAATTCCCGTGAGAAAAGGTAAACACTATATTATGAGCCGAAGGGAGTATTAGTGAATTTCTGACAAAATAACACATTGATTGAAATTAATAATGCTTAATCTTTGATTTTTTTTATTTATAGTTTTTTATATTCAGCCTTAGGGTTACATACATTTAAGAACTTCAAATGACGTAATCCTAATTTTTTTTCCTTTTGATGAGAAGAAGAATTTCACTAATAATAAGTCATTCCATATCTACAATGAAAATCAAGAGATGTAAAACCCACATAAAGGGGTAAAAAACTCTTATAGATGGATAGCACAAGACAAATGCAAGTAGAAGGAAGATAATTACCCTAAAAACAAAGAAAAAGAGTTGGATTTAGTCTTTTCAAAAAACCTAGACTATTTCCGGCTTAAACAGTCAAGAAAAATGAAACAGGTTCAACATACAAGGTAGACCTTGAAAACTAAGGAAAAGAGTTGGGTAGTCTTTTGTCTTTTTAGCATGGCTAAAAGAGTGATCCTTTTAGAGCAAAATATAAGATATGATCTTACAATTACTTTATTACATTATAAAACGGTCTTACTAAAATCTTAATATTATTAATAGTAAAATTTACATTCATATTAATTAATTTACTAAATTTTGGCCGCATGATTGAGCCACGATCAAAATGGATTGGAGACACAGGATGAATGATGTTGACCTTACATTGAATGGTCCTCGACCTATATGGCTCTTTCGTAGTATATAATCAAAGTAATTCCACCGTGTTTCCAACACCATTTTCGATATTTTTTAGTAACTATAGGCCTTTTTATTCTAAATAAAAAACTAATCAAAATTTTGATAACCAAAAACAGAAAATGTCATTCACACATGGGAATCAGACCTCGAAGATCGAAGAAAGTATCTATTGTATGAAGCTTCTAAACTTTCTAGTGTATCTATTGTGCATAAGCTAGTATTTCTGCATTGGAGCCAAACACAATTATCATCTTAGGAGTATAAATTTAGGAAACTACTCGTCTAATATTCAATGGAATTTGAGATAAAAACGTACTTGTACAGCTGTACTTATCCGTTGTCCAACTCTCCAAAATCCAAATGTTGTCTTTTGCGCTCCATATGTTAATATCCCATATATTCATGACATGTTATGGTAAGAATATACTAGCCTTATATGTACCTTATGTGTGCGTTAATTTCAAAACTTGTTATTCTATTATATATCCATCCGTACTATAGTTATGATTACACTAAAATGTGAAAAATTAATAGTTAGATGAATTTAGATATATTAATTCGCTAATATAAAAAACTAACAAAGGTTGAGTGATTTTTAATATTATTATTTTGTGAATGAATTTGAACAAAAAGAATATACATAATGAGTTGGTTTGACTGAATTAAAGAATATCAAAGGTAGTGAGTGTTTTAGACTTTTTGGTAGACGTCATGTATACCATCTTCTCTTATAAAAAAAGGTCAAGATTTTTTGTGTATTAAAATATGTGATTGAAATATTCGATGCATATACCATTTTTAACTTGTTTAGAATGACAAGTTGAAATGAGAATTGGTTCTTAAATTGTTTTCTTTTGTAATTTTTTTTCATTCTATTAGATCATTAAGAAGTAATTTAGTATTTTCGGGAAAGACCATCTTTCTCCCCCCTTCCCTTATATAATAGATTTATATATACACAGAGAGAGAGTTGTTACTCAATTTTTTTTTGAAATGGCCGTAAAGGTCTATAAATTAAGGGTCAAATCCTATTATTTTAAGCTAGTTAAAGGAGATGATCAACAAAAATCAAGTCAATAGAAGTTAAGGAAGCAAAAGTCAATGAGCCAACAAAGAGTATTGTCCGGTCAAACTTCTTCTGACTTTAATAGAATCTATTAAGTTGGAATATTCTAGAATGAAGAGGCAGTTGGAAAGCAATTGGAATCAAGGAACATGCAATTTGTTCTTCATGAGGAAGTGATCCCATGAAAAGTTGGGCACAATCAAGGTGATGCTTGCATATGCCACCAAAAGAGAAGTAAATGTATCCAAGGCACACACGAGGAGATAAATGAACAGCCTAGACAAGAGCTCCAACTATAAATAAAGGGTAATCTATCATCAAACAACGACAAAGAACACATCAACCTCGTATATCTACATTTATCGCTCTTCTATTTTTGCTAATCATGTAATTATAGATTACTCGTATGTTAGCTAGGAATCCTTATTTACATAAGGACCAATAACCTCCAAAGCACTTTAGCTAGATCCATAGCAACGGGGTGTCACTTGCTTGTTCACATTTATGTATCAACAAGAGTGACAATCCAAAAATATATCATTTCTAGCATGGAATATAACGCCCTAACTCTCAGCCTACTTTATGTATGTGGCTTAAACCCATTTTCATAACATTTCTTCTTAAATTAAGCCTTTGCAACTAGTTCTTTACATCTAGGCACACATGTATCAATACAGTGCATGGTATGATTTTTAATTATACTTTTAAGTTAGTGTTATATGTTGGAACATTTATAGGGTAATGGGTTTTATAATCTCATACGGTTCTATACTAGAAGAGGAGGAGGTCTAGTATGCTAAGATTAGAATGCGCAAAATCACGTGAAGCAATCAAGCAAAACAGAAGGTTGGTCACGGGTCGTGACATCCGTCGCGGGTCGCGATTAGGAGGCCGTCGCGGGTCGCGACCAGCGCACTTTCGCGACTCGCGATCTGTATCGCGGGTCGCGACGTGTATTCTGACTTGGGGCGTGAAATTTTGCGTGGACGGTTTATAACCGTTGTATTGCATACGTTATCCGTTTAATGATGATTAAGTATTCTTAATCAGGGGATTAAAGGGAGATCAATGCTGTAAGAACTCTAATCTATGAGGGAATATGATATATGACCCTTGTCATTCATATGAGAGGGAGATAGAAAATCAGTTTTTCATATTCTAATACACTTGCTTTGCTTGAGAGAAACCTTGCTATTTTCTCTCTAGTGTTCTTCACAAACTAAAAACTCAAAGTTCTTGTTGATTCACATAGAAGATCATCTTGTGAATTATTTTCTCCATTGTATCTCATTAGTTATTTCGTGTTAACACGGTGATCCTAGAGGGGCGAAATTAAACTAATAGGAAAGCGTAGTTTCCGTGCCTTGGAGTGGTATATCAGGTTCCCTTGTTTGATCACACATCTAACAATCTATTAGTTTAATTCCTTTCTTTTCGAATATGGCTCAATCACTCAAGGACATGACTATGAACTTCCAAAAGTTGGACAAGATTGAGGGGGTGGGTTATCGAAGATGGCAAAAGAAGATGCACTTCTTGTTGACAACTTTGAATGTGGTGTATGTTCTTACAACTCCCATGCCACCATTCCCGAAAGATGGAGAGGAAGAGTCCGTGGAGACTACAAGGAAGAGAACAAAGTGGGAGAATGATGACTACATTTGCCGGGGTCACATCCTCAACTCTCTTACCGACCCTTTGTTCGACCTTTACCAAAACGTGGAGAGTGCAAAGGAACTTTGGGATGCTCTTGAGGCCAAGTATATTTCGGAAGATGCTTCAAGTAAGAAATTTCTTGTTAGTAATTTTAATTCATTTAAAATGACTAATGATCGGCCTATTATAGAGCAATTTCATGAAGTTCATCATATTTTGAACCAAATAAGATCACATGGTATGGTGATGGATGAGGCTATTGCGGTTGCCTCAATCATTGATAAATTACCACATTCTTGGAAAGAAACTAAGCATTCCTTGAAACATAGGAAGGAAGATATGTCCATGGAGCAATTAAACTCATCTTCGTATTGAAGAGGGTATCCGGGCTCAAGATGGGGTTAAGGATACTACTCCTAGTATTCCTAAGTCTACCGTGAATATGGTAGAGGTTGGTGGGTCTAGTAGGACCAAGAAATCCAACAATAACAATTCTAAAACCAACTTTGCAAACAAGAAGAGGAAGACCCTCACTTGTTGGGTATGCAATGGACCTCATCTCAAGAGGGATTGTCCTTCTAAGAAGAAGAAGACAAAGAATGTACAACCTAGTGTTGTTCAAAACCAAGGTAAAGTTGCACATGAAAATGTAATTGAAGAAATGAATTTTGTGGCTATGATTTCGAAATTATGTTTGTGCGGAGTTGATGATTCTTGGTGGATAGATTCGGGGCCTCTAGACATGTGTGCAATAATAAGCACTTCTTCAAGTCTTTGGAAGAATTGGATGATGGTCCAATCTTGTATATGGGGAATGATTCTACGGTAAAAGCCAAGGGCATAGGCCAAGTAGAATTGTTGTTAACCTCGGGAAAGACTTTAACTCTCTCGGATGTTGTTTATGTACCGGAAGTTAGGAAGAATCTTGTGTCGGGGGTCTTTTGAATAAATTTGGTTTTAAAGTTGTATTTGAATCAGATAAGTTTGTTGTTTCCAAGGGTGGTATTTTTGTTGGAAAAGGATTTTATTGTAATGGGATGTTTAAATTTAGTATTAATAATGCAATTGATACTAGTTCTATTTACATGCTTGATGTTTCTTCTCTATGGCACAATCGTTTATGTCATGTGAACTATCGTAGATTATATGACATGTCTAAGCTAGGTTTAATACCTTCTTTTGATTTAAAGTTGGAGAAGTGTAAGACATGCATGCTAAATAAGATTACAAAGAATCCTTATCCTAGTGTGACTAGACAAACGGTATTGCTTGAATTGGTGCATAGTGACTTGTGTGACTTTCATAGTTCACCTTCTTTAGGAAATAAAAAATATATTGTGACTTTTATTGATGATTATTCAAGGTTTTGTTACATATATTTATTATTTACTAAAGATGAAGCACTAGAAAAGTTTAAGTTTTTTAAGACCGAAGTGGAACTTCAACTTAATGAAAAAGTTAAAAGACTTCGGACGGATAGGGGTGGTGAATACTATAATCCTAGCTATTTTAGTTCCATTGGTGTAATTCATGAAACAACCGCCCCATACTCACCTCAAAGTAATGGTATAGCGGAAAGGAAAAATAGGGTTCTAAAAGAAATGGTTAACACCATGCTTTCTAATTCAGGTCTAAATGACGGATTTTGGGGTGATGCAATTTTAACTGCATGTTATATATTAAATCGAGTTCCTAATAAGAGGAATAAGACTACCCCTTATGAACTTTGGTGTAATAAAAAGCCTAATCTCAATTACCTTAAGGTATGGGGTTGTAGGGCAATTGTCAAATTGACGGAACCTAAAAGGAAAACTTTAGGTGAAAAAGGAATTGATTGCATTTTTATAGGCTATGCGGTACATAGCAAAGCCTATAGGTTTTATGTCATTGAGCCAAATGATCTTGTCTCTATCCATACTGTGATAGAGTCAAGGGATGCAATATTTGATGAGACTCGATTCTCATCGATTCTAAGACCAAAGGACATGATACCTAGTACTAGTTCCAATGTTGTGGATGACATTAACAATGATCATGATACTACAACACCGGAAATTAGGAAAAGTAAAAGAATTAGAAAAGAGAAATCTTTTGGATCGGATTTTCAACTATATTTAGTTGAAGGGTCAAGGGAGTCGATTGTGACTCAAATTTCATATTGTTACAATATGGAGGAGGATCCTAGGACCTTTGATGAGGCTATGAAGTCTCATGATTATGCTTTCTGGAAAGAGGCAGTGAATGATGAAATGGATTCAATAATGGAAAATCATACTTGGATTTTAGCTAATTTACCTCCCGGATGCAAACCTTTAGGTTGTAAGTGGATTTTCGTAAGGAAAAGGAAGATCGATGGAACCACACTAAAACATAAGGCCCGGTTAGTGGTCCAAGGTTTTGGGCAAAGATATGGTATCGATTATTTTGACACTTATGCTCCGGTTGCTAGAATAGCTACCATTAGACTTTTGATAGCATTGGCTGCGATTCATGGTCTAGTAATTCACCAAATGGATGTCAAAACTACCTTCCTTAATGGTGAATTGGAGAAGGAAGTGTACATGAATCAACCTGAAGGTTTTGTAGTCAAAGGTCAAGAGTAAGGTTTGCAAATTAGTTCGATCTTTGTATGGTCTTAAACAAGCACCTAAGCAATGGCATTAAAAATTTGATGAGGTCATTTTGTCTAGTGGGTTCAAAATAAATCAGTCCGATAAGTGTGTATATAGTAAATTTGATTATAACGGTAATGGAGTTATAATTTGCTTATATGTTGATGATATGCTTATCTTTGGGACTGATTTGGAACAAGTGGAAAAAACCAAAGTCTTTCTCTCTTCTAGCTTCTCCATGAAAGATTTGGGTGAAGCGGATGTTATTCTAGGTATTAGAATAATGAGAGGTAAATGGTCAATTTCTTTATCACAATCTCATTACATTGAGAAAGTGATAAAGAGGTTTAATGAATCGAACTCGACTCATTTTGCTACTCCGATGGATCCTAGTGTTCACTTGGTTCCGAGTAGTGGTACTCCTATTTCACAATTGGAGTATGCAAGCTTAATTGGAAGCTTGATGTATGCTATGACTAGCACTCGGTCGGATATAGCTTTTACTATTGGTAAACTCAGTAGGTATACTAGTAATCCTAGTATGTTGCATTGGCAAGCATTGAGAAGAGTGTTAAGGTATTTGAATAAAACCTTGGATTATGTCATAACTTACAAAGGAGAACCTTCTATTCTAGAAGGTTACTCGGATGCTAGTTGGATTTCCAATAAGGAAGATTATTCATCCACAAGTGGATGGGTGTTTCTTCTTGGAGGAGGTGCTATTTCATGGGCATCCAAGAAGCAAACATGTATAACGGATTCAACTATGGCATCATAATTCATTGCATTGGCATCTTGTTGCCAAGAAGCGGAATGGCTAAGGAATGTGTTGAGTGAGATTGACTTGTGGGTCAAACCTATGTCACCTCTTGCTATTCATTGTGATAGTGCATCAACCATAGCTAAAAGCTTATAGTGAAGTCTACAATGGCAAGTCAAGGCACATTGGAGTTAGACATAGCTATGTGCGTGAAATGATAAGGAATAGTTGTATAACTATTAATTTTGTTCGGTCTAGTTTGAACTTGGCGGATACGTTTACTAAACCGTTGTCAAGGGAACTAGTGAACAAAATGAACAAAGGGATGGGTCTTAAGCCTATTGATCAACCTTTAGCTAAGGAAAACTCAATTTGACGTCTAATACAACGTTAGATCTCAAATTCAATGAGGATAGTACTTTTCTTAAAGGTTGGAAGCACTTGTGTTATTTACATCCCGAGGTTAGTGCTTGTTACTACAATGATAAGAGGTTGAATTAAATTTCTTAATAAGTCTTTGATAAGTGCTCAATTGTAGGAGCATGTGCGTAAAGATTTACCTATATAAGCTAGAGGTTTGGCCGCTTCACCAAGTCTAAGGCTTGACTTGGAACGCTTATGAATGGATATGGACACTAAGACTTTATAGGTGTCGGAGGTTAAGAACTAAGTTTATGCTTATGTGTATTAGTATCCTCAATGATTTGTGGTGGTTATATGATTCAAAGCTTTGTCTATCATTATGATCGAAATTATTGTAAAGTTACTTTTACTAAGTGGAGATTCAATCGTAAGATATTTCCATGATGCATGAGCATGTTTTGTTTGTGATTTATAGCAAGTTGAAAAACTTTTCAACATTACTCTATAAATGGGAGGAGGATTGTTGGAACATTTATAGGGTAATGGGTTTTATAAGCTCATATGGTTCTATACTAGAAGAGGAGGAGGTCTAGTATGCTAAGATTAGAATGCGCAAAATCACGTGAAGCAATCAAGCAAAACAGAAGGTTGGTCGCGGGTCGCGACCAGGAGGCCGTCGCGGGTCGCGACCAGCGCACTTTCGCGACTCGCGATCTGTATCACGGGTCGCGACGTGTATTCTGACTTGGGGCGTGAAATTTTGCGTGGACGGTTTATAACCGTTGTATTGCATACTTTATCCGTTTAATGATGATTAAGTATTCTTAATCAGGGGATTAAAGGGAGATCAATGCTGTAACAGCTCTAATCTATGAGAGAATATGATATATGACCCTTGTCATTCATATGAGAGGGAGATAGAAAATCAGTTTTTCATATTCTAATACACTTGCTTTGCTTGAGAGAAACCTTGCTATTTTCTCTCTAGTGTTCTTCACAAACTAAAAACTCAAAGTTCTTGTTGATTCACATAGAAGATCAACTTGTGAATTGTTTTCTCCATTGTATTTCATTAGTTATTTCGTGTTAACCCGGTGATCCTAGAGGGGCGAAATTAAACTAATAGAAAAGCGTAGTTTCCGTGCCTTGGAGTGGTATATCCGGTTCCCTTGTTTGATCACACATCTAACATTATATTTTGATAAGCTACAAAAATAAGTTAGAATGAATCCAAATTAGTCTAAAAAATTCAGATAAGTCAAAATTAACTTAGAAGACACCCTAAAAATACTCGAATGAACCTAATAGAAGATCCAATAACATTTTTACTACGCAACATTGGAGGAGAATTTTGTATGAATGGGGTTGTGACAAGTATCCATCATTGACTAGATGAGAAGCCAAGCTTAACCAACGAAGATTTGACTTTTTTCCAATCATGGAACTTCAATTAAATACATTGACATACAACAAAACCAAAAAAAAAAAAGTAGGAGCATACTAGGCAGAACAAATCTTTGTAATGGGATCTTAACTGGGCTTTTAACCAACAAAATAAAGTGAACAAAAAGACTTCGCCAATTTGTCCAGCTATAACCCAAAAAAAATAAAGTGATGGCATTGCAAAATCTTTGATGCCGTTGACCTCATTCTCAACGGCCATGATGAGGCGTGTGTGTCTAAGGGAGACAGAATTATAAGCTTTTTTGCAAGCTGAAAAAAAATTTAGAATCTTTTTTTTCTTTTTCTTCCCTTTTTCTTCCAAGAAAAATGGGCCAAAATAACTTTATTTTGCTACTACAAATGAAATGATGAGTAAGGCCCTATTTTTTGGACTTATTTTCAGTTCAGTTATTCTGCATTTCAGTTTCTCTCTGTTCAATTCAGATTTTCTCGGTCCAAAAGAACGGGGCCTAAGATTATAGTCTCTCTCCTCGGATCATATATAGTGTCTATTTTCTTCCTACCTAGCAGATAAAACTTTTGAAACTGGGGCTTCTTAGGCTTTCTATAGGCAGACAATTATAATTGCATAAAGCAAAGAATTTATAGCAAGCATATCCAATGAATTAAATATGCCGGTTTTGAAAGACCTTCAATCATTTTTAGTTTTAAAGTATGCTTCATTTTTCAACATCTTAATTATAAAAAATAATATTGCAGATGGGCCTCCTTTATGAGTTTCTTTTTGTGCTTAAATGGACAGTCACAATTGGTCAAGATGATAAGATTGATCATATATACTGTTATGCTGGAAGGCCAAATTATTAAAAGGGGGTGGAAAAGATAAAGGAATTAATGTAAAAATGTAAAGAAATGATTTGAGAGAGGGAGAGGTGTTTAAGTCAATATTCTCATACATGGAAAAGGAGATTATGTTTTTGGGGACCATTCTAATATATAACATAATATATATTTCTACAATTTTTTGATATAATCTTGATGGGTAAAATAACGTACTTAAAACTCTCATGCAAGACACCTGATTAATTGTGTTTTGCAAAATTAGCACATAACAAATTAAATTTGGCCCTTCTTTGTGATGCGCCACATGCTCAAATTAATGGCAGGGTGATAATTATGAGTAACCCATATATACATATGTATTATGATTTATGAGTAACTTAATTTATACTCGTCAGTAACCTCATATATACATTAACAATAACCTTACTAGAGCCTTAATATTCTTATTATCAGTAACCCTATTTATACTACTAAGTAAAATACATCGCATACAAAAACATATTACATATAACAGTTAAATATAATGTGATGACTAATTTCAAAAAAACGGAGTACCGGTTAATAATTTCCCTCGAAATTGTTTGTCATATATCACATATATGGACACAAACTTGAGTATGTTTCTTTAACCTATGTATTATGATTCATGAAAGAACTATGCATGTTCTCTCCCCTTTAAGAGGAACTGCCTCGGATGCCCTTGACTCTCCTCCTATGTATAACATTGTTAGAGAGATATATGCTCCCAGGTTTCTTTGGTGAGTGGACTTGTATCATGTTATGTATGTGTTGGAGAGCATGATTCATTTTTTTTCTTTTATTTACTATTTCACACCTCTTACTATTAGACTAGGATGGACCAAATACACCTGTTGGACGTTGGTTCACTTGGTTGCATATTAATTACTCCCTCCGTTTTTTTTATTGCTACATTGTTGTATGCACAACAATTTAGATAATGTCATTTTCAAGCTTTTGAGAGGGTACTTTTTGACCCATTTAATGTAAAATAATAGGGAAAAGTGAAAAGTAGTATTTTTGGGTGGAAAACGAGAAAAACAAATATAATAGTAGTACTTTATGGTGGGCCAAGTACCCCAAATAAGGAAAGGTTAAACAATGTAACAATTAAAAAGAAACACCCATATATGGAAAATGTAACAATTAAAAAAAACGGAGGGAGTAATATGGTAAAAATGCTATGTTTTTTTTTTTGAGATCGGAGAATTTGCATTGATTAAAATTGCTGTGGGAGTGGAAGAATCGATCATGTACAACAAGACATGTGTCCCTGCTACTAATAAGAGGTGTTTTTTTATGACCAAATATGGAAAAAAAATTCAATATGTATATTATATATAGTTGAATCCAATCTTATATGTGTGTCATTTTGATCCTGTTAAGGAAATGTGATGATTGATGCATTAGTTAAGGGGGTGTTATTCATATATTTAAATTCATTAGAACTTATTTTTATAATTATTAAAAATTTATCTTATTAACTGTTGTGACTCTAAGTCAATGTTATTTTGATGATGATAAACACTCTATGCTATAACATGTATGTGTGTAACAGTGATCTAAGAAAACTATCAAGATTGGATGTTCATGAAAGATCAAGAACTTGAAGATATGGAAGCTTAGGTCTAGTTATGTTCTTAGTCATGTTTATGCAATGTAATTAACGTATTGGAGGAACTTTGTGCTAAACTAGAAATATGAAATTAGGATGATTAACTATTTTTTTAGAGTTAAGAAAATAGGTAATTATATTAATTTCATGTTTCTATATTTAAAGAATATAAAAAGGGGAGTTTTTAATTTCAAAAAATAGTTTTGAAAGGAAAATATTTTTTACAAAGATTTTCGGATAAAGAGTTTTGTAAAAACTGATTTTAAAGAAAACATTTCTTTAAAAATATTTTCGGAAAAAAGAGTTTTAAAAAAATATGATTTTTAAGAACAAGATTTTATAAAAGATAAAATGAGAAGAAAAAAAAGAAAGAAGAGTTTTAATAAAAAACTGATTTTAAAGAAAATATTTCTTTAAAAGATTTTCTAAAAAGATTGTTTGTAAAAAGAGAAAAACTGATTTTTAAGGATAACGATTTTTATAAAGTTTGTTTTAGATAAAAACTGATTTAAAATCTGATTTAGAGTTGGCAAAAGATATGGAGGAATCCTTATCTTACTAGGAGTAAAGGAAATCAGTTTTTTATAAAAGATAAAATTGGATTTTGAAAAGGAAAAGAATTTTATCCCTTTATTTTAGGAATAAAAATTGTTCAAAAAGATAATACATCTTGGAGAAGGATTTTTATTCAGCTGATTGAATTATATAAGGGATATAAATCATTGGAGCAAACCACGTTTTTAGATTTGGAGAGATAAAGATTTTGAGAGCTGAAAACGATCTCCCAGAGCACAGTGTACGGCACAGAGTTCTAGTAAGTTAAGGTCTCTAAACAAAGTTTGTAACGATCCTCTATTTGCTTGAATAAGAAGCACGCTTTTGAGGAATCATTCTTTCTGTAATCTTTCATATTATAGAGAGTAGCAACACTTAGGGTTAAGTGTTGGGGAGCACTACTAGAGTTAGTAGTGGGGGAATCGAATTGTATCAAGGGTTTGGTATTTTACGATTCAAATAATAAAAGAGTAGTTTGTGTGGACGTAGATCTCAGAGGTGAGATTGAACCACGTTAAATTCCTGTGTCTTATTATTTGATTTCATTGTTTTATTGTTTGATACAATTTTGTTCGAGCAAAAACATTAATCGGAGA
Source organism: Beta corolliflora (assembly GCA_947648045.1). NCBI lineage: Eukaryota > Viridiplantae > Streptophyta > Magnoliopsida > Caryophyllales > Amaranthaceae > Beta > Beta corolliflora. The sequence goes on along the minus strand of CANSZD010000887.1, from coordinate 70,930 downwards.
ATTTACGAGTGAATAACACAGTGCACGGCACTGTGCCATAAGAGTGTTTTTGCGAAAATCTATTAGTTTTAGCCACTCAATTCAAACCCCCCTTCTTGAGTGTCACCTTGTGTTCCAACAAGTGGTATCAGAGCAGGCTATTCTCGAAAGGCTCATCCCTAGAGAATAGAAGTCATGAACATGCAAGACGACTCTCGAGATAGACACACAAAGTGTCCAATTTTCAACGGAAAAGATTACGGATGGTGGAAGGCTAGGATGAGGATCTACATCCAAGGATTGGACTATGAATGCTGGAAAATCATAAGGAAAGGACCAATCCTTATCCAAGCCAAAAACGCTGAAGGAAAGATGGTCGACAAGGATGAAGACGACTACAATTCAGTTGACTATGCAAAAGCCGAAAAAAACTTCAAAGCTATGAGTATTCTCCAATATGGAATTGGACCTGATGAATACTCAAGGATCTCGGTTTGTACTACATCAAAAGAAATATGGGACACGCTGGAGTTGGCCCACGAAGGTACGAATGAGGTAAAACAATCTAGAATAGATTTGCTTGTCCAACAATATGAATTGTTTACTATGAATAAGGACGAATCAATTAAAGAGATGTTCACTAGATTTACACTAATCACTAATGAATTACGTTCTCTAGGCAAAACATATACTTCTGAAGATTTAGTGAGAAAGGTGTTAAGAAGTTTAACAAATCGATGGCTCCCAAAAATAACCGCTATTCAAGAAGCTAAAGATTTGACTAAACTTTCACTAGAAAACTTATTGGATCATTAATGACTCATGAACTTGTCTTAGATTCTAAAACTAATGAACCAAAAAGTAAAGGTATAGCCTTGAGAACTGAATTGGAAATTGAAAATAGTGATAGACTGATAGTGATGATGATATTGATTTTCTTACTAGGAGATTTAAAAATTTTCTCAAAAAGAACAAAAACAACAATCCTAGAAAATATGAAAATTTGAAAGGTAAGAGCACTACCTCTAACTTTAAGAAAAGTGCTACTAATTCGGGTTGTTTCAAGTGTGGAGAGTTAAATCACAGGATTAAAGAATGTCCCTTATGGGATGATGAGAAGCCCAAAGAAAGAAGGGAGCAACCGAAGAAAGAATTCAAAAAGGCAATGATTGATGCCGTTTGGGGAGATTCGGATTCTGACGAAGAACAGTCAGAGGCACAGTGCCATGAGGAAAAATTATGTATGAATGCTGTACAGACATCACAGAGAAAGGCACAGTGCCAGGACGACTCTCACTTGTGTCTAATGGCGAAAAGTTCGAACTCCCAAGATGAAACTGCAGATAATGATGTAAGTCTTCTTTCTCTAAAACTTCAATACATCTTCTTTCAAAAAACCAACTTGTTACTTTGCTTGGAAATATCATTGATGATTGTCAAGAAATGAATGATGATTTTTCAATCATGAAAAAGGAAGTAAAAAATTTAACTAAGCAAAAGATTGGTTTGGAATTGGAATATAAGGATTTATTAAAGGACTGTAAAGAACTAATGAAGAAGACTGATGAACTTGAAAAAATTATTGAAGAGAAAGATACTGAGATAAACGCTCTAAGATACGAAAAGTCTCTTGCCAGCGAAATTGTAAATGACACAGTGCCATACACTGTGTTAGAAGCTGAAAAATCGATTCTTGAAAAGCCAATTGAATCGCTAAATCATGAGTTAGTTGAACTAAAGAATTCAAGACATAAATCAAGAATTCTTCCACTAATGCTGCCTAGTGATGCTAAGATAAGTGAAGAACTTGATAAAGTTAAGAGAGAATTAGAAATTTCGAGAAAAAGAAATAGTGATCTAAATACTTCTGTTGAATTCTTGGAATCACAATTGACTATTGCTCGAAAAATGTATGAAAAGTGGTTGTATGGTCTAAAAGCTCTCGATTATTTGTCTAGTACAACTAACAATCAAAACAAAACTGGTTTGGGATATAAAGGTCAGCAACACAGTGTACGGCACAGTGCCAAAAATTTTAAAAGAGACTTTCGTAAAAGAAAATATGTCGATCTACCTGAATATTTGATTTGCAACTTCTGTGGAAAGAATGGACATCTTATGGATAATTGTAATGTCAAGAAAAAGAGTGTTGCGATAAATGTAAAGTATGTAACTCAAATATGGGTTAGAAAAGACTTATTAGAAGCTCAACGAAAGAAAAAGGCACTAGTGGAAAAAACCTTATATGTCACTTAGTAACAGATGCGGTTTTGTAAAACCGCATCCGAAAATCAAGATAAAAAATGGGAGGGAAAGTTGGCAGAATAATATGATGCGGTCCACAAGAGAACCGCATCAGATTATGAAACAGATGCGGTTTTTTAACAACCTGATGCGGTTCTTTGGACCGCATCCGAAATTGGTTAATGAAATTGCCCCCAAAAAAACCCGCGTTCATCAGCTCACCTCACTCTAACAGTGCCCCTCTCCTCTCTCATTTACCCTACCACTACCAGGCCCCCCTCCTCTCACTCTCTCTCTCCTCAACTCAACATTGCCCCAAAATGGCGAAATTCATCATCTCCTCCTCTCCTCCTCTCTTCATCGCCATCAGCACTTCCCAGGCAACAACTCTTCTTTTTATTTACGCTCTTGATTTTTCAATTTCACTTTTGAAAAAAAAAGCTCTAATCCCCAAATTCTAGGGTTTTCATCTCCATCCCCGAAAACACAATAGATACCAAATTCAATTGTGTTTTTCTCTCTCTCTCTTCTCGCAATTCGCAACTTGAAACATTCAACGTGATATGATGATTTTGGGGCTGGTATGACAGAGTTACGAATCACAACGTCATTAATGGAGGTTCAAGCTCTCAAATTACGAATGGATTCTTTAATGATTGGCGAAATTGAGAACGGTTGGCATCGTCGAGGGGAAGTCGCTCCGACTTACTGGTGAACGAGTTAAACGACGAAGGAGGTAGTATTTTAATGTAATTTGTTTCGTAGAAGTTCGGTTTTTTAGTGGAAATGAAGAAGAAATTTGAATCTCTTTGATGAAAGTGCAAAATCAATGGTTATATGAAAATGTTTGCTAACTTTTGGTTATGATTCACAAATTGTCAATTGATTTTAGTTTTAGTATCACGATTTTTGGTAATTTTAGGTTTAACTCATTGAAAGTATTCAATTTTTCATATATCTGTTTGGCTTGAATTGTGACATGTTGAGGAGTTGGTTCGTAGTTGTTGCTTGTGAAGATAAACAGTAGATCTCAAATAATGAAATAGCTAACTATTATTTTGACTAGAAAATAGTGTTAGATTTTAATGCTGGATTTAATTCATGTTTTTGATCTGTATATATGTGTTTGATGGCTAGTAAGAGTTCATCTGTTGATGGAATGTAGAATGCTGCTTGAATTGTAATATTATATGTTGATTGCGGATCGAGTTTCTTTTTTTTATACACTATCATCTTTCAATCAAATGTTTCGGAAATCGGTATTGTAACATTCTTGTATAATTCCTTTAATTCTACAGATTTGGACTCAAGTTCATAGTTGGCAATAAGATGATTTCATAAGTTAAATAACACTTGTTCTTCTCCATTTTCACCGCCGTTGGTTACTATACACTAACCGTCGCTTGCAAGAAGGAAGAGAGATGGAGGCGGAGACAGTGAAGAACATGGACGTGGATCTTTCAAGCGTTTTTTCAATCGAGATGTTCCGAAACGACAAATTCACTTCTCTTAATATTCCTCCAATTAATATGTTTGTATTCTCTTTCTCACTTTTCCTTTCTAATCATTCTAAATCCTAACTTCACATCTTATATAGCAAGTTTGAGAAATAGTAGTAGTAAACAATGTTTAGTGGATATTAAAGCCATAATCTAGGGTTCTATATATTAAGTGCTCCGTGGATTTATATTTGAGAGCATATACCGTAACGCAAGTGCGTGAATTGAGGCATCTTATGAGCAAATTCAGCATTAGGGTCTATATCTTTTCCGTATTTTACGCGGCAGCAAATATGATTATGTTACGTTAAGTTATTAATGGCTAGGATTTGGATTTTACGTGTACGGATAAGCAAGAAGTAGTGATGATTAACATCAAAATGTTAATCATCTAAAGGTACAGTGGTGATGATCACCTCGGGGTATGCTACTAATACTTAAAATCAACCGTTCGCTATGAGACTAAGGGTAGAACTACATTTTCGAGTGAATGCATCTAGATTTGCCGATAAACATCAAAAATTTGAATTGTGATGTAAAACTGGGATATTATGTGGATCTTTTGGTCCATTTTTGACAACTTCATGCCACGTCACTAAGAGCACCTCATATTATCCTCTCGGTTCTCTATGATTGTCCTTGTTAAAGAAGCCTGTCAAGAGAAGTTCAAAAGAGTCGGTAGCATTTGTTTTAATTGAACTGTGCAATAATTGCACATAGTTATAAGTTATAACATATATTTTGGACAATCAATTGGAAACCAACCAAGATATAAGTCATGCCTCGCTAGCATGTATCGGTGTCCTTATTCGTTTCTATTACTATTAGACCATTTTGCAGTGAAGACATTCTACTTGCAAATTGAAGCTTTTGCAAGTCTATTTATAGTTACTAACCCGCAAATTTGTTTTCGGTAAAGCTATGGAGATTGCATCCAACAATGGTTGGCACACATGGATCGATTGTTAACATTAGGAGACAAAGATGTGAAAGAGAGAAAATGCATGAAGGAAAAGGTGCTGAAATTAGTGGATATTTACTATGAAGCACTAGATGCACCAAAGACAGGGGGTAGAGGTAAGCCCCGCATTTAACCGGTGCTTCTTGTTTTCTTTTCTTATTTACAAACAAGATGTTGACGGTGATGAAATGTTCTTGAAAAAAGGCGATCGTCCTAAGTACTATCGAGTGAAATCAAAGGGCCATGCTCTTCATGTTTTTGTAAAAAAGAACTTTCAAGGTTTTACATGAATCATTTTTCTAGTCTCATTATATATATCGGCACTTGTGGACGTGTTCCTAACCCGGTCAACTCGACATTATATGCATCATGAAAATACTTGTGTAATAATCTAATAATTTATGAGTTTTCGTATAGGATCCCTTTTCAGTCACCTTATCTTGTTTAACTCAAGCAAAAGAAAGCCAAATTCTATTACGTTATGGATTTCATTAATTCTATCCAGTTCTTTTCCAACGTAGCTATCCTTCTCCAATCTTTGATTGACATTATTTCTTATATAGGGATGGTTGCATATTCTTGGTGCAGGATGGAACTGTCCTTTATTTTCAATTAACACCTTTAATTCTCGTTAATTTCATTTATGTTGTCTTTGTTTTTTCGGAAGGTCCCTTTAATAATCTAACAATCATCACAAGCTTTTCATCAATCTCTCGCTCTTCTGCATTTCTTACCTTCCTTGAAAAGAGTGGGCCCGACATGACGTGGACTTTACGTTCAACTCATAGATTTGCGTCGGTAATTCCTTATAGTGCCATCTTCTTGCTTTGTCTTACTTTTGGGGTTTTGGATACCACCTGTCTACTAGTCTTGTAAGAAGATTTAGCCATGTTCCTTTGTCCCGTGTTACGTTATACCACCCGTTGACATGGTTATTCAATTAGTAGCTTCTAGTTCTATGTAGTAGTATATCTTTAGGGCCGATAATGGATATATCTTTCTTACGTGGAAAGCTCACTTGTTAATAGCGGGATACATTATTTTTTGAATGGTTCGTCCTTTTGGGTCGAGCTCTGCATCTCCGAAGTTGGCATCTATATGACTATAATAATAGATTAAATTATGTATCAGCCACGATGCCCATTTTTGGATGGATCACTAGAAAACATGTTGAAGCTAGTTTTCAAGTTTCATTAAATTGTTGTAACCAATGGCAAGACATGGATAGATTTGCGTCGATAATTCCTTCTAGTGCCATCTTCTATGCTTTTTAACATTTAAGTTGTTCAAGCAACGTTGGTTAAAATTTAGTTAAGTTGCATTTATAATGTACATTTGATGCGACATTGGGATCGTCGAACAACTTTTATTTTGGATAGTAGAAAATTACCTAAATTCTAAAATCTAAAACGACATATATCTTGAATTGGATATATCTCACGAATTACATGAACCCCCCCCAACTCTCCCCCCTACAGACCCTCCTCCCCCTGCTGTGCCCCACCCCCCCTTGCCGCCCCCGGACCCCCCTCCCCTTGCTGCCCCACCCCTGCGACCCCCCCTCCACCAGTGTGCCCCACCCCCCTTGCCGCCCCCGCAGACCCTCCCTCCCCTTGTTGCCCCACCCCCGTAGACCCTCTCCCCTTGTCGCCCACCCCCCCTTGCACGCCCCCCACCCCGCTGCCCCCTACGGACCCCCTCCCCCCTGTCGTGCCCCACCCCCCTTGCTCCCCCGTGCACCCCCCTCCCCTTGCCGACCCACCCCCGCACCCCCTTGCCGCCCACCCCCCTTGCACAATCCCCCCCACCCCGCTTGCCCCCTCTGCGCACCCCCTTCTTGCCCCACCCCCGGACCCCCTGCTTGCCCACCCCCTTGCACAGTCCCCCCTACGGACCCCCCTCCCCTTGCTGCCCCACCCCTACGGACCCCCTTGCTGCCCCACCACTGTGTTCTTGTTAATAGATATATGCACACATTTAGTAAATTATTAAATTCATATCAGGAAGAATAAAGATAATTTACTTTAGGAAGCTTCTCAAAGATATGTGTGTGTCAAATTGACCGACTGTTTTAACTTCTGTTTCTCCTTGCAGATGCTATGACATCTGCTCCCATATCGATTTTCCATCCGCAAGATTATAACTGCATGTATTGCAAGCTTGAAGAAGCCTATGATAGCGAATGACTGTTAAATCTAATAGGAGGAGCCATTGAAGTATAAAATTATAATGTCATAGTTGTGTATGTTAATATTTTTATGTATTTAATTATTTATGCTTCAATTGGGCATAATATGCTTAATAAAATGAGTTATATATATATTATTGATTTTGTATTGATTAATAATAAAAAAATGCAAAAGAAAAAATTTTTTTTTTTGGTTTTTGGGAGGGGTTATCTGATCCGGTTTTTCTAAATAACCGGATCAGATTGTCTGCTTTGCATACAATTTATTTGGCGCCATGAACATTTTCTGATGCGGTTTTATAAGAAAACCGGATCAGATAATATCAATATCTGATCCGGTTTTCCTAAAAAACCGCATCAGAAAAGTATTTACTGATCCGGTTTTGGACCGGATTAGTAAATAATTGGGATCTGCTGCGAGCCCACCTGATGCGGCCCAAAACCGCAGCAGTAAGCCCGGTTTTGACCGCATCAGATGGGCTTTTTTCCACTAGTGAGGGACCCAAATAGATTTGGGCTCCTAAAATTAACAAGTGATCTTTTTGCAGGCAAATGTGAGAGGAAGCAGCCTATGATATCTCGACAGTGGCTGCTCAAGACATATGACTGGTGATAAATCTCAATTCCTCTCACTAGTAGCCTACCATGGAGGTTGTGTTACATTTGGCGACAACAAAAAGGGAGAAATAAGTGGTATTGGAAACGTCGGCAATTCCCTAACACACTCCATAGAGAATGTGATGTTGGTAAGTGGTTTGAAAAAAATTTGTTAAGCATATCCCAATTGTGTGATCAAGGTAATTCTGTTTAATTTCATGCATGAATATTTTACAATACAATTTGTGGCTTTGGGATTAATTTCTGGAAATTAGTTGAGTATTATGCTTGTTGTCCTCCTTTAAATATGTTAATTAGAGTGTTGATGCATGTCTTTGTGAAACACTATGAGAAAAACTCTACTTGGTATAAAAAGGACTCGCAATGGTCTAATGATGCTGTCCTAATTTCATGATCCTAAGTTGTCGAACTAATGAGCTATATGATCCTAAGTTGCCGAGTTATTGAGCTATGAAATGCTAATTTTTTCTCTTATGGCAAGCTTGATCTTTATCCCGATATTCTGATTCTCTATTTATGAGTTTGACATTCGTGCCTCATTCTTTCTTTCATATGTCTCACCTTATCGTCATTTCCCTATTATTTTCTTTCTTTCCCTCACCCATTGATCCAAAGTTCAACAAGTGATTTTAATCTTGATTAATAATAATTTAAGGTGCAAGAACATCTTGATAAGATGAAGGAAGAAAAAGACGCATCAGTTAAGGGGGAACATGAAAAGGTTGGAATGAAACATTACGTGAAAGAATGAAAAGTATTGATTCACACTGTGCAAGGCACAGTGCCAGGGGATGTATCAAAAGGAAAATAAGGTCTGAATTAACTTATTATCTTTGATCTCTTATTGATTGACTCTAATAATATTGTAAGGTCTGCTTCTCCTTCATTAAAAAAAAAAAAGAAAAGAAAAGGAGAGTAAGACACTTATTTTAGATAAGTCATAGAGTTTAATTCAAATGTGAAGAAAATTATCAAAGTTTTGAAGATCATCATTTTGGATTCCAGTATATCCGAAGATTAGTTATATTTGGAAGGGAATAGATTGTTCTCTGGCACAGAAACACACACAGTGCCACAGTGAAGAAAGTCCTATGATGTTTATTTGCGGAAGTTGAAAATCTTAAAAGAAAGGTTTAAGCACTTGTTGAACCAATTGCCATTTTAAATCTTCAAGCTTGCATTACCTATCTTTTTCTTACTTTCTTAGCTATTAGCCATGATCCTTCATGATTATTTCTTGCTTCATAACTTCGGATTGTGAGTTGGATTATTTTTTGCTTAATGACTTCGGATTGTGAGTTGGATTATGACATAGCACCAAAGATCCTTAGTATCTATTGCTTGAGCTACTTGCATTATTTTACTGACTATATCTCACTTTGACTCGCTAAACATGTTGATGCTCTCCTTTTTGATAATGTCAAAAGGGGGAAGATGGGTATAATACTTAGACTAATGAACATTTTGATGCTCTCTTATTTGGTTATCCTAATAAACATGTTACTTGTGAATGATGTTGAGTTATCTTCTCTAATGTGATTAATGGTGCATATTTTGAAGGGGAAGTATTATTTGTTTGTCATCATCAAAAAGGGGGAATTTGTTGTGACTCTAAGTCAATGTTATTTTGATGATGATAAACACTCTATACTATAACATGTATGTGTGTAACAGTGATCTAAGAAAACTATCAAGATTGGATGTTCATGAAATATCAAGAACTTGAAGATATGGAAGCTTAGGTCTAGTTATGTTCTTAGTCATGTTTATGCAATGTAATTAACGTATTGGAGGAACTTTGTGCTAAACTAGAAATATGAAATTAGGATGATTAACTATTTTCTTAGAGTTAAGAAAATAGGTAATTATATTAATTTCATGTTTCTATATTTAAAGAATATGAAAAGGGGAGTTTTTAATTTCGAAAAATAGTTTTGAAAGGAAAATATTTTTTACAAAGATTTTCGGATAAAGAGTTTTGTAAAAACTGATTTTAAAGAAAACATTTCTTTAAAAATATTTTCGGAAAAAAGAGTTTTAAAAAAATATGATTTTTAAGAACAAGATTTTATAAAAGATAAAATGAGAAAAAAAAAAAAGAAAAAAAAGAGTTTTAATAAAAAACTGATTTTAAAGAAAACATTTCTTTAAAAGATTTTCTAAAAAGATTGTTTGTAAAAAGAGAAAAACTGATTTTTAATGATAACGATTTTTATAAAGTTTGTTTTAGATAAAAACTGATTTAAAATCTGATTTAGAGTTGGCATAAGATATGGAGGAATCCTTATCTTACAAGGAGTAAAGGAAATCGGTTTTTTATAAAAGATAAAATTGGATTTTGAAAAGGAAAAGAATTTTATCCCTTTATTTTAGGAATAAAAATTGTTCAAAAAGATAATACATCTTGGAGAAGGATTTTTATTCAGCTGATTGAATTATATAAGGGATATAAATCATTGGAGCAAACCACGTTTTTAGATTTGGAGAGATAAAGATTTTGAGAGCTGAAAACGATCTCCCGAGGAGACAATTGTACGGCACGAGTTACAGTAAGTTAAGGTCTCTAAACAAAGTTTGTAACGATCCTCTATTTGCTTGAATAAGAAGCACGCTTTTGAGGAATCATTCTTTCTGTAATCTTTCATATTATAGAGAGTAGCAACACTTAGGGTTAAGTGTTGGGGAGCACTACTAGAGTTAGTGTTGGGGGAATCGAATTGTATCAAGGGTTTGGTATTTTACGATTCAAATAATAAAAGAGTAGTTTGTGTGGACGTAGATCTCAGAGGTGAGATTGAACCACGTTAAATTCCTGTGTCTTATTATTTGATTTCATTGTTTTATTGTTTGATACAATTTTGTTCGAGCAAAAACATTAATCGGAGAATTTACGAGTGAATAACACAGTGCACGGCACTGTTCCATAAGAGTGTTTTTGCGAAAATCGATTAGTTTTAGCCACTCAATTCAAACCCCCCCTTCTTGAGTGTCACCTTGTGTTCCAACATTAACTCATCTTAAATTATTTGAGATCATTCAAACTTAATTGAACTTATTTTTGTATAAATAATCAAAATAAGTTTAACAAAATAAAATCTTAGTACGTATTATCAGGTAAGATGAGTAAATTTTTTCCTAAGATAAATAAGAAAGTTATATTGTTGTAGGTGTTTTTCACAAAGGAGTGGAGGTCAGCATCTTCAAGCTTAGAACCTAATTGACTTACCTTGTGCCAAGTCTTTCTATATTTTTGTTCTGGTAAATATGGGGTATTCACATCTATTATTTCATTATTTGTGAAGTGTATGATGAAGTAATTCTCTGGTGAATTCAACATGTATCTATGTGATATCTTGTAAATTGAACGGCTAAGAACTACTTGCATTAATACTCTGAATTTGTAGCAAAGGAAATCGAAGCAAACTAAAACAGGAAAAAAAAAAGAAAAAAGAAGAGAAGATATTAAAGTTACAAATTATCTCCAGTTGAGGGAGCAATATCTACTGATTGTGAGTTGTTGAAGTTACAGAATTTATTTTATCTAATAATGATGTTTACTCGTAATTTTGTCCTTAAAAATAAAGGAGCAACTTTAGTCGCTAACGATTGTCCACAAGTTAAACAGCCCCATTAATCAATGGACAATATGGGCCCATGCAATTATGCAAGCAAACAAAAAATTAGTCTGAGCTGCAGAAACAATTTGAAAGAATCCTATATCTTGAATCTATCACGTTTTCTTTTATGTCAATTTTTTATGCCAAAATTATGGATGTAATCTCTTCTAATCATAGGATGTAATACCTTACTCTTTGCATATAAGTCTTATGTAAATATGTAATCCCCTTAATTCTATCTTATAGCTATATATGGTGAATAATAAACATGTCGTATGATCTCCTCAAACTATCAGCCATGAAGCCCTAGCTTTGTATATTAAGGCTTTGTTCAGTTCACCTTAAAGAAAAAACAAATTTAAGTAAAAAAAAGTTCATTTAAGTAAAAATAAGTTTAGTATGAATAAGTTTAGTTTAGTAAAAATAAATTCAGTTCAACAAAATAAGTTCGATTCAGGAAAAATCAATTCAGCCAAAATGAGTTTAATTCAGTAACAATCAATTCAGCAAAAAAAAATCAATTTAGTAAAAATAAGTTCAATTCGCTCTTTTTTAAAAGAGGTCTCCAAAAGGAGCTACAATTACCCATTCAGCTGCAAATTGTTTGCCACCAAAGATACAATTGAAGAAGGAAAAATTGCACTCCACGCTCTTTTACCAATCTCCCTAGGAAGGAGATGTGCTGGACCTAGGAGCAACTTTAGTCGCTAACGATTAGTCTTTTACCAAATTTTGGACCTGGACCGGACCGGTCCGGTCCGGTCTGGACCTGAATTTTTCCGGTCCGGTTCGGTCTTGGACTTGTTGGACCGGAATCTTTATTTTTTAAAAAAAAAAATTTTTAATTTGATTTAAAAATATTTATAAATTAAATATATTAAAATTTTAATAATATTAATAACAATATTTCTAATGTTTATAAATAGATGGTTTCTAAATTTCTAACTTTTTACTACTTTTTAAACTTTTTAACATATAAACTTTTTTTTTTTTTACTAAAAAATCAGAAATTCCGGTCCACCGGTCAGGACCGGAATTTTCCGGGTTTGGACCGGACCGGACCGGACCGGAAACCCGGAATCGGATTTTTTTCGGACCGAGGACCGGACCGGAATCTTCGGTCCGGTCCGGTCCAGATTCCGGTCCGACTCTGGTCTTTGAACAGCCCTAGGGGTGTTAACGAGCCGAACCGAGACCGAACATGTCCAGGCTCGGCTCGGCTCGAGAATGATTGAGGATCGGCTCGGCTCGAGCTCGAAGCTCGTCGAGCCTCCAATATTTGGGCTCGGCTCGAGCTCGAGAGGACAAAGTAAAAGCTCGGCTCGAAACTTGGCTCGAAAAAGTTGGGCTTAGGCCCAACCGATTAGGCCCAAGTCAATATCTAAAGCTTCACTTAGGCGGTAGGCCCAACCGTATTGGCCAAGTATGCCCAAGAAAATAGGTGAGCTTGTTCACTCACCCACCATATGCTTTTATAACTTGGTTTCCCTCTTAGCATTGCTAAGATTTCAATGTGGGACTCCATGGTTTGTTGAAGAAAAACAAATTCATCATACCCATGCTTTTATAACTTGGTTTCCCTCTTAGCATTGCTAAGTTTTCAATGTGGGATTCCATGTTTTGTTTAACTCATCCTACCCATGTTTTTATAACTTGGTTTCCCTCTTAGCATTGCTAAAATTTCAATGTGGGACTCCAGCTTTTGTTTAAGAAAAAAACTCACTCTACATATTCTTTTATAACTTGGTTTCCCTCTTGACTTCACTAAAGTTTCAATGTGGGACTTCATGTTTTATTTAAAAACTTCCAACCTTGTAACAACAAGACTCTAAGTGCATTTAAATAATCAATTATTAAATAGTTTAATTATTAAATAATGAAATATTTTAATATATACTTCATTCCTTTGTGAAGAAAATGGAGTATAAAGTTTGTTTTCCAACCAAGGAGGTATGAAATCAAACTCTAAGTTGAGGTAAGGAGTAGTAGCTATTTATAAAGAAAATAAGATTGGTGCTTGTTTTCTTAACCAATGTGGGACTTTAGTGTCTAGTGGAGTACTATATAAGGTCCAAGTTGGATTACATATTAAAATATAAATAGTAATGTAAATTTTATCGAACGTGTTTGCGAGCTTTCGAGCCGAACTCTATTAGGCTCAGGCTCGGCTCGTTAAGGTCTCGAGCCGATCCCGAACTCGAATCGAGCCCCTCCGAGCCGAGCTTTGACCGAACTTTGACCGAGCCGAATCCGAATAGTTTGCGAGCCGTCCTGGCTCGTTAGCACCCCTAAACAGCCCTATGGGCATCAACCTTATTGCTATTTGTACCTACAGATGACCAAGAAATAGAATGAAACATCTAGCTAAAAATAAAATGTCATCAATTGTTGAATGAGAACAACTAAGACTTTCTTCTTTGCACTTGATCGAATTAACCACACTCAAGGTATAAGTTCCCACCATCCCATTGAGATAACCAAATTATAGAGCAAGCTTCATGCCAAACAGAATAGCACTAGCCTCGAGCCTTCTCGTATCTCAAGCACCAGCAAGCTGCTAAGTAGCACACAACAACAACAACAACAACTATTATTATTGTTATCATCATCATCATTATTAGTAGTACTATTATCGTTACTATAATTTATTATTGTAACAATAAACAAGAATAGTATTATTACACCATATGCATTAAATATGGAAAATGTAAGCTGAATTAGAACTTATATTGTTTTGTCCCCCAAAAAATGAAAAGTTTGGAGTTAGTTCAAATTGCTTGTGCTCATTATTATACAAATTTAATTATAAGAGAAATTCTAACTATTTTCCCCTATATTAAGCTTCTTGAATCAATAAATAAACATAGGATTTTTCTAACATATGCCACGAGGTATAGATTAAGAATTTCAAGATTTCATTAAAATAAAATACAATCCAACAAGATTATATTTGGGGATAATAAATAAGGATAGATACTAAAGATAGAGAGAATCATGTAAGATTTTTAGTGTGATTGGATTTTGAAATGAAAACTTTTTGTATAATGATATCATATATAGAAATTTTGATGCTCTTAAACTATGCCTTAATTATGGTATAGGTTAGAAAGACCCATAAATTAATTTGTGTTGATTTGGAATCATTGGTAATGTTACATTATGATAATCATTATTGTTCATTTACTTGTACACATGCATAAGATGTAGTGACAAAGGATGATAATATATATCAAGAAGCAAATTATCAAAGGGGTCACTTTTTGTTTACGCTATCGTTTAAGTGACTCCTTTACCTCAAACAATAAGTTAAAAAATGTTGTATATGTAAACTAAATAATATCAAGAAGACAAATAATTCCTTATCATAATTAATATAATAATTTTACTCAAAATTTAATAATATTATTGATAAAAAGTATATCTAAATATTTATAATTGTTGTTATTATAATTGAATTATTTATTATTAATATTATTACATAAAATATAAAGACGTCTTAAAATATTCTATTAGAAAAAATCAATTTCCATAAGTCAAAAATAAGTTCAACAAATATAAGTTCAACAAAAATAAGTTAAGGTTTAGTTAAAAGAAGTTCGGTCTAGTATAAATAAGTTGAGTTCAACACATATAATTTCGATTCTGCAAAAAAAAATTATATTCAGTAAAACAAATTCCATTCAACAAAATAAGTTCAGTACCGCAGAAATTAGTTCAGTTCAACAAAAATCAGTTGAAGTAAACAAGGCCTAACTAGACTACACTTTATTGCATGTGATTAATTATCGTGTACTTAGATTTATATAGTAATCTTCAAATTTTACTTTTTATATCTCTTGAAACTTACTAAGAAATAAAACCAAATTTGTCAATCGTAGTTATTTCATTTAAAGTTTAATTTTCTTTTTCTAACCAAACCAATTATAAAGGTCGAATCTATGTAAAAAAAACATTGGACAGAAAGGTTGCATCTAAATAAATAAAGGGTAAAGAAGTAAGTTGTCAGATTTTCATTTTATGGCATATACTTATGAGTTATTGCATAAATTCATTAGTTTATGGATACAAACTGATAAGTCTATGGACATATTTTATCATTATACAAGACAAATTTATCATTTTAGAAATAGATATACCTTTAAATTCCAAATCAGTACCGGTTTTCAACACATTTTCCACTCTAAGTATGAATGTCAAGCATGACACACAGTTTCAACGAACTCTTTGCAGAACATGAAATGATCGATACATCCACTTAAATACTTGAATAACAGTAGCCCTGACTACCAATAAACAATCGATAGCACGAGCATCAATTTTATCCCTAAATCTCGCCTTTCTCACCATCAACAATCTCTTAACTCCCAATAATACTCCAAATTCCAACTCCAAAAACGAAAAATCGGACAAATAAAACAAAGAGAAGAAAAAGGGAGGAAAAGAAAGAGAAAGGTTGACTGCTACTAGGGTGATAATGAGCCTGACCTTGACCTATTTGTGAATAGTTTGAGTTCGGCTCGGTCAAAGTTTGGTCAAAGCTCGGCTCGTTGTGGGCCGGGATTGAATTCGAGTTCCGCTCGAGACCTTAACGAGTCGAGCTGAGTTATGACAAGCTCGGCTCGAAAAGCTCGTGAACATGCTCGATTACTTTTTTATATATGAAAATAATGTATTACTCCCTCTGCTTTTGTTTAGGAGATGTCCCTTTCAACCTTTTTGGTGTACTTTTTAACCCCTTTAGCATTAAATGAGCTGATGGAGCCTTACTTTTTGAATAGAAAAGTAGTAAAAAATATATTTAATTGCTAGGAAAAGTTCAAAACATAATAAAAAAGTACTTTTTGGTGGGCCAAGTCTCATAATAAGGAAAGTTGAAACAATGGAACAAGTAAAAAAACAATCATTTACGGAAAATGTAGCAAGTCTAAAAAAGCGGAGGGAAAAATATAAACTCAATAAACAAAAATATTAACCATTAATAGTTTTATTGTCAAAAATATAAACTCAATAAACAAAAATATTCAAAAATATAAACTCAATAAACAAAAATATTCAAAAAAAATATATATAAAAGACGAGTAAACTAAAGATAATAATAGGTCAAACTTGTTCGTGAACAATTCGATAATGGCTCGATCAATGCTTGGTCAAAGCTCGGCTCGGTCAAGTTTTGAGTTCGGCTCGAGTTCGAATGAACTTAAATGAACACAAGCCGAGCTAACAAAAGTTCGGGCTCGGCTCGATCGATAAGCAACCCTAGCTGCTACTCCAGCAACTAAACTACGTGCACTAGTAGAATAATTGCTTATTGCTGCGGTGATATTGCTGCGGTTTTACCCATACGCAGCAATATATCACGTAAATAGAAAAGGAAAAATATAAAATAACCATATTGCTGCGGTTTTGGCCGAAAACCGCAGCAATATAGTTTCAACGGAAATTTTTTGAATTTGTTTTTACTATTTGACCAAACATATTGCTGCGGTTTGTGGCAAGAACCGCAGCAATATATTAAAATAATATAAAAAAATATTATTTTAGTATATTTTAATCTATTGCTGCGGTTTCTTCTAGAAACCGCATCAATAGGGTCATTAGGGTTTTTTATATTCATAGGCGCCGCTCCCTCACACTTCATCTCTCTCACTCCTCAGTCCTCACATTATCACGCTTCCTCCCTCAACACTTCATCTCCCTCTCTCTCCTCCTTCAAACCCTCTTCTTCTTCTCCTTCTTCCATTACTTCAACGAACTCAAATCCAAGTTAAAACAACACGAACAACAACAATCGCCGAGTTTCAGTAACGTCAACAACGTTTTCACTACACAAGGTTCTTCAACTCCCTCGAAATTCCGGTCATCAGATGAAATGCGGAAGAATTTATCGGAGTTTCGCCGTCGATCGTCGGTTTTAACGCCGGAATCTCCTCCTATTTCTCTGTGAAATGTCGGAAAACCTAACCCTAACATTAGAGCGAGCTTGATTTTTTTGAATCTCACCACCTTCACCTCGTTATTTTTTTTCTCCTCGTTGTCTTCAATTCGCCAATCAACTAAGTGCGACGTTGGTTGTCTTCAAATCAACCAAGTATTTCTTTCGAGACGACGTCGAGATCAGTGTTTACAAGGCCTTATTTAAATGCGGTTAACGGTGAGGCTTTGAACTATAATCAGGTTTACATTCTCTCTCTTCCATCGCGTCGATCATCTGCTCGAGTGTGTTTGTGTTTGTGTGTTTGAGTTGCATGTTGCTTGATCTTGTGATAATCATATTAGTATATCATAATGTATACGTTTTGGTACTTTGATGTTGTTTCTGAACTCCATTTTTCACTTTTTTTTTTCATTATTTTGAATCGAAAGCAATTGATTTTTTTTTTTTTGGATTTGATCGGAAATGGCGACGGCGGCAATGGTTTGAATCGATGGAGATGATCGGAGTAGTAGTAATGGCGGAGAATCGAAATCAGGTTTGTCGCCATCACCGTCGACGGAAAGTTTCGTGACGACCCGAGCAAGCTCCGGCGATCTGATTACTTTGTCGCCATCACCGTCGAAATCTCCTTTCAGATCTGGCGAAGGAGATAACCAAGTATTTCTTACTGTTTGATTTTCAGTTTTTTTTTTTTTAGGATCTCTTTTTGATTTTCAGTTTATTTTGTTTTTTAGGATCTTATTTTGATTGTCAGTTTCTTTTTTTTTTAATATATTTTTTGTAATTAGTTGTAACTGTTTTTTTTATTTTTGCTTTTTCATTTTAGTTTTTGATCTTTTGTATTATCTATGTAACTATCTTTTTTATCTTTATATATTAATGAGATTCATTTGTCATTTCATCTTCACTTCGTCTGCGAATTTGGTGGATAGTGGATGGGTTGGTTGTCTGGTTTTAATCTTTCAAATTTGATGGCAAAATGCAAAAAAAAAAAAATTTTTTTTGCTTATACCAGGACCTATTGCTGCGGTTTTGGGCAACAACAGCAGCAATAAGTCAAACATATTGCTGCGTTTCCTAGCCAAAACCGCAGCAATACATTGTACTTTTTAATAAAAAATGTAAATATTGCTGCGGTTTTGCCCAGAAACCGCAGCAATAGTTTAATTACCTATTGCTGCGCCCTTAATTGCTGCGCTGCCAAAACCGCCGCAATAGGCCACTTAATGACCGCAGCAATAAGCATTTATTCTACTAGTGGTGCGATCTTCGACGGTGTTGGTTGACGACAACTCCGTCTCCGGCCACATAATTCGGCGGTTGTGGTTCGCCGTCTCAGTCATTTGCTTGACTGAGACGGTCTCGACCAAGACTTTTCGTATAATTAAATGGTGCGACATTGGTTGTAAACATAAACTATATTACTGAAATGTATATATGGGATTAAATTATTGATAAAAAATTACTAAGGTAGAAATGAGATACTCCCTCTGTAGTTTTTTTTAGTTTTTCTTACTTTTACTGTGCGCGTTTGCCAATGCACTTCTTTGACCTTAAATATCTTTCACTACATATCATTAAAAATTATAAAGATTGAATATTAATAATATATTCATTGAGACGAACCAGACAAGATCTGACATAACTATACTTTTTCTTATATATCACGAAGAATTTAGAAGATTATCTAATTGTGTATAGTGTTAAGATTCTAGGTACATACTATATTTATGCATGGCCGCATGCGGGTGAGCCGTGCAGTAATTCAATCTTACCACGGGTTCCCGAAAGGGGGCCCAAAAAAAAAATATGGGAAACCGAGAAATATATATGAGGTTATTTATGATGCATATATAACTAATATAAGCTTACTAATGTTGCTGAGTAATAGTAAATCGTGCAACATATAACATAAAAAGACAAGCTAACACAAACTATTATTAAATTTAACTACTTCCTCTTCTACATAATAAAAAAGGGGGAAAATGAGAACTTCTCGACTATACATGGGATGAAGGAACTTTTTTTTTTTGAGGTAAAATGAAAAACCCTTAGAAGGAAAAATCAAACTAATCGTATTATAGACATAGAAGGGAGAATCCAACCAATAGCCAACTTTAATATGTCCATTTGATAAAGGAAATATAAGAAAGAAATTGTCGAGGAAAGAGCAATATGAGTGAGTGACATAAGGAAGGTGAGGACCATTATAGACAAGTCCAAAACTGCGGTCAATAGTGGCCAATAAATGGCAGATGCTTGGTCATATTAGGGCACGAAGAAATATATTATTAATCATTATAAAACAAACCAAAATCGAAGATATCATAAAAAATTAAGTTTAGCAAGTAGATGCCAAAAAGGAGGAAGTGGTTATGAACCGTTGTAAACAAACTAGAAGTGATTTTCTTTTCTTTTTTTAAATAAAAAAAAAAGATTTGGTCCCCAACTGAAGAAGATCATAGTATAGGGTAAAGCCTCTATCACTATGCCTATGCTATATTCCCCTTGCCCTTAAGGGTTAAGAGGTCCCTTATTATTAAGTCATTTTCACAATAATGGAAGGTGGGAAAGGAACAAAACAAATTGGATACAACCTACCTTATTTCGCAGTTGCATCTTTGATTGATTTCTAGTACTAATGCACTATGGGAATAAAAATCGAAAGCAAACAAATTAATATTTTGACGAGTTTTTGAAGTTCATAGTGGAAGACATTGATGGGAAACTAGCATTTATAAAGGACCCGGGACGTGCCTTCAATTTGTTTTTTTCAAAAATATCTGCGCTTCTTGATACAAAGAAGTGTTAGTTTTGTATTTTGCTGCTTCCTTCAAGGCTATGATACTTTCTCCATCATAGGTTAATTCACCATTAATGATTTAGGTGTATGGAAGCTCTACGATGACAACTTTCACCACTCTCATTTTTCACATGATATCATGATGACCATATATTATGAGTATCCGCTATTTAGTGTAATGTGTCGCACACTGAAATCAATATGTTCGGTAGTAATAGGCAAATCCCCTTCTTGATAAATAATTAATAAGGTAAGAGTTTTTGTAGAATACCGGTGTCCCCCGTCCTTCCATCTCTTGGATAGATATAGATAGAGTGGGAGGGGCGGGGGCTCTTGGTTTTTTCATGTTGTCAAAGACTTGAACAATGGTTTTTTCGTGTTGTCAAAGAATTGAACACAATGAAAATGGATGGCGAGTGCCTGATCGAATTGATCGGGCCATGTAGGAACAAGGTTCAAGTCTATCGGTCTGTTAAGATGCCCCAGCTGCATACATCACTGCACTTCCACTTGACACCTATCGTAATGATAAACGACTCGTCACTGAGCTATTGAGGAACAAAGGGAGACTCGATCTCATAGAGTTCAATTCCCGTTCTCAACCCATGACCAATATGAGCTCGAAGCTTCCTTCGTAACTCCCGGAACTTCTTCGTAGTGGCTTCCTTCCATGCCTCATTTCATAGGGAACCTCAAAGTGGCTATATCTATTCTTGGAGTTGAGTCGACTTGGTTTTCATATTATCTTTTTTTTAAGCAGATTTTGTTATATTAAATTCTTCTCTCAAATACTATTACAAGGACCTATTCGAATCCATATTAACCACAAGATCATTCTTGAATCAGACTCGACAAACGTTGTTAAGTGGTGTACCGATAACAAAGATGGTCCCCTGGAACTTGAATTTCCCCCTCAACTTTAATTTATCTGTTATGCATCCAAACATGGATTTAATATCTTCATCATTCACAAAAGCCGGAGTGCAAATGTAGTTGCCGACTCACTTGCACGACAAGGGATACATCGTCAATCCGAGCTCATTGCTTGGCTGTAACCATGTCAATTTCCGTCCCTCCATGATCCTTAAGATGACATTATGAATGCTCTCTTTAGTACTACAAGCCAAATTCTGTTCCTTTTTTTGGCTGCCTTCGTTTTGCTCTAATTGCTTGAATGATGCTTATATAATATTTCAAGACTCGGCTGTCTTTTATGAATAAAAATTATATTATATGAAAAAAAAGACTGATTATTTTATAATCTGACATAGCATAGCATGCAATATTATTCCTAAACTATACAAGCAAGAAAATTTCTCCTACCACCGTTGTAAATTCTATGTTGTACAACTAAACTCATCTTTAATTTATATCTTTTAAAAGTAATTTTTAATTTCATAAACCACAACTTCTCTATTTTCTTGGAATCATAAAAATTAATGAGTCATATATCACACAGTACACTGGTTATACAGTAAACCATATAATTGGCCATTTTCGGGTAGATGCTCAAGTATCTTTGACCAACACACTACAACACTTACCTGGTTCATCCAAAGAAAAAAACAAGGATGTTAATTTACAGCTCAAATGGGGTTATGATGAAGAAGCAAATGGTACGTAGTTTGAGGAAATTATTCAAGAAGAAAATCCGACAAAACAATGACTAATAATTAGTATTAGAATTGGGAAAATGTTTAGTGTAACCTACCCCTATTCTCTAATTGCTCTGTCGTAGGCTGACTGTAAAATGATGTACTCTTCCCCCCAACATTTACCATTTCTCGAAAATTCCTTCGGTAAATTCCAAGACAATGGCGCCCCCTCGATGTGCACCTTGACTGAGGCAACTTTAAAGTAATCCTATAAAACATCAAAACAACCAAAACCCCATGAATATGGAGGGTGTGATTTTCATGGTACTTTTTCATAGATCCCAATTTAAGATTCCATTATAAAGTAGTTTTATTTAGGTTCTTTTGGGAGGGGATTATGAAATTTTTGTTGTACCATCTTTTTGTTTTTAGAATAAACAATACATATATATAATTTTAGGGTTTTCATATTGTATGAATTTGAGTCTTCTACATGTTTATAGAGCTTTTGCTCTTTGATGGTATATTGAGTTTCCTCCTTTAGTATAATCTATATCTCTTTTACACGAAATAAAGTTCTAATTATAAAAGTCATTAATATTTCATCCTACGTTTTTTTTAGAATGTATCAAATTCAACCAAATATTTTTTTTGAACTTATTTTGACTAAAATAAGTCAAAATTAGTTGAATTATGACTAAATGTGGTCAAAAACCAATTTGGTAAGGAAAAAGGAACATTAATCCAACAATTTTCACATAATCCAAAGTCATAAAAATTTACAAGAAGCTAGGTGATAAAACAATATTATCTAGCAAGATCAAATACGAGCACCTTTATATATTTATTTAGACAAGTAATGAGTTGAACTTTATTGAACAGATACCTCTTGTATATTTATTAACAGCTTTGCAGGTTAGATTCATTAACAGTAAGAAAGGATGATAAGGGAAAATTTACCCCCAAAGAGCCCTTTAGCTATGGTTTGATAATTAATTGATTAAAGATAGTTGATTAAAGAAATTCCCCACTTAATACTAGTAATTAATTAGTAGATGTGAGAGGCAAAAATGACAGAAGGTGGCATCAGAAGATGATCCCTACAAACCCCACAAAGTTACAGTGTAATACAAGGGGGCCCACATAGAATTCCCTCTACTCTGAGTCACTTTTATCTTGTTTTGCCCCCCCTATTAAGACTGTAGTTTCCCTATATATACCTCCCTATACTATTTTTATACAGACAGTCGCTTCCCGAGGCGTAGCTCTAGACCAAAACCCAAATACCCCTCTCTCTCTCTCTCTTCACCACTTATTCCCCATCTCTTCTCCTGTTCATCATCAATTCTTGCCCTACAATATTTTTTTTTACTTTGCTTTATCTTATTACAGCTAGTTGTGGGATTTTCATACTAATTATAATTAAACATATCCATAGAAATTGATGAATAGTTAGAATTTTCTTCTTGTTTATTGTGTTGCGAAATACGACCAAGCTACACCAGTGGGTGGTCTATACTCTATAGTCTAGTCCATGGCAGACGAGTTTCAAATTTTAGCTTATACTTCCCCATTGTTCCTCATATCTATTCGATGTATTTCGCCAGTTCTATTTAACTTATTTTTGCTTTCCTAAACTTATCTAAATTTAACTGAACTTATCTAAACTTATTAATTTTATTTTGTGAGAGTGATATCTTTATTTATTTTTGTTAAACTAAACTTATCTAAACTTATTACACTTTGGACATATTCTATTCACCTTATTTTCGTGACTTATCGAAAAAATAAGTTCGATTAAGTTCGAGATATATTCTAATAAGGACTAATAAGTTCGAGATAATTTTAGTTCAAAAAAAATAAGGTTTGACACTCTCACGAAATAAGCGTCTAATGAATTCAAATCGGTTCGAGATAAGGACTAATAAAGTCTAATAAGTTCGGTTAAAGGTAAAAAAAGTTCAATTAAGTTCGGATAAATTAGGTTAAGTTATGATATGTTCGAGATAAAGAAAAATAAGTTGAATAGAAAAGACCCCTTATCTGAACTTATGTTTTCTAATAAGGATTAAAAATAAGGTGAAGAGAAGAGACGCATTGTTTTTGAACTATATACCGACTATTAATATTTTTGCTTGTGTATATATAAGCAAAAAGTATGAACATTTGACATTAAAAAACATCACTTAAGCCCCTGTTTTTGGATTTATTTTCGCCAGCTCGCCTGGTTCCAATCAGTGACACTCTATCATGTTCGCATTTCTCGCATTCGGTTCAGTTTAGTTTACGTAGTTCGATTCAATTTGGGCTTAGTTTAATAAGGATTAAGTAAGTACTCAAGTCCATATATTTTTCATCAAACATATACTGCTAAGACTTGAATTTCCCTTATACACCTCTATTTATTAATGATGACATGAAGTCATTAATTATAGATTGAATCTTTGCCCCTTATCGAGACTTATCTAGCTTATTTAACCTTATATTGATGGTAGACTGAAATCTCGGAGCTCATATATGAGCTTATTGACCATTATTATACATATATTTGAAACTTATTTCTATGAGTTTTGCTATACATAACCCTAAAAGTTAAGTATATATAATTGTATAAGCATCTAGATATTGCTTAGAATACTAATAATTTTAGAATTAAAGGCAAATTGCAATGATGTATTAAGATCTACAGTTTTTTTGGAGGGAGAGAGGTTACATTTTTAAGCATTCCATTGGTTACGTGGTGGTCCCCCACACTAGCTATTGAGCTCCATGGGACTATTGTTAGCAGTTGGAGGCTGAGGAGCAACACCAAGTTAGGGGGAACCTTTTGGTATTTAATGCAATTTTATACACGTACCACACTGTTCTTACAAAGTAAATAGACTAAAGGCGATACTTCATACAGTACATAATAATGATAATTGATATGTACATACTACATATGTAAGCAAATCATCGTTTTTGATTTACTTTTTCTACTCCATTAATGTCACGATTTCATCCTACAATTGCAGTTTTCTACCATTCCGAACAAAAAACAATGCAAATTTTTTTTTCCTGGTATATGTTTAACTTTCAACCAAAACTCTCTCAACTTTCACAAAAGTTGATTAATAAAAAACTAGTATGAAAAGGACTATTTTTACGAGACTTAAACTACCACAATAGATTCACCTCAATATATCTTGACCAAATAAGGCTTAATTAGTTAATTACCCTGGCAAAACTTTGAATTGTAGCTAGTGATTTAAGATAAGTGTGTGATGTTATGACTGTCGTAGTGCGTCGTTTGCTTTACATGTCTTTTGATATGGTAGTATTAAACATTATTTATCCAGAATTCTCGAATGAGAAAAACATCTTTTATACAATATGAAACTCAACTCTCACGGATGCAAATAAAATGAAGTATTTAAATTGAAATATGACTCCTGTGAATTAAAGAAAATATGATCAAAAGTAATATAAAGTGGGCCACGAAATAATAATACTATGAGTGTTAAGAAGTTGAGATAAGGATGTGCCCTTGGTGCTTGTGTCAAACAACTACTTTTTCTTCTATGTTTCTTTGTATATATTACATTGGTCTAGAAACTTTGAAAGTTTGTTGGGTATTTTCTTTTTAATGATTCTAGAAATAGATTATCTTAATTAGTTCAGTCTGATCCGAAGGGTTAGGTCATAGCCAATGCTACTTAGACAAAGAAAAAAGAACTATTAACAAAATCAAAATAAGTTCCCCTCAAAAAAAATATATGTAAAAAGTGGTTTTTTAATGTACAACAAATTATAAATTATGATCTATTTTCATTAACCATGCTTATGTAAAACCATATCTCCTTCCTAATACTCTTATTTTTCTCATTCGTCACCCTATCAATATTGATGTGGGTCTGCCAATGTTGGCTTTGAAATTTGTAACGGTTTTATTATGGCCTCCATAATAGGGATTAGGGAGTATCAACGATAGCGTTAATCAACTGTGGTGATGTTACGAGTGTCAGTATTTTGTGGATGATGGATCCAATGATAGACAGGAGGAGGAAATATAATGCATATGGCCACGTTGGTGACAGTATTAGTGTAAGCATTGACACCGATGGGTGGGTGTGGGGGTGGGGGTGGGGGTGGGGGTGGGGGGTAGGGGGCCGAGGAGAGGGGTTAACCTGCTAGGGATAGAAAAGGGTAACCGGAGTAGAGTTTGTTCATTGCATTCATCGTATACCCACTAAAGACTTTTTTTGTTAATTTCATCCTTCTTAGTTCTTACCTACTTCATTCGTTTTCTTTTTAGTTCTACCATTTGCTCTTTGCACGTATGTCCATGCACAACTTTTAACAATTATATCTTTAGTTAGGCATAAGTAAAAATTATCAAAAAGTTGATATTTTGATAATATATATCGAGACGAATCCAACAAGATCCCTTATTTTTCCTTATGTATAAATAATACAAGATGATCAAATTAGAACTTATGAATAATAACACAAGTCAAAATGGTAGAACTAAAAAACCGGAGGAAGTATATAAGCAAAAAACACAAACATTGTTTGCATAGTGAAGGTTATAGATTTTGTTGGCCATCTGCAAAAGGAAATTATTGAACTTCGTTAACTGGTACTCGTTCGTTTAACAGACTTGGGGTATGTAATATTTTCTTCATTTCAAAATTCTTGCAACCAAGATTACGCAATTATAGGAGAATGATAGGCATGGTAAATCAACAAATGATTTAAACTAATATAAACACTTAATAAGTCAATCACTCCTTGAAATGGTGTTTAAATGATTTTCGTTAAATTGTCTAATTTTCTTTTTAGTCATCTCTCTAAAAACTATTTACGTGGAAAGAAACTTGCTTGCAAGTATTTTAAAATACATGAAGTATTAAATAACTCTAAGATTTTTCTATACAACTAATAAAAAAATCCCAAAAACAAAAGAAGTATAGGTTATATATATTTCTAATTCCATATGCAAAATTATATAAAATTAATAATAGCATAACTATCACGGTGCTATATGTGATGTCAGATACAGAGTCATCAACAAAGATCATGTGGCAAGTTGACAACCTAACGTATTGTCGAAATGAGAGCTAACACATGGCTAACTCTTGTGAAATTTTAAGTTTCAAAAATATAATTAAAGTTGAATGCTTGAAGAATTTGCTAAACTTCAAAGATTAAGGCGCTTGTTTTTTGCAAACAAGTTTCGGCTTCAATTCCGAACTCCCTTCAATTCGGTCGTTCGGTTAATTAAGCTACTTTTTTCTCACAGTTTTACTTTATTTTAGTTGAGCTCACTTCAGTTCAACTCAACAAAAAAAAACCAAGGCTTGAGTTTGGTAATAAAGTACTCCCATTTTAGTAGCAATGAAATAGACAATACTAACAGCAAGATATGACACGATTAATAAGGGAAGGATCTCCTCGATCCCTTTCATAGCATCTGATTTTTGTATTTAGGAGAGAGACAAAAACAAAAGCAAAAAACAAAAAAGAAAAATCATAATCCACTTTTGGTCCCTTTTACTCAATTCCTTTTTCTCTCTTTAACTTCTTCTTTCTTTTATAAAAACCTCTCTCTTATTATTTTTATGCATTACAATCCTCAATTCTTTACTTCTCTCTCTTTCATCACTCATCAGACACACTTAGCTCAAATAACACTGTTTTGTTATCAATAGCATAAAATCAGCAGAAACCCATTTTTCTATTTTTGATCTTTAAAGTTGCAGAACTAGCTGAATTTAGTTGGAATCAAATTCTTTATTGAAAAATATTTCTGGGGAATTTTAATTCGTTGAGGAAAATTAGAAAACCAGCTTTTGTAGGTTCAGAAAAGCTCTGAAATCAGGAATCATTGTTAAATAGGGGGTACTATTTCTTGTTTTCACCCACCTCTTTCTCTCTCCTCCTATCTCAGCACTTGTGTACTGAATCTGTTTATTAATTTGAACTTCTGGGTGAAAAAAAAGTTTCCTTTTTTTAGATTTTACAAGTAATTTTTGCTCTCAAGAGGGTAAATAGCAGTAAAATGATTGATTTATAGCAGGAAAGATTGAGATTTGAGAAGATTTTTTTTAAGGGGGGGAGAAAAAAGGAGAAATCTTTGATTTTTTTTTGGGTGAAATTCAAGAAAATGGGGATGGAAAATGGAGAGTCATGTATTAAGAAGATACTCAGGAGTTTATGCTTGAGCCATGGATGGACTTATGGTGTTTTTTGGCGTTTTGATCCGCGGAATCATATGTAAGTTCATTTTGTTTTTATATATTTATTGGTTGCAAAAAAAAAAGAAGGGATTTTGTCTTAAATATTAATTTAATTTTGAGTTGTGACAAATTTAGTTCTTCATTTTGTTATCTTTTTAAATAGAATTAAAGGTAGGAAGTACTTGCTAGAAAAGAAGAGGAAAAAAAAGTTGATTATCTCTAATTTTAGTACTCCTAAATGTAGGAGATTTTAGTTTTAATAAAGTTGTTTTATGATAGTTCCTTTTGAATGTTATTTGGTATAGATATATTTTTCTTTTGTTAAAAATCAAGCTTAAGAATTATATAAAAAAAGTAATTATAAAACTGAAATTTGAGTTTTAACTAAACTTTAAGTAGCATAAATTGATGTGTAATAAAGTTTATGGGTTGGTGAATTTAATACAATACTGGATCTTTTAATGTTCATCAGGATGTTAACTATGGAAGATGGTTACTGTGAGGGGCATGCTGCCAGTTTAATGGAAAGTATGCTTGTACAACTCCACATGCTTGGTGAAGGGTAAGCTGTGTATACATTATACATGAATTTACCTCTAAATTATTTTTTAGTATGCACTTATTTCTGATTTTCATATTTTGATCTCTAAAATAGCTGGTCAAATCTTGATAAATTTCCTTCTTTCAGAATTATTGGTGAAGCTGCACTTGAAGGGAAACAAAGATGGATGCTTGTAAATTCTTCAAAAGAATTTTTGGTATGTGGGTTAAACTTTAAACTTTCAAGAGTTATGATTATTGCCTATGTCATTAGTTCAGTATTTTCTAATCTTTAAACCCTTTTCTTTTTGCAGGAAGATTCTCAGTTTGGTCTCCAATTTTCATGTGGAATTAAGGTACTTTTTTTTATTATTCAAACTGTCCAGCATCTAATTCTGCAAGTGTGAATTGTTTGTCATGAATCTGCAATGAGCCATATTCATGAATCATTTTCATCCCTTTGCAGACAATCGCAGTGATCCCAGTAGAGATGCGAGGCGTTGTACAATTTGGTTCCACGAAAGAGGTTAGTACTGGAAAAACTTGCATTTTGTGTATGCATCTTGTTACTTCGTTTTTGCTAAATGTACTGTATTTGTACGCTGTGGTAGATTTTTGAAACACAAGAGTTCTTGGATCAAGCAAGGAAATGTCTTCAAGACCAGAGTTTGGATGGCAATGGCCAGAATGGGTTGTTTGCTTCCTCGATCGCATCACAAAACCCCTTTTGTGACGACGTGTCAACGTCTTGGGGAAATGGCATAGAAAATAGTTTGTTGTTTGATTCATTACACTTTCCTGGAGACTTGATAGCTGATCCAAGTTCCGGGTCTCTGGTTAAGGATGCCGTAGAGGTGTTTACTGAGCATTTTGAGCCCGCTCATTTTCCAGCATCTTTACTCGAGACATGCCAAATGGATGATTTCTCTCAGTGGCTTGCTGATTCGTCAAAGCTGTGTGTTAGTGGATTAGATTTAGAAGCTATGCTTTCTGATGACATGTCATCAGATCTTGGTGGAAGCAACAACATATTCTCTAACATCCAGGGAAATCAATCAGCTTGTTCTTCACAAAGCTCTTTGACTCCTAATGTGTTAGATTCATGTAATGAAGGGAAACCTTCGGTTGTCGGTGCTAATAACAATGAACTATTAACCGAGTTTGGGATAGATTTAGGCAGTAGAGAGTTGGGAGATGTTATCAATGCTGTTGAAGATAAAATTAACCCGTGGCCTATTGATACCGGCATGAGGTTTTCTGAATGCATATCGGAGGTGGTAGGAGGCCGAGGCCATTCGATCGGTGCACCCAAGAAGGGGTTGTTCTCTGAATTAGGCTTGGAACATCTCTTGAAAGATGGTTCAACCATTAAATCTTGCATAGAAGATCAATGGCCCTCATCCAAAAAGAGGAGAGTTGAAGCCTATGAAATGGTCAATGATCAAATTCAGCAAACCTACCATTCTTGGGGAGTAAAATCCATGCAACCTTCAAGTACTAGTGTCCAAATGCAGGATTTTGGGTCCTTAAAAGAATGTATGGAGAAGGCACAAGCAAGTTATAGTATGGATGCAAAGAGCTGCATCAGTAGTGTTAATGCACAAACCAGGAAGACTGAAGAGCCTCCAAAGGCCCCCAAGAAAAGAGCGAGGCCTGGAGAAAGTACCCGTCCTAGGCCGAAAGATCGACAGTTGATTGCTGACCGTATCAAAGATTTGAGAGACCTTATCCCTAATGGAGCTAAGGTACTTTACCTTCTTTTAGAATCATCTGAAGTTGTTACTAAGATTTTAGTGATAGTTGCTGATTTCTATTGTATTCATGCTGTTTATTTTGCAGTTAAGCATTGATGCTTTGTTAGGACGCACAATTAAACACATGCTTTTCTTGCAAAACTTGAACAAGCATGGAGACAAACTCAAACAAGCTGATGAACCTAAGGTAAGTGATACATTTTGCTGAATCATTGGACATTTTTTTTGACAGTTCAAATATTTTCTGACGCATAACTCCTTGTTTGTTTCTTTCAGTTGATTGGCCAGAATAATGGCTTAATTCAAAAGGCAGCTCAGCCTCCATCTCTTCAGGTGGCAGTGGGCGCGGTGCTACTTGGGCATATGAAGTTGGAGGCTCAAACCTCCTTTGTCCTATCATAGTAGAGGATCTTAATGAACCCGGACAGATGCTCATTGAGGTAAGATCTTGATGGAAATGATAAAATTCCACCTTCCTCTCAAAAGCGAAAACTCTGATCTTAACAATCCTCAATTTCTACTGTGTATGTAGATGCTCTGTGAAGAACGGGGATACTTCCTGGAGATTGCAGACATAATTCGGGGCTTTGGCTTAACCATTCTCAAGGGAGTGATGGAAACTAGAAACGACAAAATATGGGCGCATTTCATCGTTGAGGTACATACTCTCATCAATTAAAATTAAACAAAATTTCAGTCATGTTACAGTAGTAGGTTGTGTAACGAACCTAAAATTATTCGTGTGTACTAATGTTAATTTTAAAAACTAACAATAGAATACTTTATGACAACTCAAATTATTGTTTTAGCTTAAATTAAAAAAACTAAATTCTAGAAAAAGAAAAGGAAGACAAAGAGATCCTTATGCAACTCTCATATATGTTCAGGAGATCATTTAGGAATTGACTTGTTCTCATTGTGCAGGGAAATAAGCATGTTACAAGAATGGACGTATTTGTGTCCCTCATGCATCTTTTGCAAGGAACTAACACTAGTGAAGTAAACACAGCGTGCGAGCCTACTAACATTGTCAGCAATGCAGCCCCGTTATGGGGAAATTTTCAACAGCATATGGTGCCACTTCCAATTTAAGTGATCAGCGAACGCAAACTATGCTAAGAAGAAAGTATTTGGATTTAAGTTTATGTATAGAGATCTAGGAACTTAACCAAAGTGCACGTTGGCACGAAGAGGAGTATCAACAAAGTGAATTGCTTCTCGCCCGCAAGTTACTATTTGCTCACAATGCGAGTAAAATGGCAAATCAAACAAATTAGAATTGTAAAAATACCGTTAGCGGAATGACAGATTATCAAATCTGAGTAGCTGGTTATTTTTTCAGTTCAATTTTGTTCGGTCTTGAGGGTAACTTGTTATTAATATTTAGCCTGTTTATAGTACTTTGGGCTTATTGCAGAATGCAGATGTAGCTTGCTATATAGTGTTAGAAATTTAGTTGGTATACTTAGGGCTGACTCTTGAGGCTCTTGCTTGTTTTGCCTCCATTTTTTTGTGGTCATTTGGGGGGCGGGGGGGGGGAGTGAAAAAAGTCGCCTTTTTCACGCCCAAATTCAAAATATACATTGGTTATAGGCTTATTTGAAATAAATCTTTATCACGCTTACATCCCCTATCATCTTACTCAATCTCTTTCACCAAAATTGAACCTTCCATATCTTTAACTTTAGTATTGTCATCAATACTTTTTCATAATTATCAATAATAAAATCAATTCATCAATTAGTATTTCCTATCAAAAAACTTATTCTATCACTAAGGGAAAGAAAGGCAATTTCCATTATAGAGCGAGTAACGTAAATATCCAAGACGGCCCTGTTTGGTATGTAAATGAAAGATCAATCTCTTTCTCTATCTGTTGCTTGTTCTAACGTGTATGTCAGTATAAGCTATGTTATTCTCTGAACATTTCAACTTGAAGTTTTACTAATATTCCACCTGTTAATATATTATAAAACCAGGGCTACTCGTCTAAATTTAATGTAGCTAATTATTATTGTTATCCTACTTTTTTTTTGGTATAATTGAGCGACTAAGCGCGATGAAATAGACGGGATTCCATCCTAGGTATTGGGTACCATCCGCACAAGACTTTACTAACTAAGCTAGATGACATACACAATTTTTTTTATCCTATGAGTCTAGCGTGGGTATTATCATGAATTTACTCTGTTTCGGGCTCATCACAACCCTCGTTTTCAGTTTTCACTACGTCATACTCAAGTTAATTACTTCTTGTACAGGAGACTCAAGTGCGATATTGAGCTCAAATTCATGGTCCATTCTTTCAATACTTTACATGTTGAGCTAACTAATGACATTAACTAATCAATTCTTACAATATTTTTATGGGTTGAGCTAGCTGACATCGACCAATCATTACTACTTGGGGGAGCACTACCGTAAAGTGAAATTCAAATTCCTTAATTTGAACAAGCTAAAAACTGAAGAGGACAGTGCGTGGTTTCACAGTTACTGCTCAAATAATGTAAGATAACATTCATGGCCTACAAGTTACAACTGGTACAAAGTTCAGTTTCCTTATCTGATGAAACCAAACTACTCTATGACGTGTGTGGATGTGCCTGGACGATATAAGGACACTATTTGTAGGGCATTAGGGCATTACCATTACAAAACAACTACGCACAATTATGATTTATGATAGGTGGTTCTGCATTGAAGTACCTTAGTATAAAAAAAAGGATCACCATACTGAGCTATACTTAACTGTTCTTTTTCCCTCTAAGCATGAGCTCATTTAGTGCCTAGATACTATAAAGCACGAAAAAGTCTGATCGAGTATGAGGATTTTTCGTTTTCGAAATGTTTCTGTTGCCAAAATTATAAGCGTTTCCGTGCTAATAAATCTCGGATATGGCTAGACCATTATTTTTTCCATTTTGAAGAATGGATCCACTTTCATAACCCGAATTGTTAATCCCATGAAAACCCACATGAGTTGTCCATACTAGATAAGAGAAAAATTAACTACCAGCTAAAGGACTTCCTCGACCTATTGCCAATTGGCTTTAGGAAATAAATTCTCATTTGAGCTTGTAACTATTACAAACTTTCCTCCATTAACAGATGCATGTGCATAGGCTATAATAAGTCCATAACAATTGACGAATTTTGACACCACGGAATTAGTCAAGTGATTCGAATAGAATTTCCTACTACGAACAAGATAATCTGTTTTGGTGTTATCTTCATTCGTAATGTTGAGTTTAATAACAACATTTAATTCAGTTATTGCACATTCTTGATTATTCTTAGACATTAAACAAGATTTATCACATAGTAGTTTAGGGACTATACGTCTGCAATATTGTAAATATAATGTTGCGTATTGGAAGGATATCGCGAGATATTAGCGTGCATAAACAAATCTGAAGCATAAATTATCTTCAAAAAAGAATTCAATTACAAAGATACTCCTATATGGCTATATCCATAAACATGAAAAATAAATGTGGTAATATGGAACGACGACGTACTCTAGTAGGAATAATAATATTGCAAATTCTTATATGAGATAATGAGATGTACTAGCTGATGGTGCAACGAGATTATTGATAATGCATATTTGGGTTCATTAGATAAAATTACTAAAGTTCTAACCAATTAATACTGATAACTAATATAAATTAGATTTACTTATATAATACCCTCTATTAATTAGCATATAGTAGTACTTCAGGGCTTATTTAGTGATTTTCATATTTCCTTTTACTGCATGCAAACATTATGAAAATGGTTGGTAATAATTATGGTCGGACCAATTATAAAGAAATGGAAACGTAATGGCCGACTTAAAAGCAGCTTTGTAGTAATGGCCTGTGTTCTAGCCGACTGTGCTGACCTGTATGAATTGTGTGGGTAATGTTGGGCTTGTAGGTCAATGCGTTATCATTTTGCCTTGAAACTCAAGCTATGATTTTTATTGCAACTCATTTCGACACCTTTTTCCTTCTTCCTCAATACCCCTACCCCAACTAGAAACTGTAGTAGCTACTAGCTAGAGTTCAAGTTGAAGACTACTTTCCCTCACTTATTTTAAAACTTCTTCCCCTTTTCTTAATAGCTTTTACAACATTTACTTTATAATTCTATCATAATTATATACTACATATAAGTGAATAGCATTATGTAAAACTCTCTTCAATTAGTTTAAAACTTTTAAGGTATTTTTTTCAAATTATTATTTTGACAACTTTCAGAAATAGATAAATAAAAGTATTAATAGTCAAAATTGTACGTTAACAAACGCGAAAATTAAAGTGTAGTAGTGTTATTGGAAAATGAAGGAAGTATATAATTTGGATGGTATGTTTTCCTAGCTAATTTTGTGAAGCCAAAATGAATTTTTTACATTATTAAGAGCAGTTTTAGTTCTTTGTTCACAAATGAAATTATGTGATATCTCACTATAGATTAGTGTAAAATTATTTTACTTAAGACTCACTCTTTGTTATATAGTTGAATTTTCCTTGACTTGTTACAACTAGTTTTGTTTTTGGATATGCCAATTTTTTCCGTTTATACTTTAATTCCTGGTTACTTTTTGGTTGCAATATTTTAATTTTTGCACTATATTACATACTAACTTTGACTATAATATGATAACAATATATTAAAAATAATTGATATTTTGTGGTCTATTGTTAGATTAGTCTCGATAAATAAATGTTGAATCATTTTTATATAACTACTACTAGATAATGAATATATACTAAAGGTGAAAAATCTATACAAATATATTAAAAGGTGTGCCTAAGGAAGCCGATGTGTCACGTGGCACTCTTCTCAAATTTCTAATGCACAGGCTTTATGTCCATGTGTACCCCTCAATTAAAAAAATATAAATATTGTGTAACTACAAGGTATTGAACACGTGACTTTTGAAATGAAAAGTAAGAGCTTAACCATCAATACACCATGGCTTTATTGTCTAATGTTTCAAATACAATATGATAAAGGTTTTAATAATTATACTTAACTAAAAAGACTTAAACAAGTATATACATCTCTAACACTCTTATTACGTAACTAACAAGAGACCATTGATGTCATATTATTTTACCATAATTCTTTTTAAGCTATTATTTTCAAACTCAAACCTTTCGTATTTTTTACTTATCATGTCATGACGTGAATTTTTCAATTTCTTAATGGATAAAAAATTCGAAAAATATTTGTTTATTAATTGACCTGAGGCATCAGTCGGGCCAAAATACTAGTTATGTGTTAAAAGGCATGGAAATCAAAGTATTGCAATTAAAAGAATAGGAGGATCGAAAGTATAACTTGAGTATGATTTTGGTCCTTTTAGGGGTTTTTGACTTATCAACCAAGAACAGTTATCTAGAAAGATGGGAGTGGGCAGAAGTTTTAGCATTAGAGCTTCTATAATTTTCCGTAGGCGCTTAGTCTTTTGACATCTTGTTGCAAGGTCGGTTTTCTAGGATCTTTATCAAATTATCGGGAAAGTACTGGATTGAAATAGACTTTACACCGAAGGGTGGATTCCATTTAAATTTACTTTAATGCACATCTATTTCATCTAGATCCTTTTTAGATTCTTAGATATAGGTTGACACTCAAATTATTGTCAAAGCTAAAAAGAAATTTGAAGTCAAGTTTGACAATTGACCATCTTCATGTTTGGGATCGGATGGTGTAAAAAGCGAGTCAAATTAAATTCTCTAACTAT
The DNA here is from genome assembly GCA_947648045.1 of Beta corolliflora. Lineage (NCBI taxonomy): Eukaryota > Viridiplantae > Streptophyta > Magnoliopsida > Caryophyllales > Amaranthaceae > Beta > Beta corolliflora. The sequence goes on along the minus strand of CANSZD010000887.1, from coordinate 35,245 downwards.
TAAGTCAATCTTGTTAGGTATTTCATACTATTGTTTGTAATCTCCATAGTGCAACCCTCTTTGGATGTTTCATGTGGTTAACTCTTTCTTCCCTATATTTATTGTTTGATAATGAGAAAATCATCTTAAATTACAATAATTACTTACAATCATTATATAACAAAGAATAAATCCTCTACGTTAGTTTTTTAATTGTTATTGGAAACTCAAATAATTTTTAGTTTGAGAAGTTAGTTGAAATAATAGTCGATTTCCTTATCAAATCAACAATATAATCTAATAATCTAAATCATCTTTTGGATATTAGAAACAAGACATCAGATCACTGCATAAAGGGAAACAATATCCGATCGTTACGGATGAATGCCAAAAATGTGTTATCAAAGTTTGATCGAGTTGATCAACATAAGCTAGCCTAACCACTGTCGAATAAAATGTATGGATTTGGAAGTATTTTTTCGCCCAATCATTTATTTGAATTTGACACGGCGCTTTTCAATACGTTTTTCGGTTTTAGGGCAATGTCTTTGAAGCAAGAAATGTAAATGTTAACCTATTGTAGTGGGTTTCGGTATATTTTTTGACTCAAACTTAAGCCCAACCCTATCACTTCGCCCCACAACAAGCCACTTTTAGGGCAAAAGCGTGACTAGACCCATTATCGCCTCTAAGGCTACTACTTAAGTAGCCTCCTTGAAAACGTGATTGCAAGATCGAGACCAACTCATGGCTACCTCTAAGGCCAAATCACAATTATTATTGTCAAATTCTATTGGTTTTTCCAACTCCTACTCAATGGACTTAATAATACAAAGATTATCCTCTTCAACAGTAAGCTTTTAATTTCAGGAAATGAAGCTCCTTTGAAAACTTTCTCAAAGGCTCGAAACTTTTGCTTGTAGGATGGTGTAAGATTACATGGATATAATTATTAGTTTAATTTATTACCTACAAGATAACTCACATAAGGGTGTTTCACAAGGTACATATATATATCGATCACCTTGGAAAATTTTAAATTCACTAGTAATTTTTGTGATGGGAAGTACCACAACAACGCATATTGCTTCGTGTTACTTTTATTTGTCCTTTTTACTTATTTTTTTTAATAATTATCTCCATTGGTTGTGATGACTTTCTTTCCTATGTTTGTGGGTTTGTCTCCTATTCTTTGTGGGTTATTTTCTCCCAATTGTTGTTGGGTTGTCTTCTATTTCACGGGTGGAGCGTTCTAATGGTAGGTTGGATTGAAAATCTTGTAACTCAAAAATATTTTTTTCTCCAACCTGGATAAACTGAAGGTGATTGTAGTTGGAAAAGATGCATTGACATCAAACAAAAATCACTATGTGGCCCTGCGTTGTATTATGTTCTTGTAGGTGTCGTTTTGTGTTTTTTCAATATTAACTAGTATGGTGGCCCGGGCATTGCCTCGGGTCAGTTATAAATTTACAATTATCAAATATAGTATTATGCATAAATTTCATAATTGATTTTATTAGCTTTTCGTAATATTTTGTCTAATGCAAAATAAAAAATGGACATTATAGCATGATGTGTTGTTTTAAAAAAACTTCTAATGAGTTGGGGACCAAAATAAAAATTTCAATAAAATTAGGGTAAAAGAATGCTATTACTTGATAAAAGTGTTAGAGATCAAAAGGTTCATCTATGTCTTTATAATTACATATAATTATAAGACTTTATTATGTTTTACTTTGAAACATTAAGCATTAGAATTGTAGTGGATTAGTGGTTAAACACTCACATTTTGTTTTAAAGGTCTTGTGTTCGAATCCTAGTAATTATACATTGTTAATATTTATTAATGAGATTATAAACACGTGTATTAGAAGGCTCGGAAGACCACGTGCACTGGCCTTTGATGGAAACGACTTTTTAATATATTTGTATAGATGTTTCAAGCCATTGGCAAAAAAAAATAAAAAAACTGTGAGCCACATGATATCGTTGTTCGTTTGTGAAAAGGTCCATTGGGCTACTAAATCTACATTATCGAATTCAAGTAAAATTGGGCCGATATATGTAAAAACCCAAAGAACAAAATGAAAAACAAGTGTAAAAAAGCTGCACAAATTTGCCAATTTCCAGGTTTTTCTAGGACTCAAAACAACTGTTGAAAATTATCTTCTCCTTCTCTTTCATTCTCTCTCCAAATTAACACTATATTCAAATTTGAGGGTCCAACATTTGTTGTTGCTAAAAATGGAGGAAACTATTGCTACTTCTGAAACTCACAACTCCTCCCAATCTTCTTCTCGCGTAATTTGTCGAGTGTAAGTTTCTTCTCTCTCCTCTCAATTAATTTAAATTGTTGTTTTCTTATCATTAAGTAACTGAAAATTTCGATGTTCTGTGTTGAATTTTTGTGTTTAATCAAATGTTTAATTTATGATATTTGCTTGATTTTTAATTTGGAAAATATAGATGTCAAAAGCAATTTTCGCAATATACTTGTCCTCGCTGCAATACCAGGTACTGTTCTCTCCATTGTTACAAGGTATGCGTTTTTTTTTCTTTTTACCTTTTTTTACGGTTTTAGCTCTTGCCACTTTTTTTTAGCTTTGGTTGATTCAAACTTAGTTTGGTTGGGTGTAAAACATTTTCAGTAGTGTAAAATGATTTTCATGGAAAGCAATTTACTATGGAGAATACAATTCTAAAATTAGTTTTCCGTTGTTTGGTTCCATGTAAGAAAAATGATGAAACGAAAGGAAAATGAAAGGGAAAGTAAGGAGGTAGTGAGAGGAGTGTACAAGAGAGATGAGGAAAAGGAAGGAAAACAGTTTTCCCTTCATTTTGAAGGGAAAATGATTTTCCATTATTGGGAGAAGCAATTTTACTTCTCAGGGAAAATGGTTTCACTTCACTTTGCAAACCAAACAATGTAAAATTGAAAATAGAGGAAAACAGTTTTCCAGGAAAATGTTTTACGCCCCTATCGAACCGAGCCTTAATTGAATTATAAAATATTTTACGCCTTATTGAACGGAGCCTTAATTGAATTATACTCCTATATAAACTGTTGTTATAGACAAGTTATGAAGTAAGGTTGCTTACCTTTGTTGTAGTTCTTGCAATTGGGTTATGTTCTCTCCCTATGTTACTTGGACTTGGGTATTCGTGTTGGACGTCGGTAAGTGTATTAGTGTCCGATTCGGATATTTTATGATTTTTTTTTGGATTTTGGCCAAAACGGAGGATCGAAGTGTGTATTCCAATTTCCATTTTGGAGTGTCGAAATATGAGAATACTACTAACAGTAAAATGAAGAGTTTGAGTAACATACTTGTTAGGGTTATGAGTGCGAGCAAATGGAAAGATGTAGAGATTGAGAAAGATATATAAAGATGAGGTTGCGACAGGAAAAGTATTGTAATGGACACACAATTTAGGGTGGGAAATTTTTTAATATAGAGGCAAAAAAATCCACTGTCGACGAGCACCTCAAAATCCACTATATGAAAATTAGGAGAGTATGAATACTCTAAAATATTAGGGTGAGTAAAAACATTACAACTCTCACTATGTGGTAATAAACTCACAAAAGAGTAATTAAGAGGACATAGTCAAATAGGGAGATTGTGTGTAATACAAAGAGGGCTTGTATTGGGAAGGCTTGTGTAGTGCATGGCTTCTTGCATTTTGGATGATTAAATAAAATGCCAACTTCACATATATATAATTGGTTGTTGGTGGATCAACTTTTAGAAAGGTTAGAGAATCTCTTATCTCAATGCTCCAAATTTGCCTACATAGAAAATGCTCTAGATTTTCCCCCCAATTTTTTTCTAGAAAGATCATGAGTAAGCATGATTTTTGCATCAAGCAAATCTAGAAATTAGATGAGAGAACATCTGCATTAACTTGGGCTCCGGGATTAATGGAATTTGTGCTATAAAACCCAACATTCTGGTGAGGCCTCTACTCACCCTTCCATCATCTAACATACTAAGGTCACAAACCTAGCAGCAACAGATGGCACCATCTGAGTGGAGGGATCAACAGAATATTTCCTGACTTCATAACAGAATTAGTTATATGAGTCAGCAATGGCAGTAGAGAGAGGAAGTCCTGAGAGAAAGATTCTGATTGTAAATATATAAATAGGAGCTCAGCTCTAGGGAGGAATTATCCAGAAATATAGTAAGAGAAGTCCTAGTAGGAGAGTCCTTACCTCTCGAAAGTAAGGGTTGTATTAGGAAGGTTACTCTGATCTTGCCTTAATACAATTACTATCTTGCTGCTATCTTGTTGTCCTTGCCTTAATCTGACTCTATAATTAGCTAAGTCACTGTAGAACTTACCACATTCTCGGTCCCAAAATAGTGGATTACCTTTTAAGGAAATGTGTGAACTTTCAGAACAACCTAATTAATTATGTGTAGGATGTAGCTATTTAATCTGAATAGAGGAGGTGTAAATGTCTGAGGGGAACTATTAACATGTAGTTTTGCTTTTGAATTGTGCAATGGGTTGCAAAGAGCAGAGGAAGTTTGCTTTGGATTCTGTCTGAGGGGAACCTCCTCCAATGCTTAAGTATGTACTTCTTTTTGGTTGGTGCTGTTGAGTGTGGACTGATTACCCTTGGTTAGGATGGAGGTGGTATCTACGCAGCTAGGAAGTATGTGCTCTTGGGATACATGATTCAGCTCCCTGTGTAAACAAAACTAGAAGAATTTGCTCCTTGCACCCTTGTTCTACTTCCCTTCTTTCGAGTGATGACACGTTCTCACCCCAATCACTTATCTCTATGGTTGTTTCTTCGTTCATACCTTCACAGACTTGAAAATGCAGTGGAGAGATCATATTTTCTTGTTTGATCTTTATTCTTCCTGACCTCTTCTTGGGGACTGAATTCATGGTTCATCCATCCCAGTGAATTTGGTGCTTGAAGCTGAGCTCATTGACTTTGACCATTAGTTTCCGAAATTTTATTAAGTTATGACATGATAATATATTTCCAAATTTTATATTAGATATACAGAAGCAATTCATAAGATTATCGTTATAACTTTATTGTTTGATTTAGTTATAGACCAATGGTTACAAGGTTTGATTATCGAAGGAGTACTAATTACTAATGAACAAAGAGATTTATGTAGAGAGAATATTGGTGTGAAGGCGCCACTAGAGCTAGTTTTAGAGGATTGAGGGATGCAAAGATGAAACCATTACTGGCACTCATTGATCTTTGATGCGTGGGGAGACATCCTATGAGATGCTGTTCTCTGCTCTTGCCCCTAGGGTTAGAGATATCTCAATGCATGTATTAGATAATGAAGCCTTTAATCAAGAGCTCTCATGGACTTCCTCAAAAAAAAAAAAAGAGCTCTCATGGATATTCTATTCAAGCCTGAACTTTTCATTTCTTTCCTTTTCAGTAGTTTGAATGGAATGATTCATTTTTAGGACGTGATGTTGATGATTCTTGTATGCTGCTCCTCTAAAAGAAAGGATATGTTATATGCCTCATCATTCTATGATCAATAATTCCCCTTAATATTCTGTAGGCAAACATGATATAAATCAATTGAATTGTACTAAAATGATAACTTGCTTCCAATAGTTGGTTCTCCCCAACAGACTAGGTCTCTTGTCTGCTTATCCGTATCCTCACCTGTTCTGAAACCGAAAGTCTGGGTTGAGATAACTTGAACAATAATTTTATTGTCAAGTAAGGAAGAACAGATAAATTGCCTTACCTTGAGCTCTATGTACTTGTATAGTGCTAGCCATAACGTTTTTTAAGTTGTATTCATTTACTTGTGCCATGGATTTTCTTTTCCGGATAAACCCTCTTGACCCTCCCTACAAGTTTAGTTAATGACTTATGAAGCTATGATTTAACTCATGTTGTAATTGTATCTGATGCATTTCATGGTTGTTTTTTCGTAGTCTCACAGCCTCCGATGCACTGAATCTTTTATGCGGGAGAATGTTGTGGATGAGCTGAGGCAGCAACGTCCTGACGACGAAAGCAAGAAAAAGATGCTGGAGATACTCAAAAGATATCATGCCGAAGATGAGGAGGATAGTATGGATGAGGATGGTACGTCTTCTCAGGGATTGATAATTTCAGCTGTTTAGTACTTTCTACCAGCGTGTTCAAAATTTTCTGTATATAAGATGGATACCTATACCCAGGGCATGGTATGTGAAATCGACTAGATAAGAGTAATGATAAATGATCTGTGCCAAAATCCAAAAGCCCCAACAATACTTCACAATTCTTTTTTAGTTTCTATTTTCTTTTGAAAAGGTACTTAACTTGAAGTATAAAAAAACAAGGGGAAAGAAATATTAAAAAAATCACAATGAAATCTCTCAATTTTTTATCTGTTCGCTTATGTGTGGCTAACATTGTTGCTGGTTGTGAGTGCTTTAGTAACTACTTAATTTGTGGAATATTAGCAGTTTATTAGTAGCTTGCTCAGCATTATCATGCTTTTCGAAATGGTTCAGTATTCCAGATTCTAGCATGGCTTTTGTGGTCTTATTCTTCAGATGAATTGATGTTAAATAGGATCCTATCTTCGTTGGAAACCACATATCTCCTCTTTATTCTGGACCTTGTGGTTGAGATTTTCTCAAAAGCTTTTGTTACTGGTCATCTATCTATTTTGACATTTTCTACTGAGGCATGCTGAGAGGCTATCCATGGTTTGGATTAGCTTGAGCCCTTAGCTTAGTAGAGTCATGAACTCATTCTTAGCTTTGTTTTGAATCTGTCATCTGACTCCATGTCGTTAATACTGCAGAGCTAGCTCTCTCAGAGGAGACAATTGAAAAGGTTCTATCAGGTATGTTCCTTTTAGTTTCATCTTTCCTAGCATTGTTGGTTGCGTGCACCTTGTGAGTGGGATCTGTCTGTTCGTCGTATGGCAACTTCCAAAGACGGCTCTCTCTATACCTTCTTGCAAATGGAATTGAAGGCCTGCTTCTCTTTTCAAAGGCAGTTTTTTTTCCTTGTTTTATTTCTAGCAGTCTTATTTTTCCAGAGAGTGACATTCCAAAGAGTCATGTCTTGTTTCACTGCTATAGTATTTTGACTTCTTATACTGTACCAAGTGGGGAGCAAGTAGACTTTTTTTGTTTGTCCAGGGAGTTTATTACTGTTCTGAAGCAAGCAAGATATCTGTTATCAGGTGGTGAAATAAATTATGATGACCTAAGTGCTCAAGAGAAGAAACTTTTCCAAAGAGCTATAGCAACTGGAGAACTGAGCAAGATGATTGAGCCATGGGAGCCGTGGTGGTTGAAGCCTTCAGCTCGGACAATGTCTCTCAGCCATGAAGGAACCCGGCTTATCAAGCCTTTAGCAACCCGAGAAGAACCATCAGGATCAAATCTTGACGAAAACCTTGAGAGTGAAATTCCACCTGGACCAGAAGCATCATTACCACCACTTAAGAAGCTTACTTCTGCCGAGCCTTCCCCATTCCTCGCCTTTCATCTGGTTGACATCCTATATAGTTACTGTTTTACCCTCCGTCTTTATAACGGGGATTGGCAGTCAGATGCTATAGGAGCTTCTATGGTCATCTTGAGTTTATCCTCTGTTTTGGGCCAAGGAGCACAACCAGAATCCATGCTTGAAGCTGTTTCATATTGCTTAGAGCAGACTTGCTCTCCAGCCTTTAGACACATGGGTGGTTCATTATTCGGTTTTGGTGTTCTTGATGACGTGGTGTCTATAATTTGCTCAGGTAGGGCTACTCTAGTCTGTGCGGTATCCGATTTGCAGAGGATGATCGAGGCAGGTGAGAGAGAGCTGAAATCTGAGAAACCTAAAAGAGCAAAGAGTTCAGAAGTTAAGAGCAAGCTTAAGTCTGTTGTAAGGAAGATCTACTTTATCTTGTCTTGGGTGAACGAGCAAGAAGAAGAGGTTTGGTCTTCTTTGTCAGTTCTTGTTCAGGCTGAGAAGGCTTCACAATTAGAATACCGAGGCAATGAAAGGAGGAGATCGTCGACGGCTGAGAAGGCAAACAGTGAAAGCAAAGCTCTAATAGAAGAGGTTTAGATTTGACTAATTATTGTATTTCAGATGAGCTGTTGCCATCATGTATCAACGAATATTCAGATGGTAAAATGTTGATCTATCACAGGAGAGATTGTACAGGTGCTTTTTTTTTTGTAGTACGACTGTACGAGAATCCCAACCAATGGAAAAGATAAAGAGGTCAATGAATGTGCTAAGAAATTTTTGTTGTGGTATAGTACTACTAGAAGTACAGAAGTACTCCCTGACTACGCCTTAGCAGGGAGGCCTTGTTTTTCAGAGGTACTTATTTGAACTTAGCAGGAGGCCTTGTTTTTCATAGGTACTGAAATGTTGCTATTGGGTGTGGTCTACTTAACTTATTTTTGCTTATTTGAACTTATATAAAGTTATATAAACTTAACTGAACTTATTTGACAATCTGAACTTATCTGAATTTATTTTATGAGAGTGTCAAATCTTATTTTGCTAAACTGAATTTATTAGACCTTATCTAAAGGTATACATTTCTGATAAGGTCTTAAAATAAGGTGAATATAATAGACCCGTTGTTATGAAAGCTTATGATTCTCTATTCTTTAATTTAGATCATATGGAGCAATAAATTTGAAAATTGGAGAGAGAAATTTTTTTGACGGGAAAAGCGGAGAGAGAGTAAATTTAGTTAAGAGTCTTATATAAGTTATATAACGTGGCGTACTTGTGCACTTTATATGTCACTAGTATTGGGACCCGGACAAATGCCCGGACTTTTTTGTGAATAAGAGGTAGAGTTTTTAAATATTTACACCCCTATTTTTTGCCGTTATTTTTGTCTGACATAGAACAACTAAAAGTTATTATATGATTTTGTCATTATCTTTGACGTTGTTTTCTAATTTATATGTCATGAAGAAACTCACTATCTCATTCAGAAACATACTATATCATGCATGAGGAGTATATTTATTAGAAACCGTACCTTGGGGATGAACTCAATGTGCAAAGTCGACCGCTAAAAAATCTAAAATATTTAGTTCACGTAATTAGTCAATGCGGAGTATATTTATTAGAAACCGTACCTTCAGTTACTTTAATACTCTAACCTTAATTCTAATTGAATCGCTAATTCCAATTGCAGTAGGATACTTTAATACGTTAGTATAGTCAATATTTCCTTTTATACGTTACTTTAATATAAAATTTTAAATGTATTATAAAAGGATCTTATTTTAAAGTATTTTTAAACACTTTCCAATGGTACAAAAATTATAATTTTACTGAACTATATATTAAAAGTTATAATCAATTTACTATATTTAAGATTTTCATTGTGAACCCAACTCTATTTATACTTATCCTAAACTTTATTTGTATTTTAATCAATTTAAAACTCTTAATGAGCACGACAAATGGCGTCCAATGAGGACGCCAAATGTCGCGACCTCATAAGCTGATTTTTTAATATTCTAATTCTAATATGAATAGGTTTTGTAGAACAACCCTAATTCTAATTGAATATCTTATAACAATTCTAATTCTAATTGAATCCCTAATTCCAATTACATTAAGTTAATTGAATCGCTAATTTCAATTGCAGTAGGTTAATTGAATCGCTAATTCCAATTGCAGTAGGTTACTTTAATACGTTAGTATATAGTCAATGTTTCCTTTTATAGGTTACTTAAATATAAAATTTTGAATATAATATAAATTGATCTTATTTTAAAGTGCTTTTTAAACACTTTCCAATGGTATAAAAATTATAATTTTACGAACTATATATTAAAAGTTATGATCAATTTACTATATTTAAGTTTTTCATTGTGAACCCAACTCTATTTATTCTTATCCTAAACTCTATTTGTATTTTAATCAATTAAGAACTCTATTTATATTCAAAAAAAATGACATGGCACTTAATGAGCGTGACAAATGGCGTCCACCAATGAGGACGCCAAAAGTCGTAGCCTCGTGATCTGGGTTTTGCCAAATGTCGCGGCCCGTCATCCGGCTTTTTGTACTCTACTATATATATTAGTTACTAGTATTGGGACTGAGCAAATGCCCGGACTTTTTCGTGAAGAAGAGGTAGAGTTTTTAAATATTTACACCCCTATTTTTGGCCGTTATTTTTGTCCCGATATAGAAACAACTAAAAGTTATAATATGATTTTGTCATTATCTTTTGACGTTGGTTTCAATTTATATATTATGAAAAAAACTCACTATATCATTTAGAAACATACTATATCATTTAGAAACATACTATATCATGCAGAAACTACATCATTTCTGAACAATCCACTATATCATTTCGACACTCACTATATCATGCAGATTCTCACTATATGATTCAGACATTCACTCTATCATGCATAAATTATATGTTACTTTAATATAATATTTTAAATATATTATAAATGGATCTTATTCTAAAATACTTTTTAAACACTTTCCAATGGTACAAAAAATTATAATTTTACAAATTATATATTAAAAGTTAATCAATTTACTATATTTAAGTTTTTCATTGTGAACCCAACTCTATTTATTCTTATCCTAAACTCTATTTGTATTTTAATCAATTTAAAACTCTATTTATATTTAAAAAACACTTAATGAGCGAGACAAATGGCGTCCAATGAGGACGCCAAATGTCGCGACCAACCCTAATTCTAATTGAATCCCTAATTCCAATTGCAGTAGGTTACTCTAATTCTAATTGAATCGCTAATTCCAATTGCATTAGGTCACTTTAATACGTTAGTATAGTCAATATTTCCTTTTATATGTTACTTTAATATAAAATTTTAAATATAGTATAAATGGATCTTATTTTAAAGTACTTTGTAAACACTTTCCAATGGTACAAAAATTATAATTTTACGAACTATATATTAAAAGTTATAATCAATATAGTATATTTAAGTTTTTCATTGTGAACGCAACTCTATTTATTTTTATCCTAAATTCTATTTGTATTGTAATCAATTTAGAACTCTATTTATATTCAAAAAAAATATGACATGGCAATTAATGAGCGCGACAAATGGGCGTCCAATGAGAACGCCAAATGTCACGACCTCTATGAGCCGCTTTTTGTACGGCGCTTTTATATAAATGGTGACCACATTCTAATTGAATATCTTATAACAATCCTAATTCTAATTGAATCCCTAATTCCAATTGTAGTAGGTTAATTGAATCGCTAATTCCAATCGCAGTAGATTACTTTAATACGTTAGTATATAGTCAATGTTTCCTTTTACAGGTTACTTTAATATAAAATTTTAAATATAGTATAAATGGATCTTATTTTAAAGTACTTTTTAAACACTTTCTAATGGTACAAAAATTATAATTTTACGAACTATATATTAAAAGTTATAATTAATTTACTATATTTTAGTTTTTTTATTGTGAATCCAACTCTATTTATTCTTATCCTAAACTCTATTTGTATTTTTAATCAATTAAGAACTCTATTTATATTTTTTAAAAAAATATGACATGGCACTTAATGAGCGCGACAAATGGCGTCCACCAATGAGGACGCCAAATGTCGCGGCTCGTGATCCGGGTTTTGCCAAATGTCGCAGCCTCGTGATATGGCTTTTGCCAAAATGTCGCGGCCTCGCGATCCTGGCCAGATTCGCTTTATATATATGATTATTATATTATATGATATGATAGATTAATTTTGTGAATTCTACAAACCAAAAAGTCAACTAATAAAAAATGTCTTTGAAATTTTAGTTAACAATAACATACCTGTTAGTCCCTTAACTTTACAATGTATAAAGACTTTACGATTTATAAAGGATTATTTACATTAGATGAATAGAAAACTCCAAATGATTAGATAAATTGATATTTGTCTTAGCCCACTATCCTAAATTAGAGTTGCATTTCTCTAATAGTTAATCTAACACATGATAATCTATGTAGATTGTAGTGGAAAAAATCGTAAAAATTGGTGTGCATATTTTCGTACATTATAAACACATGAAGAAATATATAGGAAAGATAATACTCAGAGAAAACTTGAAGAAGATGATTGGGGTTCACCCGTGCATTCTAAACTCATTAACATCTCATACCTCAACTAGATATCAAAACGGAAAAAAAAATTCAATCAATATCTCGCAAAACATTGACGGTCGTTGTATACTCGCCAAATATAACCTAATTTATCCAATATAGAATAAGTATAGGGTCGAAATCCACAAGGAAGTAGGGTTAAGTCAAGAGTTAATTATCTAACAACAATGAGCTAAATTAATTTTTGGGTTTTTGAGAGTTTAACAATGATTCTAAAATCTAAATAAACTAGGAAATTTATAAAGTAAATCAACAAATAATTAAAGGAGATAAGACAAGGGTAAAGAAACTAGGGGGATTAGGGGGATTCACCAACACTCAATCCAAAAATCCAATCATCAAAGCCAAGGGGAAACAAATGGGGGATCACAAGGGGAAAATCACGAACATATGAACTCTTAAATTACTCTCTCGAGCTAATTAGAAGAGCTTGATTAGTCACTCATGACCTATTCTCATGGCATGAGCAACCAATCTAGCCAAATCAAGCACAACATGATTAATCAAACTTCCCTAAACTAGAAAATGCCTATTTTCATGGAAATCCTAGTCTAGCAACCAAACTTAGCTTATTCCTAGCTTCATCTCTCAATAATCCTTCACTAGGAATTCCAAATATGTAAGTTAAGTGGTGATCAAGCACCCAACAAACCAAGTAAAACAAGTTTGATCAACAAGTTCAACCCCAAAAGTTAACCCCTAACTTAGATCCATGATCCAAAGAGTAAATGAAGGTTACATCCCTTCCCCTAGTAAGAAACTACTCACACATTATGGAAATAAATCAAAACAAAGCTTGAAATAACTTAATCACCATAACCATGGAGGAAAAGAGTAAAATTGCAAATAATCAACTAATAAAGCAAGATCTAAACAAACAAAGCATGAAATAAGCAAGAATAATGGAAGGGAAGAAGAAAATAAACAAAGATTACCTACTTTAAGCTTTCATAAATGAAGAATGGAGATCCAAAAGCTTCAAACTTCCACTTTTCTCTCTCCTAGGGTTTTGCTCTAAACTTGAATGCAAAAACAAGATCTAATTTCTCTCTAATCTCTAGTTAAAATTTGCTTAAGTTAAAATAAGAGGAGTTCCTCTTATATAGTCATAAGAAATAAAACGTAAAATTACAAAACAACCCCGCATTAAAACAAACAAAGGCGCAAAACCGTTTCGGAAAAATGACCCGACCCGAGCGGGTGAGACGACCCGAGCACTCGGGTGGCCTGACCCGAGCCCTCGGGTCATCCGGACCCGGCGGGTCGGACCAACAGAGTGAAAATTGAGTTTTCGCGAATTGACCCCGGACGGGTCGGTTGGCCGACGTTCGGGTCGGGCTTTCGGGTCGTCATTTTATTTTCAAACGGCCATATCTCACTTGTTTTTCATTGGAATTAAGCTTATGACCATTTGTTGGAAAGATATTGAGCCAAACTTTCATCTCCGACTTGAATCGCTAAAAAATGTTGTGTGCTGAAAGTTATGGCCATTTTAAGTTAACCCTTGTGCGCAAACCCTTTCAAAACTTCTTATTTTTGCCCCCGGAACTCGGTTATGCTTCCTTGACCTTCCTCTTTGATATTAATATTTGGGGTTGTGCAAGTGTCCTCCAAGCATGCTCCTAAGTCCTGAAATGAAACAAATCGCCCAAAGAAAGTGCATACAAGAAGGAAAATTGCACAAATTAAGGAAATAACTAACAAACTAGCCTAAACTAACTCAAAAACAACTATAATACCAACTAAAAACTATCAAAAAATAAAGCAATAAACAAGACATCAAACTCCCCAAGCTAGATTTTTGCTTGTCCTCAAGCAAAATAGATGAAAACACAAGTAGGAGAATGAAAACTTATTTGGAAACAAAATGAAGAAGAAAGAGGGAAGAAAAAATGAAAAAGGAAGGAAGGATAAAGAATTTACACTAACTCATTTTCGTAGGAATCACGATTGCATTTAGGACATGCAACAAGCTCTTTAAACCCCTAGATCGCTCTAGAGGGCGAGTAGGATCTCGCGAGGGTTTCCAAAGAGTTTTCAAACCCACAACTCTAGTTTTTCATCAACAATTTATTCAATCAAATTCAAAAGCAATGCCCAAGTCAACTATCAATGAAATGGTTCACAAGCAAGAATAGAGAACAACTTTCAAACCAACTAATTTCCAAGTGTACTCATAGGTTATGGGTAGAGAAAGCAACTAATCAAGATTGCAAAAGGACACCTAACTAGACTTTTTACTCGCTCATTAGAGAACACCAAGCTATCCAAAAGATCTATGGCTCTTCAAGTGTTATAGAAGCTCAACCCACTAGTCCACCATCCCTAGACACACAAATATGCCTTAGACTCAACTCTACTCAAAACTTTAGAAAAATTAGTACTAAGTGTGGGAGGCATCCACAAATTGACCCTCTTTTTATTGGAATTCTTCTATTCTTTTTGCTTTTCGTTTTTCTTCACCTTTTTTTTCATTTTTCACGCCTTTTTGACTATTTTTGACTTTTTCTTTTTCCCTTATTATGGGAATTTTGCTATACAAAAGAGGAGTAACTACATATGAGAACTTGTGGCTTTTTGTACCACTTATTACAAACGAAAAGAAGTAAAAAAACTAAGCTTTTTGTAGAGTTTTGTTTGGGGACATGATGAGCATATCTAGGGACACTAGGGACCGCAAATTTGAAGCTAAATTTATTCAAGCATGAGCAACATAGTCAAGATTCAAGACTAGACATCCAATTGAGCATTCATTGGTTTCATTTTGGTTGATTCTAATGCAATCAAGATTAGTCACCTCCTAAAGCCCACAACCCAGTTCACACTCTTCCAAAAGGAGCCTCTAGACATATACTCAAAATCCAAGCAAGGAATCCACATATATCATCAACTAGCATCTTCCTTGGGCAAGGAAATCAAAACTTTATTCAAAGCTAAAATTTCTTTTTGTTTTTCTTTGTTTTTCGATTTTTATTTTTTTATTTTTGCTCTTTTTCAAAAAAATAATTCTCTTCTTTTTTTTTTTTTTTTTTTTGAACTAAAAACAAAGATTGAGAAAGAAGGGAAAGAAAAGGAAAAGAAATAAAGCTAAAACAAGGAAAGAAGAAGAAAAAAAAATTGTTTTTGGGTTTTTTTAAAATATATGTTTTTTTCTTTTTCGAAAATGAGTAAAAAAAAGATATATATATATATATATATATATATATATATATATATATATATATATATATATATATATATATATATATATATATATATATATATATATTTCCCTCAAGCTAGCGGATAATTACTCCCCCAAGCTAGAAGAAAGCATTGTCCTCAATGCATGAACAAGAGAATCAAAAAGGGGGGGAAGGAAAGGGAAGGGGAAGGTTAACCAACAAACCAACATGCCAAACGAGGGTCAAAGTATGCAAATGAGTACATACAACCAAACTAAAATCAAATAAAAGCTCTCAAAATAAAGAAAATTATAAGAAAGAAAGAAAATAAAAGCAATAAATACGGGTTACCTCCCGAGAGTGCTCTTTTTTAAGGTCGATAGCTCGACCATGTGTGAGATCATCATGGAGGGCGGAAAGAGTAGTCCTCAAAGTTGATGGGGGAAAATCTTTGAAATATCAAGCCATGAGTTTCATTAGTTGATCTTTTGTCATCTTTCACGCTTGCATTGAATCACACAAAGGGTCATGCCATCCATCATAAACTCAATTATGCACATCCCAAGTCTTGAGGCTCACCACTTCATGACTACATGCATCTATGTGGTCCACATTCTTCATGAGTGGAGTCCTATTGGTTTTCTTGGATACAAACTCCATTTTCTCTTTACAAGTGGGAGGAAGCTTAGTACTCTCCTTCTTCTTCAATGGGGCTTCGAATACCTTAAGCTTTTGCTTCTTTCGGATGATAGAAGGAAACCTTGTTCACGACTTTCTTGAGTTTGCAAACTCCACCTCCCCTTTCTTGTTTCTTCCTTGATATCACATCGTGAAAGGGGTCCCTTACCTCATTCAAGGCCTTAAGACTTGATAGATCTTGCTGAAATAGTGTCTATCCGATGCACTTCTTCCATGGTGGGGGCTTTCATACTTTTGTTGAATGCAAATTCCATTTTTTCATCTCCGAGCCGTTAAAGTCATGATATCTCTCTTCATATCCACAAGCACCCCAGACCGTTTTCAAGAAGGGTCTTCCCAAGATGAGAGGCACTTGAGAGTCCTCTTCCATCTCCATCACAATAAAATCACAAGGGATAAAGACTCTCCCTACTTGCACCTAAGCACATCTTCCAATTCTCCAACGGGGACCTTAACCGAACGATCCGCCAATTGTATTACTCTTCTAGTAGGTTTAAGCTCAAAGTTGAGCTTTCTTGCAATGAAAGCGGCATGAGGCTAACACTCGCCCCTAGGTCGACCAATGCTCTTTTTGACTCCAAATGTCCAATTCTCACGGGTATAGAGAAAGAACTCGGATCTTCTAGTTTTTCGGGGAGCTTGTTTTGGAAAACTGCACTAACCTCGACGGTGAGAGCAATAGTAGAACTTTCCTCAAGTTTAGACTTGTTGGAGAGAAGTTCTTTGAGAAATTTAGCATAGGTAGGCATTTGAGCCATAGCTTGGAGAAATGGAATGTGCACTTGTAGAATCTTCATTACCTCAAGAAACTTGACAAATTTGTCATTGAAGTGCTTCTTTGCTAACCTTTGAGGATATGGGACCGGAGGAGTGTAACTCTTCACTGGAGGAGGCTCATTGCTTGATGTTTCATGTTCAACAACTATAGGAGTCCCATCCTCATGAATGTCTTCCACAACGATATTTTCAATCTCTTTATCAACTTCGCTATCCACATTCTCATTCTCATTGGAGGGGTTAGCATCATCAAGTGTAGGCATCTTAGGACCCTCATAGTGAGCCCCGGATCTCAAAGTGATGGCTTTAGCTTGCTCTCGGATAATAGGTTGGCTAGGAAGTTGGGTGGAAGAGTTTGAAGAGTTGTTGCTCACTTGTTGAGCGACTTGGGCAAGTTGGGTTTCAATGATCTTATTGTGGGCATTCATTTGTTGGAGGGAGGTGTGTATGTCTCCAAACTTCATATCGTTCTCGACATTGGTTTTTGTTTGTTGAGCTAAGAAGAGTTGAAGAGTGGATTCAAGAGAGGATTGTTTTGGTTGATTTGGTTCAAAAGGAGCTCTAGGGGGTGGTTGTGGGAATGTTTGTTGGGGGTTATGGAATCCGGGTGGTCTAGCTTGGTAAGGTTGGGGTGGTTGAGGGGTTCTTCCATCCTCCACTCGCATTGTAATTCCATCTCCCTTGGTTGTTGAAGTTAGGCTTTCCTTCACCCCTAGTATTCACCCAAGCAACATTGTCCATAGACCCACCACAATAAGAGCTAGCGTGGTCCGACCCACCACAAATTTCACAAGAAAAAGCTTGAGAGGTACCTTGGCTAGGAGATGCCAAGCTTACCTTTTCCAATTTCTTTGCAAGGGTATCAAGTTTTGCATTGATGTGGTCAATGGCATCAAGATCATACTTGCCTTTGCTTGCACTTTTCTTGCTTGTGGTTCTAGTAGAATTCCCCAAGAGTAGTGTCGTACTACCTCTTCAATTGTAGGCTCGATAGTGTCAACCATAAGCTTTGTTAGTTGGCCTCCCGCACCCGAATCAAGGCTTGCACGGGTCATAGGAAGGGAGACCATCATAGAAGCTTTGCATAAGCATACATTGACTATAACCATGGTGAGGACAAGATCTTCGAAGATCTTTGAACCTATCCCAAGCTCCATATAATGTCTCATCCTCCTCTTGAGAGAAATTAGCTATATTCCTCCTAGCTTCTGAGGTCTTCTCTTGAGAATAGAACTCATCCACAAAAGCCGTGGTAACTTGTGCCCAAGTTGTCGAAAGAGTCTTCGGGAATGGATTGCAACCATTTCTTAGCCTTACCCACAAGAGAGAAGTGAAATAGGTCGAGCCTCAAAAACTCTTGACTCACATTGCTTTGCTTCACCGTGGCACATAGCTCCAAGAAGTTAGCCAAATGCTCAAGAGGGCACTCATGAGTCATACCCCCATAGGGCTCTTGCTTGATCATGCGAATCAAATGCGGAGAAAATTCGAAGTTGGCGATAGTAGTTGGGCGGCGAATACCACTTTTAAGTTCAAATGCCTCGGGATGCCCAAAAATCCCGTAATGCTCTAGGGAGCCTCATCCCCACATAGTGCTAGAAGTAGTGGAGATAGAAGACTCTTGCTCAAAACCCGGTCGTTCAACACCCGATTGGACCGTAGGTTCCCAAAAGATTCTCCTCAATTGCCTCAATGTATTTTCAAGGTTATGATCGATGGGGATGGTTGGATCGCCCCTCAATCTCCGTGACATGCAACCAACAAAGCTAAGGAGAAAATTAGTAAAAACAACCAAGAGGTAAACACACCAAAATAAAGAAAAAGGCAATTTAGTCTCAAAATTAACCAATTAGCTAATGTTAACCGCTACTTCCCCCGCAACGGCGACAAAATTTGACGGGTCGTTGTATACTCGCCAAACATAACCTAATTTATCCAATATAGGATAAGTATAGGGTCGAAATCCACAAGGAAGTAGGGTTAAGTCAAGAGTTAATTAGCTAACTACAATGAGCTAAATTAATTTTTTGGGTTTTTTTGAGAGTTTAACAATGATTCTAAAATCTAAATAAACTAGGAAATTTGTAAAGTAAATCAACGAATAATTAAAGGAGATAAGACAAGGGTAAAGAAACTAGGGGATTAGGGGGATTCACCAACACTCAATCCAAGAATCCAATCATCAAAGCCAAGGGGAAACAAATGGGGGATCACAAGGGAAAATCACGAACATATGAACTCTAATTACTCTCTCGAGCTAATTAGAAGAGCTTGATTAGTCACTCATGACCTATTCTCATGGCATGAGCAACCAATCTAGCCAAATCAAGCACAACATGATTAATCAAACTTCCCTAAACTAGAAAATACCTATTTTCATGGAAATCCTAGTATAGCAACCAAACTTAGCTTATTCCTAGCTTCATCTCTCAATAATCCTTCACTAGGAATTCCAAATATGTAAGTTAAGTGGTGATCAAGCACCCAACAAACCAAGTAAAACAAGTTTGATCAACAAGTTCAACCCCAAAAGTTAACCCCCTAACTTAGATCCATGATCCAAAGAGTAAATGAAGGTTACATCCCTTCCCCTAGTAAGAAACTACTCACACATTATGGAAATAAAACAAAACAAAGTTTGAAATAACTTAATCACCATAACCATGGAGGAAAAGAGGAAAATTGCAAATAATCAACTAATAAAGCAAGATCTAAACAAACAAAAGCATGAAATAAGCAAGAATAATGGAAGGGAAGAAGAAAATAAACAAAGATTACCAACTTTAAGCTTTCATAAATGAAGAATGGAGATCCAAAAGCTTCAAACTTCCACTTTTCTCTCTCCTAGGGTTTTGCTCTAAACTTGAATGCAAAAACAAGATCTAATTTCTCTCTAATCTCTAGTTAAAATTTGCTTAAGTTAAAATAAAACGAGTTCCTCTTATATAGTCATAAGAAATAAAACAGAAAATTACAAAACAGCCCCCGCATTAAAACAAACAAAGTTGCAAAACCGTTTCTGGGAAAATGACCCGACCCGGGCGGGTGAGATGACCCGAGCACTCGGGTGGCCTGACCCGAGCCCTCGGGTCAGACCAACATGAGTGAAAATTGAGTTTTCCGTAGATTGACCCGAGCGGGTCAGTTGATCCGAGCGTTCAGGTCAGTTTTCAGTTTCGTCAGTTTATTTTCAAACGGCCATATCTCACTCGTTTTTCATTGGAATTAAGCTTATGACCATTTGTTGGAAAGATATTGAGCCAAACTTTCATCTCCAACTTGAATCGCTAAAAATGTTTTGTGTGCTAAAAGTTATGGCCATTTTAAGCTGACCCTTGTGCGCAAACCCTTTCAAAACTTCTTATTTTTGCCCCCGGAACTCGGTTATGCTTCCTTCACCTTCCTCTTCGATATTAATATTCGGGGTTGTGCAAGTGTCTTCCAAGCATGCTCCTAAGTCCTGAAATGAAACTAATCGCCCAAAGAAGGAAAATTGTACAAATTAAGGAAATAGCTAACAAACTAGCCTAAACTAACTCAAAAACAACTATAATACCAACTAAAAACTATCAAAAAATAAAGCAATAAACAAGACATCAAACATCAAAAGCGATTACTTACACTGACAAGTGATGTATAACTTAATGTATATAAACTATGAAACTGTAATTTCCATGACATATACTCCTTCCATGTATGTAATTATGCCCTCAAAACGAACCTTAATATAATCTATATTTCCTGAATTACTTTCCTAAATCCTCAATGAAAAAATTATTTATCAACCTTGCGGCGAAAAGAGCAACCCTCAGTGAGCCTAGCTTTTACCACCGCAGGGTGACAAATAACACTTCTACAGTTAGGACACATGATGACAATATGAGAATGGCTAAAAATAGTTGTGATGGTGAAGCAACCTTGGCACTTCACATCCATGAAAAAGAGTTTGGAGTTGGCACTAGCCTTTTCAACTTATGCTTCCTCTTCTCAAGTTCCGCCGCGGATTCAACGAGATCTATGTCGTTACGTAACACCATCTTTGTTATTGTAGGAGACAGGAGTTGTGTATGATCAATATTCAATATATGGATGACCTTCAATTTTCTGATATTAGGAAAGTAATAGCAAGGGTTTAGCCTTTAGGGTTTTTTAATATAGGGTTGAAACAACTTAGGTCTATTTTATAGGAGTATAATTTAGGTTTACGTAGGGTTTTGAATGAAGTTAACATTCGTTAACTAGGTTACCATAAGGCCATAATTCATTTGGCATCGTGGTTAGTATCAGCTTCATATTATAGCCCGATTGCTACTATCTAAACTAGAGGTGATCAAAGTTAGCCCGGTCCGGCCCGGAAAATATCCGGGCTTCGGCATTTTTTGAGTCCGGGTTTTTATTTGGGTCGATTTTGGGCAACCTAAAATGTTTTTTAGTGCAAATTTTGGCCTAGTCCGATTTCGGCCCGAAAAGTCCATTGTTTTTGGCTTGAAAAAGCGGCCTTTTCGACACATAAAATGGTTCGGAATTTGGCCGCCTCATGCGGGCAAATTTTTTTGGCGGCGGCTTGGCTTTCCATTTGATCACTCGAATCTAAACCATAACAAGTTTCGATTATTTCTTTCTTAATTTTTGGAGAAATTTGTCGAAAACCACCTTTTAAAATCACTTTTTGTGAGAAACCACCTTTTAAAAAAAAAATGGTTAATTAGCCACCTTTTTGTTCTTTTTTTTGTTGGAAGCCACCTCGCTGCGAATCCGGCGTTGACTTCAATTTTTCGGCGTTGACCATCGATTTTCGCCATTTTTGCCCCTTTATCCTTCTCCCTCCTCCCCCCTTGCATCTCCCGGCACCCCCCTCCCTCCCTCGCATCCCCCCGACCCCCCTCCCTCTCTGCCATCCGCCAAGCAAACCCCGTCCCCCCTCGCAACCCGCCGGGAAACCCCCCACGACCATCCCCCACCCCTCATAGCACTAAGCCCCTCTCCCCCTCGCATCCGCCGCATCCCGGGTGGAAGAAATGGCGAGAAAATGGGGAAAAAATGATGGTCAACGCCTGGGAAAAAACGAGGTCAACGCCGGGATTCCGGCAGAGTGGT
This sequence comes from Beta corolliflora, assembly GCA_947648045.1. Lineage (NCBI taxonomy): Eukaryota > Viridiplantae > Streptophyta > Magnoliopsida > Caryophyllales > Amaranthaceae > Beta > Beta corolliflora. The sequence goes on along the minus strand of CANSZD010000887.1, from coordinate 13,402 downwards.
GGCCTCCAACAAAAAAAAAAGAACCAAAAGGTGGCTAATTAACCAATTTTTTTAAAAAGGTGGTTTCTCACAAAAAAGTGATTATAAAGGGTGGTTTCCGACAAATTTTCCTAATTTTTAAGTCTATTATGTTTAACTTATCTACATATGTTTGAATTTATGCGAACTTATTTTGTGGGAGTATTAGAGCTTTCACTGTGAGCTAATATGAACTTACTACAAGTTAGATCGAGATATCATTACAAATCAAGCTCGCTAAAATAATACTATACTTTGGGGGATCGAAACTTATTTTTTAACTTTTTTCGATAAATAGTGAAAATAAACCAATACATTTTTTTTTGATCCATATGGCACCGCGAACGATGACAAATTACGAAAAGGGAAGGGGGATTCGAACCTCGTGACCTATCATTCACAGCACCTCAATCTTAACCACTAGGCCAAGACATCCTTGATTATAAACCAACACAATTGGTAAAACGAAAAACTACTCCCATCTTTATTGAAGGTAGGATGGTGAGACCAGAGACTAGGTGTGGTTTTAAGATTGGCTAACAAATCGTCATATCCTCTAGAAAACTGTGCCAACTGCCAACTACTCCATTTTCAGGACTTGCGGACTAGTATAGTTTTCAGTTCACACACAAAAAGAAAAGCTACAAGCCTACACTACTTGAATGGCGTTTCCGTAATTTTGACTCTTCCTTTCCCAACATTTCAGGTACCCCCAATTCTTTCAACAATATCCTTTCTTCTCCTCCATGTCTGTCGTCTGATTGTTTCTCCATCACCAATTCTCCGTAAAACCTTTCTCAAACCAAAACTCCATTAACAAATTCCAGTCAGAGGAGAGAGAAAATCTCGACTGAACGAACTTCAATAGAAGAAGAAAAATGGTGGATGCGAGCGATAAATTGACGTATTTTCAAGCAATAACTGGCTTAGAAGACACAGATTTATGCACGGAGATTCTCGCCGCGCACAATTGGGATCTAGAACTCGCAATCGCAGCTTTCACAGGAGATCACAATACTTCCGAACCACCTCCCGATGTAGGCAGCAGTGGCCAATCTCTTCCTAGTTCATCGTCAAACGACGCCGTTTTAAGGTCCGATTCCAACCCTGGAAACCCTAGTTTAGTGTGGAAGGTTATAACTCTCCCAATTTCTGTTGTTTCTGGAAGTCTAGGGTTGATCTCCGGCGCTGTTGGGCTTGGGATATGGGCCGCAGGTGGAGTTTTATCTTATTCGCTTGGGATGTTGGGCCTGGGGGCCCGTCGGGGTGGGGATTCATCAGCTAGCCCATTGGTTCCGGTGTCGAGTTCTGCTGCTGAGGCTATGGAGTTTGTTGCGACGTTGGAGAGAGTATGGGTTGTCTATGAGAGTGAATTTTGTTTCTGAAGGGTTTATGGATGCGCTTCAGCGGTCGAGGCACGCGTATAAGCTGTTGTTTGTTTATTTGCATTCGCCGGATCATCCTGATACGCCAATGTTTCTGGAGAGGACGTTGGGGAATGAAGCGTTTTCGGCGTTTGTCAATGAGAACTTTGTGGCGTGGGGTGGGAGCATTCGAGCTAGTGAGGGATTTAAGATGAGTAATAGCTTGAAGGCGTCGAGGTTTCCGTTTTGTGCTGTGGTTATGGCTGCTACTAATCAACGGATTGCTTTGCTTCAGCAGGTAGGACTGCTGTTTGTTGATATAGTTCTTTTGATTGATTTCGCCGTTGTTTTTTAAGTTTCTTTTGAACTGGTCAATGATAGATAGGAATTTATGATTTGGTTTGATGTAGGTTGGTTGTACATGGGAGGTTTAGTTTGGGTTTTGGGGAGAACATGAAATGGATAATGTGATTATGAACTTATAATGCAGGCGCCTAGTCAGGCTCAGTTCAGAATTTTCATGAGAAGTTGTGATGATAGTTGTGATTTAAGTGGTTTTTCCTTGTGATCGTCGAAGTTTAGCCAATTGTATGTGTACAGCACGACTGTCTATTGACTGCTTTTGGCTCCTTTCTTTTGGGTTTAGTTCGTGGGATTTATTTCAGTTCCATGATGCACTGTTTGATAGCTTTGTTTGTGAGAATTGCTCACATTGCCAGTATTATTAGGCTATTAGCGAGGTGGAATGGATTAGCTTTAGTGACAACCGGTTTGAGCTATGATGTCCATATTTGTGAATCTTTTGGGAGTGTGGTTGGGAATGCAGTTATAATTGTGACGTGGACTTGTAAACAAAGGCATTTTGGATGGTAGAAGGGATTAACAAGCTAAACTGATTTCTGTAAATCAACCTTTTGTACTTCATCTTCTGCAGAGTATCTCTTGATAGCCCAAGTATTTTAGTAGTAAATAGTAGGAGGATAAGAGTGCAGTCGGCTCTTGGCCTTCCAGACTTATTATCAAAAGCTGATGTAGGCTGGCAAAGTCAAGCCAACCCTTTTAGCATAGAATTTAGTGAAGGTAGTAGGCCTATTGCTTGAGAATCTTGTTTATATGTGGGCTCGTGCTCAGACCTAGTGGGAAACCTAGTCATCAATTATATCTGTATGAGCTTGTATATTTATTTGGGTTTTGTATGCTAATTTCATAAACCCCCCTTGCCACTTGTTAACCTTTGTTCATCCTTAAGACGGACAATGGGCCAATTAATCGTTAGTGGCTCCATGGGCATCGTACGAAACCTTGTGGTGATATTCTCAATTGTAGAATTTGGCTTCAATAAAGTTAGGGAACTGCAAGCGGATGGAGCATTAGAAAGTTGATGTGGAGTTTAGTAGGGTTAGTAAGAAGATATGCCATGTCACTTTGGCATTTATGATGTTGAAATTCTATAGATGATTTGGCTTCAATAAAGTCAGAGAAGTGGATGTGGATGGAGCCTTAGAAAGTTGATGTGGAGTTCGGTAGGGTTATTAAGTGGATCCATTCATGTGCATGTATGATGTTGAAATTCTATAGATGATTTGGCTTCAATAAAGTTCGAGAACTGGACTCGGATGGAGCATTAGAAAGTTGTGTGGAGTTCAGTAGGGTTAGTAAGAGGATATGCCATGATGTTGAAACTCTATAGATGATGGTTAGGCACTTAGGCTGTTTATTGACCACTAACTGAAAGTGGAGTATGCTTGGAGTTCGACAATGGTAAAAACTACCAATGAGACTTGGTCATTGAACTAGGTGGTGGGCGTTTGCCGTGTACGCCTATCCAAAGATAAATTTCTCCTACTCTCATGCACACTAAGCAAGTATAATGGAAGTAGGGATCGTATCCAAAGGGAAACAGGGACGAGCTTTATATTTAGCGTGAATCAGTACTTAGATTAAGCTAAGGGCCGAGAAACCTAATAACAAGGGGGGGTTTTCAAAAGAGTTATAAACAAACTAAAATTAACTAGCAAATAAATAAAATGAGAAATCAATATGGAAAGATCTTGAATCCGATTAACATCCACTTCAATTTCATTATCGATCATTGAACCTCAACTCTAATTATTTCAATGATTATCTATTGTTGAGAATTAATCTCGCATTCTCCTTATTCTTAGTTGAATAGCACGATCAGCGTGACTATAAAACCCTAACTACAGGATAACCTAGTCCGATCAGCGTCTAAGTTCAATCCAATAGCAGCAATAAACACTGAGAACCAATAGACCTGCTAATGTCATACACGCGATAAACATTCAACAGTTGATTCAATTTCCCCAAGAAATAACCATGACGATCTGCATCTAAGTTACTCCTTAGTTTGCTACAAATAGATAAAAGAATAAAACAATCCGATTCTATTCTTAAATCTAGCATTAGATTAATTACACAATCAAACTACTAACGTTCCTAGCATAATTATGCAATAATCATAGAACACAATCATAGAAGTTGAACCATAATCAAAGAAACTAAATAGAGAGGAAAGATCTCACAATAATGCTTGAAGCTTCATGTTAATCTTCTTCAAGAACAGTTCAAGCTACAATCGACTAGCATAAACCAAATCCCATAATTGAAATCCCTAAAAACTAAACTAGGAAATGAAAACTAAAACTAGGAAATGAAAAACAAAGAGGAATGAAGAAGGAAAGATGAAAAGAGGAGTATGAAGAAGGAAAGATGAAGAGAGGAGTATCCTCTCTCTCCTCAAGTTTGCTGCTCCAATTCCTACATTTCGGCTCTCCTCCTCGTCCTCTCTGTCCTCCCCTCGAAAAATAGGTTTTTGGGAGGCTTTTAAACCCCGCACAAAACGTGGCCGCTGAACCGACTAAAGCGTCGCGAGTCGCGACACTGATCGCGAGTCGCGACGATTTGACTGACAATCCGCACACATTTGCTGGGCAAAGGCTGGTCGCGAGCCGCGGAGTAACTCGCGAGTCGCGAGCTGCTGGCTCTTGTGCTTGCATGGCGGGCGATGCTGCTGGGCAGGCTGGCTGCTTGGTGCTGTGCCTCGCTGCTGAGCTTGCTTAGGCTTGCGGTGGAGTTTGGTTGTGTGCTGCTTGGCTTGGGCTTGCGGTGGAGTTTGGTTGTTGTTGGTGAGATGGCAATGGCACAATGTTGTTGAGCCTCTCGAACACTTCCAAGTATATCGCTCAAACCCATTTTACCATAAAAGCTCGGAACATAAGACGTTAATACCATTTTAACTCACAAAACTCCGAACTTCCGCTAAGGATAATATATATGCAAACATTAACAAGTATAAACGAACTCCTTAACAAAGTGCACCCAAAATGACGTAAATACAACGTATAACTTGGGCGTATCACTAGGACATGGAGGACTGTCATTGGTCTATCAGTATGAGGAGAGAGCATCAAGAAACTAATGATGGAACTTCACTGATGACCACGCTAGTCACTTAATGAAAGTGGAGGCTGGTTGGACATTGTTGTTTGGGACTTGGGGTGATTAGGATGTTTGGCAAAATTTCAAAATGGTCATTGAAGTATGAAGTGGAGGCTGTCAGTTGTGCAACCGTATGAGGAGGAGAGAGCTATGAGATCGAATGATTGAATTCTGTTAATGGTGATTAGGGTGTTCAAGTGACCACTAAATGGAAGTGGCGCCGATTTTGGACATTGTTGGCGGCGGATTCAAACCCGAACCTGACCGCATCCCAACCCGATATTAACCCAAAACCCGATTAGGCCCAGTAAATACATGGTTCAACCCGATTTGTTTATGACCGACCCAAATTTAACTAGAATTCGGTTGAACCATATTAAATAAGATATGACTGATTTGATCTAATTTTTCAAACCAACCTATGTAGATAACTAAACTCAACAAAATTACTAAAATTCAATCCTTTTTCTATATCTACAAAATCATTTAAATATGTTAATTTATAAAATTGCTTACATTTAATAAAAAATTAAATTACATTCTCAATTTATGGGTTAAACTTTGAATATCATGTACATGTTTTAGGATATTTTAAGAATACAATTGTTTTGTATTGTTTTTTTAACATATGTTGTATGATCACTATAATCTCAAATAAGCTCTCTCATTTTCGTATGTACTATGTACTTGTTTAAAATTTTATAAACTGAATGAAACTATGTACTAAGAGAAGTTATATAAAATAAAGGAGAGTGGAGACAAATGTTTATGATATTGAATAAAACTAGCAATTAACAATATATTAATCTCCAACTAATATACACATACAAATGAATTATAAAATATATTGTGCTTTCATTAATGTTAAAGTATATACAGTAGTGTATATTTCAACAGAAATTGCATATGAGTAGTACATATTGCTCAAACCGTTCAAAAAAAGAAAACTCTAAACCACAACATCTACTACATTGCTCATTATCTAGAGTCTAGACAAACTAGATTATGTTCTATTTTAGAGTTGTTAATGAATCTCAATCCACAAGCACAGGAGCACCATCCCACAAGCACAGGAGCACCATCCCACAAGCACAGGAGCACCATCCCACAAGCACAACACCAGCAGCATCCCACAAGCACATCACCATTCCACAAGCACATACGAAAATCATTTATTGTCAATTCTAAGGTTTATATAAATGATTTGTTGTCAATAATAATGTAATGTATCATCAATATACCTAAATAGGTAAATGGAGATGTACTAGTGATAAGTGGGGAAGTAGGAAATCCATCAAATATAACCAATGCATTCCCACAAAAATAAATTGAAGTAAAATGAATGAAAATCCTTGAACTAATCATCGAAAGTTACCTAAGTAATATTCATTAAACACAAAGCATATAACAAGCAAGACCAGCCTCTTATCATGGTCCAAAACTAAATCAAATGGCCTTAAAATTTTCACCACTGAGTGAAACAACCAAAAACCAGATCCTATTCAGGGAACCAAAGAAACAACTTCAAGCTAAGTTTACATATAATTTACAGCAAACAAGTTTCTCAAGCGATTAAGGTCTAGGTGCGGCAATAATTCACCACATATGTCAACTTTCCCACACATCAGCATCCCCAATAAAACATGTAAATGGCATCCTACCAATACAACAAGCTGAAATTATTTTTTTAAAAAAAAAAATCAAAGCTTGAGAATTAGATCATTAAATTGAACAAATGCAGAAAATGAAGTAAAAATTTAGTAAGAAAACAGAGAGAAAAAGAAAGAAACAGGAAAAGAGAGGCGGATGAGAGAAAGATAGAAGAGGGAGTTAGTTTGGGGTTTAGGAAAAGGGAGTAAGGTGAGAAAAGGGAGTAAGGTTTATATATGGGGAAAGGGGATTGGAGTAGATCGTTGATTTGAGTTTGTATCCGATGGGCGAGAATGGTGATCCGTGTGTGGGTGTGTTAGTGAGGTTTTAGCCATAGATTTGATTTGATCAATGGTTAGATAGAGTGATTTCTTTTTTTGTTGGATTTCACATGTCCCATCAATTTGATCTATAGATGAGATGAGAGATTATACTAAAATCTATCAATTTTACTTTTTATGTTTGTTTACAAAATTTGATGGAGATTTCGATTTTTATATTCAATCATAATAAATTTAGCAATGATAATTGATAAATAATATCGTTACTATTATAATCTTTATTGTTATTATTATCGTTATTATTATCAATATTATTGCTACTATTTCATAACAACTTGTTTCGATTCAAGTACATGTTTTGTGTTTTGAAATGAATATATAGCTTAATGACGATTAACTTAAATGTAATATTGTTTTTTGAACAAGCTTATCGACTTACATTGATACATTAATCTCATTCAATAAACACGCTCTTTCGATCCAATTAGATATTTGAGTTTGCAGAATGACTTTAACTTAAAGACGATTAACTTCAAATCATTTAAGTAAATTTTTAGTTTCAAATGCATTACACGTAAAGGAGATTTACTTAAATGAATTGAAACATCCGATTGAAGACTATACGAACAACAACACTATCCGATTGACTAAATGTTAAGTTACCATATGGTTGTTAACAAGTTACTATCTAGTAAGTAGTAAGTACTTGTTAACTTATTTACTTATGGAGTTATGGTTTGTTACTTGTTAACCGTTAACTTATTGATTTTACTTTTTAATAAGTTATGGTTAGCTTTTATAGGGGAGAATGATTTGGGGGTATATTGTTATGTTTATTATTATTATTGTGCAACATATGAACCCTCGTTATAATCACTTAGGCATCATTATGAATCGTCGTTGGAAAAATATAAATGTATGATTGTCATTTATTATAATATTATAACATATCAAGAGTCGTTATACTAATTTATAATCAATAAATATTGGGGTGGTTTTACAATTATTTTGATACCAATGTACTACTAAAATGATTAAACATATTGACAAGATAGTTTGTTTATACTTTATCATATATAGTCACAACATAATACATATATACCAGTTATGTTTGTTATTGTTATTGCTATTATTAGCATCATGTTACCTATTATTACTATTACTATTTGTATATATATGGTTATCATAGTATTTCATTTTCTTATTTGTATTACTATTGGCTATTATTAGCATTGTTACTATTACTATTATTATTTGTATTATTATTATTATTATTATCATCGCTTTATGTTTATTATTATTACTATTCTCATTATCATCATAGCTATTTACAATCTTATATATCAATCACAATGCTTATAATAATAAATCATTAATATAAACCTTGAATCGATGCCTACTCTTTATTATTGTCATTGCGTTATAATATTAAAACATATAAAGAGTCGCTCTACTCCTTTACATATTAGAGTGGTTTTACGTAGCTGATTAGTCCAAATACGAGTTCTCTAAGAGAGTACACTAAACATCACTGTAAACAATATAGTGTTTTTATTAGTTTCGTTATCATCCATATATTTATCGCACATTCACATATGTATATATATGTCGATCTTAATACTTTTATTAATATGATTCGTTTACAAAATCTACAACAAAAGCAAAAGGACCCGACCCAAGTTCAACCGAAGTTGAATTGACGTTCAATAGTGAATGGACCCGATGTTTCACAATGATCGAACTAAGGTCATAAGTGATTCAACCCGAGCACACTTGATTTGACCCAATCGCACATGAAACCCAAATACGACCGAGCAAACTCGGCTTAAAAATGTCCACGGACGATCTTACCCGGACCCGGGATCGACTTGTAAATGGAACGCTCGTGCAGTCCGGCACCCCGCAATCCCATGATTCAAATGTGACCGACCCAGATGAAAAATCGACCAATCACGAGCCGGGCACCGACTGGAATCGACTTGTCCCGGTCCGACGTGGTTCGCCGGTGGGTATACAGAGAACTTGTTTTGACACCACTACTCTACTGTTTCAAGTTGAGATATGGGAGGTTTTGGGTTTTGGGGTAGTTGCGAAATGGATTTTATGATTATGTTCTTATATCGAGAGTGTGTAGTCACACTTACTAGAAGTCTTGGTGATGTTACTAATGAATCAATTAGTTATCCATGTGAAATACTTCTTCCGTATCTTTATAATCACTACGTTATTAATCACTACATATCCATTTTTATTTTTTAGTAGATGCCTTCTGACTTTCTCTCACATATCTACTTTTTCACATGGTTGTGGGGATCACATGTCTCCAACTTGTCTGTATATTTTCCGTTGCTTTAATATTTGTGCACTACCCATATGTAGTGATAGTAAAATAACAGTATGACTTTAATCCAGTTTGTTTATGTATAGCCTGACCGTCTCCAGATAGTTTCTTTTTGTATCCTTTTATTTTGTATTTTGTTCGTGGAATTCATTGTAGACGGGACCATGGGAAAAGCATATCCTGACCAGTTCAGATTTCAGATTTGATATTGCCAATTACAGTTTTGGATATTATCTTTCTTTGTGAAAATGAAAAGTATTAGTATTAGCATATCCACTTCTCAGTATTAGCAAGGTAAAATGGATTAGTATTTACGTCCTACTTGAGGATTGATGGCTTTGTTTCAACCTCTTTGGACTTTGGAGTGTGACTGTACCTGTAGCTTCAGATGCTCCTTGGAACCGAAACTAACCCTGGATATTGAGAGGAATAAAGATCAACGAGCACCAAGTCAAGCACCTGTTGAACTAGGTCCAGGTCAACCTTTGTGCTTGATCTTATACAAGATATCTCTCAAGTCTTAACTCTTAAGGGCTCAAAATTTGAAGTAAATAGGACATTTTGAGTGCACTCTTTGGACTTCTAGACACAATTGATGAAGCAATGTCAATTTGTTGAAGTACGTTGTGGATGCTTGCCTCTTTGTAAAATGCAATGTGGTTGGCAAATCCTAGCCGGTTTCATCTCTTTAAGCTTGTTTTGTAAGAAGTCAGAAAGATTGGCTTTTTGTTGAGAAGTTGGATTGATGTTGAGGCAGTTGAGCTTCTACAGAGATCAAGTGAGGAGCGAAGTCACCCATCAATTGATCTTAATCTGTAAATTCCTATGTAGCATGGAAATGGTTGGGTATCTGGAAAGTGGAAACAATAACGTTATAGAAATGAGGGAATCCTCTAATTTCAGCCATTTTCGGGGCATTATCAACATGAAAGTGGTTGTGCTTTTGGAACGGGATACCTGAAGTCCAACAAGTTTCCATGCTTCATAGGTTATGTCAATAGTAATAAAGAGCAATGGTTTTTGGTAGTTGATGCAAATGCTTTAAAGTTCCTTTGCCAGACGGCCACTCTTCAAGTCTTCTTAATGGGCCAACCGTTTGTTAGTTGTCCAGGGGCTCCATATGAACACGTGGTGATATATCAGGAAAAAAATCTTGGTTTCAAGAAATTCTAGAAGAGGAGGATAGGGAGGGAGGGAGTGACAACTATGGTCATGAGGAAGCTTGGTTTAGGCTATTTAAGGTTCTGGGTTTATTTTGAGAAGAACACTAGATATTGCCAGTTCTGTAATTCCATAACTCAATTACTCAAATGTGTTTTTAGTTCGAAGAGAATATTTCTAGTTTTGCAGTATACCTTCCAAGTGCAATTCTATCCTTCTATAAAGCTAGCATATTGAGCAATAAGTCTGATCTGCGGATTAGGGGGAGGGGGTAGAGTTGGACAGATAAGGATACAAATTGGTTTGGAGTGCATTAGGTTAGTGATTTCTTTTGTGCATGAGAAGGAGGAGGAAGTGATCAATGAGAAATAGATTTGGACACCATTGATGGAGATTAAGCTGATGACTGACTGATGAACGAAAGTGAAGTCTGTTTTTGGCATGGTAGTTGGGGAGAAGAAACCTTGGTGAAAACTTCACAGAAGATATAATTAAATATATTAGCTTGTATGGTTGACAAAGTACCATTGATTTGAGGTGGAACTGAGTGTCAGAGGGCCAATTGGCCTACGCTTTTGATTTTATCTAATGTTGCTTTAAGCTGATTGGAGCTTAGCTTATCATGGTTGTAAGTATTGAGATTGGTGAGAAAAGAAAATAACAATTTTTAAAAAAAAAAATTTGAAACAAGAGAAACATCCCTAGGGCTTTCAAATGTTGATGAGACGGATTTGAAATTAATTTAAAGATATTTTAGGCCTATGTGTGTTTCGTAGTTTTTTTTTGACTTTTTTTCTACTCCCTTTCTCTTCTTTTGTCTTCCAGTCTTGAAATGGCCATGTTGTTCTGAGATAGTTTTGAGATTTAAGCTCACGCGGCATGATTGAGATGGGTTTGGGAGATACAAGCCCACACAGTATAATGTTGACTCCTCTATAATCTAAGACCTGGCAGTGGGGGAGGGTAGAAATATGTTGCCCTTTTCTCTGTCATTTTGTTCTCTTTGCCTCCTTGATTGTTTGGCCTCCAGTTTGTGTTCCTGGGGGGTGATGGCAATAGTGGAAGCTGAGTTGCAGCTATTGGCTGGTCTTTTTTGGAGGGTTCCTGGTTGGTTTGGTAGTTGTGAAATGATGGACAAGTGGTGATAGATTGCAACCTCAAATTGAATCTAGTGTTAATACTTAAATTTGAATGTGTTTCTGATTATTTAACAACCTAGATATAAAACCGGGCCCAATTGATTTAAACTTTCAAACTTTGAACTATCGGTGAGGTTTCTTTGCCCCATTGTGAAACTGGAAAGAGATGAACATTAGACAAATGGTGGCATTATTCTATTAATACTAGCTCTGATTAATTAAGCTCTGATATGATCCTTTTCGCCAAAACATAAAGTTTGGGTCCTATTGTGGGAGATTGCAATGATAATTTTTCAATAGTAAAGAAAAAGGGTTTGTTAGACTGTGGGGTATCCATCTGTTGTGCAAGATGGATTAGTGAAATGAAGGTAAGTATCTGACCTTGGTGTGGGAACTTTCATGAGAGGATTATATCTGTTTCATCGCAGTTTGGGATGGCGTACTAGTATTGGGATTAGAACTCCCCACTTTCTAGTGGCAACCTGAGCTCAAAGAAAATAAGAGAAGAGTAAATCAGTGAATATTTTTTGTGTATGTGAGCTGAATTGGGGTTGATTTTTTATTCTTGTTTTTGGCATTATTTTTAGTATGATATTGTGAATCCTTCTTTTAATTGGGTGGTTCTGGAAGAGTGTCACTTGGAAAAAGTATGCTCTATTTTAGGGAAAAAAGTATGTCTACTTTAGATCATATTGTTTATTTTTTAAATATATTCTACATTTTTCCCCAGAAAAAGAAATTTACATTAACCTTTTCTTTCGGATCTCTCTTCTAAAATTTTATACACTTGGTACTTCTGCCATCAGATTAAGGAATATGGGAGGAAATTGTAATGCAAAGTGTGACTTGTGAGAGGCCACTTCGTAAAATGTAGCCTGTATAAAATTTAGGTGTCCAGCCGCATCTTATATGACTATTCATTTGAGCTTATATTGCATTAGACCGAAGAAGAACGTTTCATTAAAGCACTGCCACGCAGTCACATTGCTTTATCCACATTCATTTGGCTGGATATGGACAACTGGCAGCTTCTCTATATCTGTATTGAGAGTTTGAGACACATGGCAACTTCCAATCTTTCTGTAAGCGGCTTTTAGTTGGTTTTCTTGTCGCATCTAACTGTGTTTGGCTTAAATCTGGAAACACTTTGTGTGAGTGTTCCAGAAGCAGCTTTTGTATCTGTCTCTAGGACTCTAGACTGGACAGGGGTTAGGGATGCATACTTTTTGGATTTTGAATATAGCTTTGCTGTAATTATTATTAATGATGCTTCTAAAATCGATGCTTCTAAGATCTAAAGTTCTTGAATCTGGTAATCATTATCTGTCAGTTGTTGCTAGTGTCATCTAAAAGGTTTATGCAGACTAAAGATTGCTGATTTGAAATTGGTTGCGCATTTTCTGGCCTGTCGACATCAAGTTGCTATTGAATTACACTTGTGGTTATTACGCCTTATAAAGTCATTCAGAGCGTATCTCAGAACAAGTTTCCGAGTATTAGCTGGTCAGCATTGTTTTTGTGTCTCTCTTACTGCTGTCGAAGGTTGGGTGTGTCTGTTTTTGCGCGACTCTATATGGATAGCAGACTCTAGTTTAAAAGTATCTGATATGAATAATTTTGTCTGGTAGTCTATTTGATTTTGGGTCTCATGGTGTGTACTTCGAACATGATTTGGGAATGTAACTGTCTCCCTACCATGACACCATACTTCGTGAGTTCCATAGATGGATAATGTAGCCTGTGTAGGGTCTGCAACTTCTGTGAAGCTGTATTTCTTTTGTCGGCATTCATTTAGTTGATAGTATATAACTTCACTGTAATACTTCCATTCAGCTTGGTACACACTTTTATTAGAATACTTGCCAGTTTGGTTATTATCCAAAGAACTCACGTATTTATCTGGCTTTTATAAACTGTAATTACTAATTTCTTTGTTTGCCACAGATTGAGGGTCCAAAATCCAGAAGAGATGCTTTCTACATTACAGAG
>CANSZD010000886.1:167500-247288 GCA_947648045.1 Beta corolliflora | reverse complement strand
ACCATCTCATCCTTATTTATCCCCTTCTATTAACTTATCTTAGAATTCTTTTCGATTATGTTTAGAAATTAGAACCATCTGTCCAGTTGATTGTTCGGATGAACCTTATTTATCCCCTTTTCCCCTTAGTTGAAGATGATTGTTCGGAATTAGTATGGGCATTGTAGCCCCTTTGGGATCATGGTGTTGGTTTTATTGAATACGTTTCGGCATTGATTGATTGTTTCATGCATAAAGTTGGTGAACATTAGTTTAGTTAATGGTTTTGTGGGATTTCTTGGCTTTCTTATGCATGCTAAGTGGTTACGGCTTGATATTTGTGTGATTTGTTGGCTAGCAAAGCAATTAAGTGGATATTTTCATGGTTTTGTCTCTTGATTCATGCAAAAACATGATGGTCTAATGTAATCTTATGCATTTAGTGTCATCGATGTAATTTGACGAAACTATTATAATCATCCCAAGTTTGTGATTATTACTGACTACATTTGGGAGGGTAAGTAGAGAACATTTTTTTTTTGTTTAATCATGTCAAAAACTTCAGTTATGGAGATTAGAACAACATAACAATTAATTATGGACAAAAAGAGTAAGGTATATAGTAGTGCATAAAAATAGTTGTAAATTTATGATAATAAGCATACTGCCTTTACTCCCACTGCCAATTCCCCCACTTTTGCACAGCTCCCCGACCACTCCCCCCCATTCTTTGAATCACGCCCCCCCCAGGTTGCACTCCTCCACCGCCCACAGCCTCCCGACCCTGCCACCCTCCCCCTGTGAACTCCCCTCCACTGCCTGAGGCCCCCATTTTGCACCCTTTGACCCACACTTTTGCCCCCGGCCCCAATATTTTAGCATCTATATTTTTAGTAAAATTCTTATATTTGTATAAAAAGTATAATTTGTAATGGGAAATGATATATATATATATATGTATATATATATATATATATATATATATATATAAGCTGTTTTGAGGATCATTGAAGAAAACCCAAATACAAGAAAAATTGGGTATGTTTGAAATATAATATTAGTGGTTGGTTTTGACATGATAGTAACCCCTTATAAATAATTATCAGGTGGAAGTAAGGAGATGCTAGAGAGTACCATCCCCGGATGCTTAAGGAATATCTTTGTGGCCCACCAGCATTTGGGATCAAACTCCAACTTCATGTCATTTCCAAGGTACGTGTTTTCTTGTTTCTGTAATTCTATCTGTGGTCTTGTCTCGAGGAATTGTAAAAGCCATGTGCCTTCATCGACCTGATGTGTTTCTATATTCTTGGGTCATTAGTGTTAACGGCATGTAAATTGTAATTGCTTGAATCCGAGCTCAAAAATTAGCTTTCAGAAAAAAAAAAGAGATTAGGCGCGTATGTGATATATTTTTTACACATTACATTTCTCCATCATTCTTGGTAAACGTCCATGATTTTTTTCTTCTTTTGCCTATTAATTTATAGGTTGAATGTTTATAAGTTCTGATTAGACATACATTGAAATGAATTTGTTGTTTTAGCTACACTTTACTTGTTGAATACCAAAGTATTACAATTATTATCTAATATTGTCAAATTTTTAGTCTATTCTTTTTCTTCTTTTCTTTTTCTCCGTGTACTTTTTTTTGTATCAAAAAGTTTCATGCTACAACATTCACGCTATTCGTTTTAAGCCAAAGTTCGAGCATTTAGTCATCGTTTTAAGCCCCTTTGTCCCCAACTCCGCTACACCCCACTACCCCAGCCCGAAAGACCCCCGTCGCCCCGCACCCCTGCCCGCACCCCCCACCGCCTGCAAAGACTTCTACCCCTAAGACTTCGCCCTCCCCCTGCTCGCCCCCTCTGCTACACCCCACCCCAGCCTCAAAGACCCCCTGGCGCCCCTGCATTCCTCGCCCCCGCTACACCTCCTAGCCCCCCACTAGCCTGACAAAAGACCCCAACACCCCGCGCCCCCAGACACCCCCGGGTTCACCTCCAAATTATATCGATTTTGGTTTTATTTGCCCAAGGTTCTATCATCTCCAGAGAAGTTGCTTTGAGGGATCCGGATGCTAGTCTTGGTGGAGTTGTTGTAATGCTAGTTTGTGTTTAGTGATCCTGCTCATGTAGTGCAATACCCGAACACTCGAGAGGGCAACCTCAACCAATGTAATTCGCTTATTGTTTTTCTATATTTGTGTAAAAAACATAATTTATGATACTAATATATATATATAACTCCAGCTGTGGAACATTTAGAACAAAAAAATGCAAAAAATAAATTTTTTTTTTTTTTGGGTCACAAGGGCCGCGGTTCCAGCAAAAACCGGGCAAACCCTTGGTGGATTAAAGGTCGCGGTTAAGGGCCAAAACCGCACCCTTAATCCACCAAGGGATGCGGTTTTGGCCCATAACTGCGGCCCTTAACCCACCAAGGTCCGCGGTTTTGCCTTCGACTGCAACCTTAACGTGGCCAGGCAGGTTAAAAACCGCAGCTCTTTCCTAAATGCCAGTGTCGCTAGTCCAATGGTCGCGTCAAAAACGCAGCCCCTTGGGCCCTTTTTGACCGGGCAGCCTTGGGCTTTTTTTCCTCCAGTGGACTATCAACAAAAGATGAGTTCCACCGTAGTAAGATTTAATTTTATCATAAGTCAAATTGTAATACGACTTACTTACATCCATGCATTTAATTTTTGATAATTAGTGTCTCATTATTGCCAATACCACCAAACAACGCCTAAGAAAAATAAAACGAGTGTTTTAATTACATAAACATGTTAAGAAAGTAGTTTGATTTTTCTTAAGTTAGAGTACTTTAAGATAGTTAAGGAGAAGGACCATACTGAACTGACACCTCTTACAAGTATAACCAACCAACTTTGCACGTCAGACTCATTGAGAGTGAATGGGGATAGTAAGGAATCCTTGCACCCAAAGAGCCTCTAGTAGAGTTTGATCCCCATGACCTTGAAGGCATGAGACTAAACCTTTGCCCTCATGGCTAACTTTGCTTGGGAGTGCATTAATGTATTATATACTGGGCGTACCATGTTTATTGCTTGGTGTTAAACGGAGGTAGTTTATAGTGGTATTAGTTAATTACATATGAATTCTTCCTTAATCTATAAGACTTTTTTTTAAGGAGAAGGTAATTGAGAGTCGATCATACTAATTGATCAGGTTTATTACTCAGTTTTGTCGATCATACTAATTGAGAGTGAAGGAGATGGTAAGAAAAACAACATCCCAAAGAGTCGAATTCTTTACCATTAGGGTGACCCTATCGCTAGTGTAAGGTGAGTCTTGCAGGGAGTCTTTTGACAAGTGTGGTAAAGACTCGGAACAAAAACCAGAGAGCTGAGTCTTGGGGTGGGTTTTGATATTCAAGACTCCACCCAAGACTGTTGACATGCATCAGATATTGAGGGTCGGTCCACTAAAAACATGCCATGTGTCTTCTTTCCTTTTTTTTAAAAATTCATTTTAGCAATATCAACGACTATTATTTTAATATAATGCCTTATAAATAATATATTGTATCTAGCTTTTTATACTGTGCCAAATTCTATCATCTTTACAATCATTTTCCCTCTCAAAAAACTATATCCATCTATTTTATTTTTAATGGATCCAAATCAAAATTTTGATATGAATTCTCTTATGAGGTTTTGGCAAAATAACTCCAATTTTATTCTGTTTTAGGTCAACAAAACCAACACCAAAATTTCCAAATCCAAATATGACTTTTCCTAATCCAAATAATATAGGAAATACATGGAGCAAAATTTTACCCAATTTCTCCAAACTACAAATTACTAAAATAATCCCACAAATCATAATATGGATCAAACTCAAATTACACCCATTAGCATTGGAGCTAATTCCAACAACCGACTTATAGATGATGTGAGTATTAAAGAGGTTGAAAATGTTTGATGTGGATCTCAAAACCCCTTTGATGAAGCTTTAAAAACCACGAGAATCTTTAGAAAAAGATCGGATCTTGTGAGCTTTCTTGAGCACTAAAATCAAAGTTATCTGATTTTACGTAACACTGATGAACAATCTGGAAATATTTTTGTGTTTTATGATTATTAATGCACGAAAATATAAAGGATAGATTGATCCTTGAAGTCTCGGTTCAAGGTTGGAAAGTTGTGGTCTCGGACAATCTCCTCTCAAAGTCTCGGTTTGAGTTTTTGTGGTTCGCTAACACACGAAAGTCTCTTCAATGAGCACTCTTAATAAACTCCAAAACAAATCTTATTTTTATTCTTTGAACGAAATAAAACATATATAGGCTTGGAAGAAACCTATACCAACTAGAAAACCGAAGTCCTAAAGGATAACTAAAAAACATCTAACAAACTTTTCTATCTATTCACATGGCTAAGGGTATCAATCCACACGCCTATGTGCTTAGAAACCTAATGCAAATCAAACTCTAATTAAAACAAAGTCCTAATGCCAATGAAATACTTACAAATCAGAAATTTAAACCCTAAATTACATAGAATTCTAACAGAACTAGAACTCTACATAACTAACACTCCTATTCCATATCACATCCACATCATACTCTCCCTCTTGAAGAAAACTTGTCCTCAAGTTTTGATGTAACCATGCAACCATCCAGACGCGATGTCCATAAACTGCAATAACAAGTGTGCTATGAACAACTACATGTTCCTCAAAAGCACCCCTATATGTGCCATACCTTGAACAAAGGATGAGGAATACCCGATGTAGACAACCAGGAAGTTTTGGATGAGTGACATATGGGGTAAGCCATGATTTGTCGCCTTGGTCACCCACAGTAATATAGGAACGTAGACGAAAAATATGAGCAAGAGCACTATATGTCGACGTACAAATGGTAGCAAATTCCGACCCCAATGTGTGGAGGCGCTTGTTTCGTATCTTGAACGTCCAAGATCGGAGCTTTATCATGGGAAGTAGCACAAGTTTCAACCTTTTTGTCATCTTCAACAGCAAAAATTGAATCTGAAATTACTTCTTCTATGTTGCAAGGAACATATTCAAGATAAAAGTCCAGCTTTTCATCCAAAGATTCAAATTTTAGCTCATCTTCATCTTCCCTTTCCAAGCCACTAGAATCATCAATAAGAACTTCATGTGTAATTTTGTGCTCATTGGGGACATCCGTTTGAACAACACTTATCACTTTTTGTTGTTCTTGCTTTCGTTGCATTGCTTGTTGTTCCATATAGTTTCAAGCGTTGATCTTATGTCGTTCACGATGGCATGCATCTTTTGGTAGTTTTGATCTTGCCTCTTGAATGTGCATTGTAATTCATGAAAATAATACCAAAACTCATCTATGTTACTCCCCATTGCATATGTCCAGTCAAAACAAACATAAAAATCGCAACTCTATACAAACCATAGCACCAGATTTACTCTAAAGTTCGACAAAGTTACAAATTTCGTAACCCGACAAAAACAATTCCAAATCTTCTGAAATTTTAACAGTACTTAGATATGTATGTTTCCAACACTCGACCAAATTTTCACGGAAAATTATGAAGCCAATCGTTAGCAATTTTGTTTTTCCCGAAACTGGTCCAGGATAGTCCGGTTTTAGACCAGTTCACAAAAAAGCAGCCCAGTTTAATAGCAACCGAATTCTAAAAATTATGAAAATTCAGAGGTGAAAAAGTAGACATAAAAATAACCAGTTTCAAAAAAAGAATCACCTCAAAAGCTTTCTTAACGAAGGAGAACGAAGCAAAACAAACTGACCACCGAAACTGGAATTCTGCGAGTGAATTGTAACACTTCGAAAAACTTTCAAGAACACCGCCCACGTCCAAGCTCTGATACCACTTGATGTGGATCTCAAAACCCCTTTGATGAAGCTTTAAAAAACCACGAGAATCTTTAGAAAAAGATCGGATCTTGTGGGCTTTCTTGAGCACTAAAATTAAAGTTATCCGATTTACGTAACACCGATGAACAATCTGGAAATATTTTTGTGTTTTATGATTATTAATGCACGAAAATATAAAGGATAGATTGATCCTTTAAGTCTCGGTTCAAGGTTGGAAAGTTGTGGTCTCGGCACAATCTCCTCTCAAAGTCTCGGTTTGAGTTTTTGTGGTTCGCTAACACACGAAAGTCTCTTCAATGAGCACTCTTAATAAACTCCAAAACAAATCTTATTTTTATTGCTTTGAACGAAATAAAACATATATAGGCTTGGAAGAAACATATACCAACTAGAAAACCGAAGTCCTAAAGGATAACTAAAAACATCTAACAAACTTTTCTATCTATTCACATGGCTAAGGGTATCAATCCACACGCCTATGTGTTTAGAAACCTAATGCAAATCAAACTCTAATTAAAACAAAGTCCTAATGCCAATGAAATACTTACAAATCAGAAATTTAAACCCTAAATTACAGAGAATTCTAACAGAACTAGAACTCTACATAACTAACGCTCCTATTCCATATCACATCCACATCAATGTTGATGTCACTACAACCACTTTAAGACCTACTAGTAGTACAACACGGAAAAGTCAAATTAAAGAAAAAAAAGTGTGAGCTTGGACAATAGACGATGAAAAAGTTCTTGGTTTTGCCTAGATTAATACTACCAAAGATGAAATCAATGGCGATACATAAAGAGTAGATGCTTATTGGGGAAAATTTGTGCTTCCTTTAATAAAAATAAACAAGAAGGTTAAGCTAAAAAAGAGGTTAACCCCTGTAAACAACATTGGTGGTCAATTAATGCTGCTCTTGGAAAGTTTACAAGTTGTTATGCCAAGTATGAATAGAGGATTGGGTTCAATGAAGTTTTGAATCTCTCAAAGCATGTGCACGATAAGTGTAAGTCTGAACAAAAAAGCAAGCGTAAGAAACGCGACTATAGTGAGTCATCAAAGAGAAGCCAAAAGTTTCCAAATCAGGCAAGTAGACAACAAGCGACTGAGTGTTGGGGATTCCGATGAAGTTGATGAAGCCTGACCAATGGGTCAACAAGCTGCAAAGAAACTATTAGCTTCTCAATGGAAGGAAAAAAACATACAAAGTGATCATAATGAGGCGCTATATCAGTTGCAAGGAGTATTGAATACACATGTATAGAATGAGCAAGTCATTTCGCAAATTTAAAAGACTAAGAGTTTGAGAATCAACTACTTTGATGTGTAGATGTCATCAAGACGGCTCCCTGGCCTTGCAAAGAAAAATTCATGAGAAAAAATAACAAGCACTTGTGGATAAACATGGATGGACTTTTGATGATTTAGGCTAATTTAAGCTAGCAGAATTATTTGAGAATTTTTACTAACGTCCTTTTAAGTTATATTAGTTTGCCCTAAGTCTCATTTAAGACCGTCTTACCATAATTTATGGTAAGACATGGAGTAACTTACTGTCCTAAATGGGTCACTTATGGTACAAGTGACCCCTTTAAGACATGAGGTGTCCCATTATCTCAAAGAGACCCCTTTAATTTATGGAGTAACCCTTTTAACTTACACAATGACTCTTTTAGGGAACAAAGTGAGGTGGACTTTACACTAATTTTACAATAAAGGGCGGTCTTACACAAGACTTACTAGTTAGTTTGTTGTAGCTATGTTTAAGTTAGGTGTTTTGTTTCATGAACTTTATTTACATATTAATATTAATGATTATTGGTGGCTTTATCTTTAACTGCTATGTTTACTAATAATTTAAAAATTATAATACAATTAATAATTATGAAGTGATTGCACCTTCAATGTGTTGTCAAACTCCATATCCATACGATTCTTCACATTCTTTCATAAACTCCGCCCAATTTAGTTCTGCTACATTTCTTTAACACAAAGACCAAGGAGGGAGTGGGGGACCACCGACGAACAAGAGTTAACAAAAAAGCAAATAGGTTTAAACACTATAATTAAGGGACTAAATACACCAACTACACATGCTTCTTGAAACGGCTATCAATTGAAGTTAACCAAAATCCGATAAATCTTCTTCACCAAAATCTTGAAAAGCTTCCTCACCAAAATAATGAAGCTAAATGGAAAACATACGAAAAATTAAAACAAAAATCGGAAAACGTTAGAATCATAACCAAAAATGCGGAAAATCTTCTCACCCAAATCTAGAAAACATACAAAAAATTTTAAAAAAATTAAAAAAATCTCACCAAAAATCGGAAAATCTTCCGGTAAAATTCTTCACCAAAAACGTTAGAACTTGAGATGTTTACAGTTAAAAAATGAAGGCAAAAAGTGAAAAAGAAAAAAATATAGCTTTTGTTTGTATGCAAAATTAGATAAACTAAAAGCAGAGATTTTCAATTTAAGGAGTGCACTCACCATTTTTGGGTCTTACAAATCCAGATCTTCAATCACCCAAACAAGATACTTGAATCTTCATGAACTTCAATCTTCACCCCAGATCTACTCTTCAAGGGTTCAATTGGTTCGTTGGGGTGCAGACCCTCTTTCTCCTCTCTTAATTTGAACGAAGGCAAGGATGAGGAGATCGAACGAGAGGGAAAAAAATTGAAACGACACAAAAGTTGGAGAAATTGGTATCAAAACAATCACAATAAATTCTAGATTATTGTTTTGGTGTTTTTTTATGGAATTTGAACTAGAATTAACAAGATATGAATTTTTAGAAGTTAGAAGAGAGAGAAAAAAAGTTGCAGAGGAAATGAAAGTAGGAGAGAGAGAAGAAAATGGGGCGGAGAGAGAGAGGAGTAATAAGGGGTTAGGGATTTTGTTAGGAATATTTTATTATTTTATGTATCATTAGTAAATAGGATAGAGACAAAAGTGATGACAAATTTGTAAATAAAGTGTGGGACCTATGTACTATATATGGAAATATTTGCAAATGTAGCAATTAAATTGGGACACACCTAAATGGTAAAATGTAGCAATTAAATTGGGACGGAGGGAGTACTTCATATTGATTGTTGCATAGCTCTAGTCTACTCACCTCTTTCTTTTTAGTAACTTTGTTAGCTAAGACAACTATCATTGCAATATATTTTGAATTAGCGCAGTGTTTTTCAGTGAATATATAAAATAATGTGGAGTGAGTTTGAGGCATAAAATATAAAAATGGAATGAGTCTAAAGTGAGTCTGTAGAATTAAGTAGTGGAAAATTAATGTGACACAATAATTTTGGAGTTGAGGATGAGGGATAAACTCACCCTTAGAGCATGTGTAATTCTAGTTGGTCTTATAATAGGAACACCAAGCTTTAATTGGTTTTACCATTGTGAAAACATGGTCTAGCTTTGGGGTGGTTTGGACTGCCAGACCAACAACGTCTCAGATGGAATGCAGTCCGCAAATTATCTTCTGCCGCGTGTCATTAAGTTGGGTTCCTTTTCCCCCTCTTTTTTTTTTTTTTTTTTTAAATTTTTAAGTGTCAAAACGTCATAATTGAGCCAAAAAATGAGCTCCAATATGCTAATGCCATGCGTCTCAATTCACATGCTGTCAGTGCTTCACTAATGGGCCAACAGAAAAGGGTCGCGTGGCTCCCTAAAGTCTCTAGGAGTTTGCTTTTCGTTTTTCCCATTCAATGCAATGTAATTTTAAGCTCTTACAATTTGTAATGTTAATAAAAAAAATCCAGTTTCTAATTATAGAAAAAAAATTACACCACCGTTATAAAAATATTTTTATCTTTAAATTGAGATCAAATTTGATATGTTTTTACCACACTTCTTTCTAAATTTTTTTTTCTAATCAGTTTCTCCTACCCAAATTTATTTATATTCTTCTAATTAAGCCAATATTATTGAACTTAACTTAATTAGCACAACTTATTTGAAATAACTTAAGTTAACTAATTAAATAACGAATTATCAAAATGCATAAATAATGATTACATCTCACTAATTAAAATATGAATACAACTTATCTAGTCTATATAAAAATAAAAATAATTTGGATAGGAGAGAGAAATAAAAAGACTAACTAAGACTTGCCCATCCATTATGGAGAAAAAAGATGAGTTGGAGAAGAGTTAGACCAACTAAGGCCCTGTTCTTTTGGACTTATTTTCAATTCAGTTCAGTTAAGTTAATTTCACTTCAGTTCAGTTTAATTAGTTTCTCTCAGTTCAGTTCAGTTCATTTCAGTTCAGTTCAAAAGAATGGGGCCTAAGACTAACCTATCCATTGCATATGCTCTTAGACTAAGGCGCTGTTTTTTTAGACTTATTTTCAATTCAGTTCATTTAATTTCAGTTCAGTTCAGTTTCTCTCTGTATTTCAGTTCAGTTCAGTTCAAAAGAACGGGCCTAAACCTTAGTTGGTCTTAATCTACTAGACTACAAAGTTATTGAAAAGGAACACAAGGGTCACTTCTCTTCAAATGTGTTATTTACTTATTTTAGTCTCCTCCTTATTGTATTGGTTTTTCCCTTATCATCCGCAAGAATGTTTGAGGTTTGCCTCTAGATTAAAGAAGATAACTTAAGGTTTTTTTTTTTCTCCCCATGAAAATCTTTTTTTGAAAAGGAAAGAAATCAGGAAAAGATACAGTAGTATTGCTTTACTTAAAAAGACAGACAAAAAAAGAAGAAAATTGCAATACACAAAAAAAAAATGATTCAATTTCATTCACATTTCTTGATTTCTTTACCTAAGCTTCATCATTCTCTCACTCTTCTTCTTTACCTTATCATTCCAAAACTCTGGAAAAAAAACAAAAATTCTCTCTCCTCTCTTTCTTATCTTCTGATTAGTGTCGTCATCGCTGAAATTTCGCCTAATTTTTAGGTAAGCGTTTATTAATTTTTTCCTGCTTTTTCTCTAATTTCCTCCATTTTCGTGTTATTTTCTTAAATTTCGAAAATATATCTCATAATTTATTCTTTAAAATAACTGTCATTTTTTTTTGTAGAAATTATTACGATCATCAAACATTTTCAGACGCCAATACCACGTTTTCCGCTCGATCTTGAAAAATGTTCAGTAATTTCAACAAAATACTTAATCTTCACTGCTGTTTTTTTTTACTTGAGCTAGGGTTTAAATCATTACTGTAAATTTCTTCCAAAAAAGCTTTTAGAGAAGATCGTGCTTTTTTTTTTATCTCACAATGTAAGCTCCAACTTTACACTGACATTGAATTTTGTCTCTCCACTGAGTTGAGTGACTGAGTTAGCAAACGAGTCAAAGCTCGAAATAACAGTCCAACTTATACTTTGCAAGCTTCAACATGTTGATCACAAATGACCAATTTTCCTTAACTTTCGTCGTGGATGCCATCTAGCTTAGTTGGTAGAGTCTCGTGGGTGGGGTGGTACTCAAGACCGGAGATTTGAATCTCGTCTATATCATTCCGCTGGAAACTTTATATAGATAATAATTAGTCAAACATATAATTTAATTCTCATTTAAGTAATAACCCCATTCCCTTAGTTGCTCTCTAATACCAAAAAAAATAATTAAAGATTCCTTTAAATTATTCAGGGGATTTGACAGATGTCGGAATCTGAGGCAGGAGTGTGGAATAGCGGCGGGTATATAGGGATGCAGAAGGCATCAGTGTTCCCACCGCAGCCGGTGATACACAGCTTGCATCTTGCTTTTGGAGACGACGGAAGTGCTGTGTACAAGCCGGTAGCCGGTAACGGTAACGGGAATGGCGAAGGAACGGGAATGGCAAAGAAGAAGAGAGGTAGGCCTAGGAAGTATGGTTCAGAAGGTGCCATGTCTCAGTCGCCTTCTGGAAGCTTCCATTTTCCGTCACCGCCGCTGCTGCATCATCAGCAGCAGCAGCTGTCTCCACAACCTCAACAACAGCAACCACCACAACCGAAACCATCACAACCACAGGCTGCTGTCGTAGCGGCTGGATCACCGACATCGATGATGAAGAAGTCTAGAGGCCGACCCCCTGGTTCTGGAAAGAGAAGCCAGTTAGAGGCTATTGGTATGAATACTTTTGGAAATTTCTGGTGTTTGGTTAAATTTGAATGTTTGGCTTTTCTTATGTGCCTCCAAACTTTTGCTTACTGTTAGTTGTGTTGCAGTGTTCCCTTATATGGGATAAAGAAAGACATAAACATAAAGGAGCAGTAGTATTATTGACCTTCATGTTCTGCAACTTTGGATTTTTTTTTTTTTTTTGGGTGGGGTGGGGTGGGGTGGGTGGTGTTATGTTACATTCTGAATTCAAGATGCTCCTGCAGTATATAGCTACTAGGAAAAGTTACGTCTTTGCCCTTCATCTTGGTTTGATCGCTTCTTTATGCCATGGGACCTTAGCTCTCCTGTTCCTTTCTGTCTTTCTTATGAGGTGGCATGATATCTTAGGCTATGTTCTTCTTTAGTTTATTTAGTAAACTTATAATTTATTCTTGTTGGAATCAGACAAAATTAGAATACATATAATTCCTTAGTAGTTAAATTACACTTCATCTGTTTATATGACACACTTCTCTCGACGTCTTTGCCCGTCGTATTTTTAATTATTAATAACTACAATTCTAAAATTTATAAAAAATCAAAGTATATGTCGAGACGAGACTAACAAGATCTCACCTTACTATATTTTTCTTACATAGAATTCAGAAAACACGGTTAAAGAAGTGTGAATAGTGGAAAAGTCAAACAATGTCAAGTATTTTGTAATGGAGGAAGTATATATATGATCTTTGAAAACTAGATGTTGAGATGAACCTAACAAGATTCTACAAGAATACAATTTTCCTTATTAATTGGTGTAAGAATATGGTGAAGTTCAATTAGACAAGACCAAACGAGAAAGATTTAGACCAGATCATACCGTTTCTTCATAAATTTAGACCAAGGCACCTAATTTGAAGTGAAGAGAACATATCCTAATTCTTTTTTACTACCAATATTTTTATTATGTTACAAACTGTTTATGCTTACATTCTTCATCATTTTTACATGAGAAAAGTGTCTCAAGTTTTGCTAAACATTGTCAATTTGTCAAAATGTTACTCCGTCAACTTACTTGGGCTTTTGATTTCATGTCCATTGGAGTTTATCTGCTATAAATAATAAATCAATGATTTTTTATTTTTAGCTGTGTGAATGAATGAATGATTATATGGGTTTTAAACTTTTTTGTCTATCTTTTTCATTTTGCAATTTCCAAATATTGCCACTTTGCTAAAATGCTACTCTTCAGTTGAGTTATTCTGCTGTACTCAGTTGCTTTCAGTTTAGTTATTCTGCTGTACTCTCTCAGTTTCTTTCAGTTTATTGTCCATTGGAGTTTGTCTATTGGTATAATAAGTGACTGATTTTTAAATCTAGCTGTGCAAGTCATATTTTGGGTATGGAAGCTCAATTAAATTTCATCTCTCTTTCTTTTTGAGGAAAAGTTTTCATCTAATAAGATTTAGTAAGTTCCAGTTGCTTATTTGATGTTTGATTTGCAGATCCTCCTGGAATTGGTTTTACTCCACATGTCATTACTGTGAATGCTGGCGAGGTCAAATTCATACCTCATCTTCACTTCGCTTTAATATAATAAAATAAAATTTGGCGCTGAATAAATGATGGGGTAGATCTAGTAAAGCTATCTACAGTTCTACATTTGGACCTCTTGAGACTTTCCTGGCGAGATGTGTATTCAGAGTTGGTGCTATTGTTTTTGATGTACCTGGTGTTGGGTTACTTTCTGATATTTATTTGTGTTTTGGACGTATGGGCACTAGTTTCAAATAATTAAATGTTTGATGTATAACTTTTAGGCCTTAGAAGATTTTGACTATCATAGATGTCTTGTTTCATATCCATGCAACAAAATTGATTCGATGTTGGAAAGCAGAACATTTGGGATCAAATCAACTTGATATTCATAATATCTTTTTTCTCGACAGGAGTTATGGTTCCTGTTATTAATATAATTAGGTTGAAGTATAATCTGATTGTTTTTGTTTCTTGTGTTCTGTGCATTTTGTCTCTCTTGTTTATCGGCTATGTTGGTGTAATTAGAGTGGTCATTTACACGATGACTTTGCAAGTTGCCTTTCAGTCTTCGTGATTGAACCAGATTAGATGAACTTGTCCCCAGGGGCATATAATTTCGGTATTGATATTGTATATTAGGTGTTCTCTGTCTATACTTCTGTTAACAACATATTATCTTTCTTTGCAGGGCAGGGTAGTGGACTTACAATGTGATGTGTAATTACGTATATATTCCTGGCTAATATTTTGACAAATATTCTTCTGATATTCCCTCCCTACATGGAAAGACAACGATATATTGAATCCCCTACCATGTTTTACATTGCTTTAAACAAATTTCTATCTTGCTATTAAGGAATGACCTGCCTCTAGGCTGAACAACAAAACGTGGAAAGCGTCTTTAAAGATTTAGCTATCTAAGTATACAATAATATAGCATGAGATTATGGAATGTTTTGGGTTTTCGATTTTCATTAATACATCATTAATTTAGAAGCTAGCAGTAATTATTTAGGTTTCAGAGCAGCTTGGTCAATCATACAATGATATAGCATGAGCTTATGGAATGTTTTGGGTTTTCGATTTTCATTTATACATCAATTAATTTAGAAGCTAGCAGTAACTATTAGGTTTCAGAGCAGCTTGGTCAATCATACAATGATATAGCATGAGCTTATGGAATGTTTTGGGTTTTCGATTTTCATTTATACATCAATTAATTTAGAAGCTAGCAGTAACTACTTAGGTTTCAGAGCAGCTTGGTCAATCATACTCTCTTCTCTAGGTCGCTTTGTGCTAAGAAAGTTTTTCAATATATTCAACAATAAATTCACATTGTTTTAGGACATGCGTGTAAATATAATACTTTTTGTATCAAGATGTTGATGAGGATATCACAATTCTCAAGTTCTTTCGCTCAAGGTTTACATTGAGTTAGAATATCAGCAAGAGACCTTAGAGCCAGTGATTGTTGCTGAAGTTATTGTGGGAATTGTATCATTTCACTTTGCATTACTTAGGTTATGCTCCTCTTCCCCCCTTGTGAACTCATATCGAGAAGTGCAAGTAGAAACAGAATGATGTTTCATCTGGTCTACTTTCTGTTATTCTTTCCCCTTTGAACTGTGACCCCTTTTTTTGAGTGTGGAACACAAGAGTTGTATATGATCTAAGGGCAATAGTAATAGACAACCCTATTACAGGTTTATTCCCATGCCACATCATACAACATACAAACCTCTCTAACAAAAAAGGTTCATATTATGGGATTCATTATCAAACACCCAGTTATGCAACTCTGTATACAAGAGTGTAACCAATTGCATTGTAACTTTTTTCAACAATAGAAAGGTTTGTCCATAAACCTCCAGAACAGTAGACAAACCCTCTTATGAACCCACCATTGCTAATGGCCCAACCAGACTATTAAGAAAAGGCATAGCGCAATGATAGGACTGCTATCTAACTTTTATAGTATGTATTGTTAATATTATTATGTAAGTTTGATTCGTCATGTTCTTTAGGCTACTAGTTAATGAGAATCCAGATTCCTGTGTTTTTTTTTCTTGCCCATGCTTTTAACTTTATTCTTATCAATGTTCACCTTCTTCCTTTGTTAGATCCAAGTTGGATTGTATGGTTGTGTAGTCCAGATTCAGATTCCAACAGTTTTGGTCCGTAAGTGTTTGCATGCGATTCCAAATAACAACAAATCGTCTATACTTGTTCGCATGGGGTATGTTTCGTTGGGCTAGGCAGGCGGAATCATGCTTTATTGAAGTTCTTCCTAGTCGCTTCCAAAACTGTCCCAAATAAATTGAAAATCTACATTGTAGTGACTCTAAATTTGTTTCTCACTTGATCTTCAGGATGTAGCATCTAGAATCATGTCATTCTCCCAAACTGGCCCAAGGGCTATCTGCATTCTTTCTGCAAATGGTGCCATATCAAACGTGACCCTTCATCAAGCGGCGACCTCTGGTGGCTCAGTGACATATGAGGTTTGCTGCCACATTTATATGCTTTCATTGCATTATTTGGATGGTTTCTGGAACTTAAACAGACATGTTTGTAAAGTATTAACTAATTTCTAAAGATAGTGTTTACATCCTTTTTTGACAATGGTTGAAGATTGTTTAGTCCTCCCTCCGTCCCTTAATAGATTTTTAATTTATAATTTGGGCACTATACATAGGTAAGAAAATCCTCAAAATAAAATACCAATATATAAGATAAAAGATAGTTATGTGGGGTCTTGTTTGATTCGTCACATTGTGTACAATTGGAGAATCAAACTTTTACCTTTGGGCCGTTCGCTCAAAATAATCCAACCTTTTGATTATTATTTAATAATCCAACCTTTCATCCCAATCCGCTCATAATGCACCAGTGACTGTTGAAACGGGTTGATGACCGAGGAGAATGGGTTAATTGCACACGTGTCTTGCTCGATTCGTTGTGATTTAATTGAATATTTTTTTACTACCCCCTCCCTCCCCTTGCCCACCCACCGCCACCAACCCCCATCCCCACCCCCTTCCCTCCCTCCCCTGCCCACCCACACCTCTGCCACCAACTCCTCCCCCATCCCCACCCATCGCCACCAACCCCCCATCGTCACCCCCTTCCCTCCCTCCCCTTGCCCACCCACACCCACTTGCCACCCCCCTCCCTCCCCTTTGCCCCACCCCTCCCTTCCCCGCACTCGCAACCCTACCCTCTCCCACGAATCTCTTTCTCTTTCCTCGCCATCCCCGGACCCACAACTCCACCCCCTCCATCCCCCACTCCCCGACTCCAGCTCCACCTCCTCCACCCGGAAAAACTCCCCCACCTCGACTAACCATCACCAACCCGTGAAGAAAATCCGCTTCTCGTCTCGAAGATTGCGAGTGGAGAATGACGAGAAGGGTGAAGGCGAGTGGAGGAGGACGAAGGGGGTGAAGAGGGAGACAATGAGGATGCCGGTGATGAAGGGGGAGGAACGAGGAGCTGGAGGGTTGGGGGCGGGCGGGCGAGGGTTCGGGGTAGGGGGTGGGGGTGGGGCGAGGGGTTGTTCGCAGGAGTAGGAAGTGGGGGGTGGGGCGGGATCGTGAGGGGGGTGGGGTGGGGATCGTGGCAGGGGGTGGGGTGGGGATCATGAGGGGGTGGGGGGGGGTGGGGGTGGGGGGGGGGATCGTGAGGGGGTGGGGTGGGGATCATGAGTGGGGGTGGGGGTGGGGGGGCGGTGGGGATCGTGAGCGGGGGGTGGGGGGTGGGGTGGTTCTTCATCACCTGGTGAGGCAGGGGGGAGGGAGGGAGAAACAAAGGGAGGGAGATTAAAGGAGAAAATGAAAAAAAAAAAATTACCATTCCAACAGGTTACCAGTCTCATGATGCATTATGAGCGGATTGGGATAAAAGGTTAGATTATTAAATAATAATCAAAAGGTTGGATTATTTTGAGCGAACGGCCCAAAGGTTGGATTATTAGAATCAATTTTTCCTAATTTTTACTAATATGCAATTAAAGATATTCACGATACAAAACGTGCATTGGCAAACGTGCATTGGCAAACGTGCAATGGAGAAATGGGAAATCTATCAAGGGACGGAGGGAGTAAAATTTAGTGAAAGATAGTAACTTTTGCATTTTGACAAACTTTCAGCTTCTTTTGGATTTTATTTCTTGTTTAAATGATGTGAACTGCATATGCTGTATATTCATCGGGTGCTTGCTTTATGATGGTTCAAAACTCCTAATTTGTGGAAGTATTATATATTGTACCAAACCAATGCCCATGGTGACTTTTGCTGGATTGCTTGTTGGATCCTTGATTGGAAAGTGAGTGGCTAGTAAATCACATAAAATTAGAAACTGAGCTCACTTAAAGTTGACTGTTCTGTTGCACTACTCTTCTATAATTATCTGAAGCAGAAATTTTTGGGCACTAAGTAACTTTAAGTATCTTACCCCAACTTCTGTCGAAGAACATCTTGTTTCTGCATATATTAGTAGACCTCCTTCACTCCTTACATAGCAGTCGGAAAACGAGTGATGCTCATTTTTCCAACTATGGTTGAACCTTTTTTTCAAAATCAAAGAAAATATTGTTGTCTTTACGCATGTTATGTTTTGGAAAAGCAAAATTGCTGACAGATTAATGTGACGATCCATTACTCAAGAGAATTCGTCTTTTCAACAAAGTGTTTGCAGATAAGCTTCATTTCTTTTTCTTCATTTTTTTAGCGGAGCATTATGTTCCCACCACCACTTCTGAAGCAAGGACGAGCCTTTCCGGGTGGGGAGAATTGGTTATATGACATCTTAATGCCCTTCCTATTAGATACATATATGTTTGATTTTTAGCAATTTGCTCCTTTAAGTGCTTGCTGATGCAACTCTATAGCAGAGTAGTGCTGTCGAATCACATTTGTTGATCTAATCTTAAATCACCATAATCTGGATTAGGAATGTGAATGCCGTTTAGTTTCAATAGACCAGGTTTACAATTTTAGGTTGGTTGACTAAAAAGTGACATGCATTTTTTCTTTCACAATATAATTGTTGTTTCTTCTCTAAACATGCATTCTGCATTCCATAAGGGTCCATCCATGGTATTACTTCTGTGTATAATTCCACAAATCAGGAAATAGTGTTTGATAATGTGGTATTTTGGGTTAACGTTAGCATTTGTGACAAGTAGGCAGAAGATGATAATTAATAAATGTGCTAATTTCTAACTTAATTCCGCATCTTGGCTCTCTGTTTTTATTTTGTTCTTCCTGTTCTCAACTGCAGGGGCGTTTTGAAATTTTGTCACTCTCAGGTTCATTCATGCTTTCTGATAGTGGTGGTCCACGTAGCAGGACTGGTGGTTTAAGTGTTTCCTTAGCTGGGCCTGATGGGCGTGTCTTAGGAGGTGGTGTCGCTGGTCTCTTAACTGCAGCGTCCCCAGTACAGGTTTCACCTCTGTTTATCTCCCACTCTTCTTTTCTTTCTCTTGGACAATATTAATACTATCGTACATGTCTTGCAATTGGTTTAAATTGTTGGGATTGCTTGTTGACTAGGTCAAGGAAATGGTAAAACTTAGCTTTCGATGGGTGAATATCGACGTTTGACTATCAAGTATTTAGTTGATGACTCGATGGGTTTGAAGTGTTCTACTTTTTGTTGTCAGTCTAAACACTCTATGATAGCCTGTTATGTAACACGGAGATGGAACCATATAAGCCAAATAGAGAAACTGCTTTTGGGTATAATTTACTGATTATTATCTTCTTTTACTGAGTAAGGAGACATTTCTCTTATGGAATCTTCTTTCTGTCGTTAGTGACATAGAAATATGCCATCTAGGCATCTACTATGAATCCTCCTTTTTAGTTGAATTGCTATCTACCTATATAACTTTATGTAGTGAAGCACTGAAGCTGTTCATGATGTACATCACTCTATGAGCAATTAGTTTCTGAAGTATCTTAGAGATAGGCAAAAAGATTTTCAGATGGTGCTTATTGATTTGGAAAGACCTATGACGAAGTACTAAAAAGAAATGCTTAGACACCAGTGGCATAGGGGACCCGTATGCATGTTTGTGAGCTATTTAAAAAATGTACCAGGGAGTCAAAACTGAAGTGAGAACATCAGATGGTAACGTGAAGTTGTTCGCTGTTAAGATAGAGCTTCATGAAGGATCTAAGTTGAAATCCTTCTTTTTGGCCTTAATAATGGATGAGTTTAATAAAACAATCAAGGGGCAATACCTTGATGTATACTATTTGCTGATGACAGTTTTGGTGGATCTGACTGTAAGGAGTTCTAATGACAAGCTTATTACTTTGAAGAGAAACCTTAGAAGCAACGGGTTTCAAGTGGAGTAGAATTTAAATGTAGTACTTAAAATATGAATTTAGATTTTAAACTTTGAGATAAAATTTGGTACTGTTACTGTACCAAAAGTGGAGTGTTCTAAATTTTTGGGCTCACTTATCTAAGGTAATGACGAGATGATTAACTGTATAAATGTTGGGTGGCTTAATGGGGAGTGTTTATGGAGTTTTCTGTTTAGAAAATAGTTTTTGAAGTCAATGAATTTCTCATTAGGTATCAATTAATCAGTTGGACCAGTTCTGTATAAGCAGAGTCAGTAGAAAATTAAGTGAGGTCAAGGCCAGAAGTTTATGGGGGGTGACCATGATGGGAATGTTGCATTGCATGTTCAATCATATAATTAAGATAACATTAGGTATGAGGTGATACAAGCTAAGGTGGAGTAACTTGTATAATGACAAGATGTGGGAGACGTGACTCACGTAAATTGGGCATCTTAGAAAAAGAGACTTAGGATGCCCCCACTGAGAGGTATAATGAGATAGGAATCTTGTTGTTTTCTTATCCGTGTTAGACTTCTATCTTTTTGCTTGTTTCTTGTTGTCATATTCAAGGACTGTGAAGTTGATGTTATAGTACAACTGTTCAGGTTTTTTACATGAAGTTGCATGTCTTGATATTCACCATCTTGGCATTAAATTATTCTATATTTTGACAGTTTATTTGGGGGGGGGGTCAAACATAGGATCTTTATCTTGACATGAAATATACAATTGTAAATACACTCTTGTCCTGAACTGTTTGCTGTTTCGGAATTTTTGAGTCAAACAATTTAGGACAGAGAGTGTATCATTAGATTCCTTGTCAATATGTAACACAGGCTCCCAAAACAAACAAAAAAAGAAAAAGTAAAAAGAACAGAGATAATTGCCCGACATTGAGCTAGTAGATTGTATGTGAACTTGATCTATCTGCAACACACCCAGAATGTATAGAAAGCAATTGAAAGCCCATAAATTCACAAATTTTTGTATCTTGGCCTGAAATTCCCAGAAATACTCATCTATTAGCTAGAGAAAATTGCCAAATGTCCCCTAATAAGTATGAAATTCCCAAATCAACCTCAAGATGTGAAACATCTGTTTACCTCCGAAATTTATTCGTTACTCTTAAAGGATATGGTCATGATGAATGACATTTTTGGGGTATCTTGGAAATTAAGATAGGAATTGTGCATTAACAAGTGACCAAACTGCTAATTTAATCAAGTATATCATCACCATCACCCCATGTGAGGCTGTGGGCGTGTTGACATGCTGCTACATTGTTGATTGCTTGCTTAGGGACTCAACAGAGAGTGCATAACTTAGTGAGCTTGTGTGTGGCAGGTTGTGGTCGGCAGTTTTATTGCAGAAACTCGGAGAGATTTAAAGATTGGGAATCTGACGGAACCGTTGTTTGCTCCAGCAAAACCTCATACGACCCCTGAACCAACAGGGCCTAGCAGCCCGTCATCACATGGGACTATGAGTGAATCTTCGGGTGGGCCTGGAAGCCCACTTAACCAAAGTGCAGGAGCTGTCAATAGCACTCCACTTGGCATGTCGAGCCTTCCATGGAAGTAACATTTGCACTACAAGCTTCTAACAAATTATGTTAATATTGGCATGGCTCAGAAATGCCATGTTGATTACCTTATCACACACTATGTTGTAGTATTACCGATGTGTAATTAAAGTTATGTAGATTAAGCACCCACTTAACAGTCATGTTTGACTGGCTGAAGAGTCACTAGTTGTAGATTCCACAGGCTTGAGATCTGGTAGTCTAGGTTAAAAATTAGCTCTTGCGCAGGCACTTGGAGAGGAGTGAATCAGATTGCGTTTCAGGTCACAACAGTGCTCTGACTTGCTGTTGCTTTAACGTTTTTTATTCTGCATATTGATGTTTAATTAGAGTGGTCGATCTTCAGCATTCCTTCCTACACTTCACGTAGATGTGCAAATTAGAAGTTGCACACCTCTTTATGTATAAAGAGGAAGGTGCTCACAACTAAAAGAACATTTTGTAATTTCTGACCAATACCATGTTATTCAAATGAACATGATAGTCTAAAAGAACATTTAGTTTAATCAAATGAACATTATTCTAAAAAATTGTTAGTTTTAAAATGAACATTTTGAAAAATAGAAGAATACTCCCTCCTTTTCTTTTTAATTTACTCACTTCACTTTGGGTGAAAACCAAGGAGAAAGTGCAAAAGTAAGAGAAACTGAAAAGGTGGAGAGAAATTGAAAAGTGAGAGAAACTAAAAACTAAAAAATGGGTTAAAATATTAAAAAGTGGATGACTTGAGTGGAAAAAGAAGAGAAAGTAGACGTGACATGTTATTAAAAATAGAAAAAATAATATTATGTAGTTTAAAAAGAAACAGATAAAAAAGGAAAGTGTGTAAATTAAAAAGAAACGGAGGGAGTATTAGATTTGGGTCTAACTATTCAAATTTGAAAGGTTTTTTTAATTGGTTGAATATAATCCTTTATATTGGATGAACATAACATTGTTTGGACATAAACATTTGAAGAGTTAAATGATCATTAAATTTGGGTGCATTTTTCAATATTCAAAGTATTCATTTTTATTGGTTGAATATAATGCTATTTTTGGATGAATTGCATTAGAATGAACATTTGGAAGAATTTAAAGAACATTAAAGTTGAGCACTATTATTCAAAATTCAAAATATTCAATTCTATTGGTTGAACATAATGCTATTAGTGGATAAATATACCTTTTTTGTTTATTGAAATGAATATTTGGAAGAATTAAAAGAGCATTAAATTTGGGTGTCGTTATCCAAAAATCAAAAAAATTCTTTTTATTGGTTGAACATAAGCTTATACTTTTTTTTTTATTCAATCATACATAAAGTTATTTTAAACTGAACACATCAAATAATTAAAATTTTGTGTCACACTATTTAAAACTAAAGACGTTATGTTAATTTGTCTTTATGTTCATTTGTATGCTAATCTTATATCCATGTGCACAATCCTCTTTATACAGACGTGTGCACCATTTACGAATTGATTAGAGGAGACTCGTGAATCCTATTCTACTTGGTTAATAATCATAATGATGCTTTTATTAGATGTGCCAGCTTAAAATATAAGTTACTATTGTCATTCTGTTCCTCCTTTCACTGTTCTATTTGTGATACCATAGCCACTCTGTTAGGAGATATATTTTATCTTATGATTGTTATCTTATATTTACCTAGGTTGATTAGGATTTGGACTTTGGTCTTCTAGGTTGTATATATTGATTGATTGAAGAATATATACATACCATGACTTGATGAAAACGTAATATGGTATCTAGAGCCAGATTATAGATTTTTATTTTGAATGGATCTGAAAAAAAAAACTCTCTGACTGTCGCACAAACAAGGAACCAACAATTACCGCTTCTTCTTCTTTGATTGATCGACTAAATCAAGAGCTAGAAGAACATCTCTTTTCCATGGCTGGCAAGAAGAACACCCTCCACCATCATGATTGAAGAACACCCCCACCACCACCCCCACCAAAATCCCACTCTAAAAATAATAATGTAGGCGCGTTTTTATTGTCTACGCGGGATGAGCGCGTATTTGACTACCTCATTGTAAAGGTTTTCCTTTTGAAAATGTTTTGAAATGAAGAAGTGGCCAACAAGTCTTTAGGAAGACTTATAAACATAATTGGATATTGGAAAACCATAGGAACAACTTAGGAACTAATCCAATGTAGATTTCCCCGTCATGACTCCATATAATTGATCATTAAACCAAAGATTGAGTTCGGGGTAAGGGTACAAATATGATCAGTAACCAAATCCGCCCATTACGATTCATGTCGAGTGTTATGCAATTAAACAACCAAGCAATATGTTTATGCAATTTGAAAATTAATCTATGTCGGTTCGTTAAACACGCAAAAGACTTATTTGTTGTGACATGTTATTTTGCAATCAAATTACAGGGAACCTAATCCAATTGTCCAAATTATCTGAATTTAACATTAGAACATTTATTTAGGTCTTTCATCAACAAAAAAAAGCATATGCATTGATGAAAGTGTTAAAGCATACAACATACATATGGATATGATAATGAAATATAAAAGAAATATAAAAAACAGAGATTTAGAGAAGAATATACAAGAAAGTGTGAATTCCTTTAAAAGTTCCTTCGTAGCAATCTTGAAGCTTGAATAGAATTTGAGAATATTGATGTAACATATTTATATATAGTTTTTAGGTGCATTTAGGTTTCATTTTAGAACATTTAGTTTCATATTTAGGTTCATATTTGCATTATTTTCTTAAGTTATGTTATTCTACTCCTATTCGGTATGTTTTCTTGTTTTTGATGAATTTCAGGTATTGAGAACGTATTTGGAGTATAATTAGCTAAACTTGAGGATTAGGAGCATTTGGAAGGAATATACATTGCATAAGGATCGTTTGAATAATATCTTATAGTACTAGTTTGAGTGAAAACACAACGGAAAGTCATTAGAAGAAATGTGAAAAAGGAGTCACGTCTACGCTTCTGATTATAACTTTTGATGTACTACTGAGAATTGAATAAACCCAGCAGATTTAGAAACTAGACTTGAAGAGCTTTCCAACTACAGGTGGCACACCCCGAGGAGACTTCTACTCAAGGAGTTATGCCTTTCGGAAGTTTGTATTGTTTCTGCTAAAATCTGCTACAGTACGCGCGGATCACTAATTTCGCATATTTAATGAATATTTCGACTTTCCTTATCTTGTAACTTATTTTCCTAGTCATATTAGGTTACTTAGTATTAATTAGATGAGTAACCCTTACTCTCCTTTCTTCTTTCTCTCTCGCTCTCTCACGTTATCTTTGATAGTTTAGTTTTCTTCTTCTATTCTCTCTAGCTTTAGTTGCAAACCCTAGTTTTTCATGTTCTTCATTAATTCATGAGTTCTATTAGTTTCTTTTATTGATTTTTAATGATGTTTTCCTTTCTAGATGTATTTTTTATTATTCTTTGTTTCATGATTGAGTAGTTTTATTTTCTAGGGTTTGGGAATCCATGTTTATATGTTATGAATCTTGATTGATATTATTCATGAGTTCTATTAGTTTCTTTTATTGATTTTTAATGATGTTTTCTTTTCTAGATGTATATTTTATTATTCTTTGTTTCATGATTGAGTAGTTTTATTTTCTAGGGTTTGGGAATCCATGTTTATATGTTATGAATCTTGATTGATATTATTGGTAGTTTGATTAGTCATTGATATCTCTAATTGATTAATGTATTTATTGTTAATCTTGTAACCTGATCAATTGTCTGATTAAATCTTGCTAATATCGAGTCATAGATCGAGAGATAGTACTCATTATATCTCTCGCTCTCTCACGTTATCTTTGATAGTTTAGTTTTCTTCTTCTTTTCTCTCTAGCTTTAGTTGCAAACCCTAGTTTTTCATGTTCTTCATTAATTCATGAGTTCTATTAGTTTCTTTTATTGATTTTTAATGATGTTTTCCTTTCTAGATGTATTTTTATTATTCTTTGTTTCATGATTGAGTAGTTTTATTTTCTAGGGTTTGGGAATCCATGTTTATATGTTATGAATCTTGATTGATATTATTGGTA
Source organism: Beta corolliflora (assembly GCA_947648045.1). Classification (NCBI taxonomy): domain Eukaryota; kingdom Viridiplantae; phylum Streptophyta; class Magnoliopsida; order Caryophyllales; family Amaranthaceae; genus Beta; species Beta corolliflora. The sequence goes on along the minus strand of CANSZD010000886.1, from coordinate 221,861 downwards.
GTTTGATTAGTCATTGATATCTCTAATTGATTAATGTATTTATTGTTAATCTTGCAACCTGATCAATTGTCTGATTAAATCTTGCTAATATCGAGTCATAGATCGAGAGATAGTACTCTTTAGAGGCTTAATTACCTGCAATGAGCAACTCTGATTATGTTAGCGACCGTACTGCATATGTTGATTTGAGAGCGTTAAGACCCGACCGTAGGATTAACCAGTGCTCTAGATATCTGATTAATTGAACTATAGATGATTTTTTGATAAATTATATATATGAACATGGTGAACCATTGCATTAGATCTTTTTAGTTTGCCTTTCGTATTTTATTAGTTTAGAACCTTAATTATCATATTTCTAATCTTGTTTAGTTTTCATATACTTTAAAAGATAGATTAAAATGACAATCTCTCTGTGGATTCGACCATACTTACCCAAGTATATTGTTAGAAGGTCTTGCAGGAATTATTTTTGACAGGTGTACGACAACCTATCAAATATAAGTTTGAATGAATTTGATTGTTCGTGAGAGTTCCTTCATAGAACGTAAGTGTAGTGGAAAGGTATTTCAAAGTCTTTATGAAAGTGTGTATGAAAGTAGCTACTGAAATCCGTAAAACGTTCGCCGAAACAAGACTATTTATAGGAGAAATAAACTTGAAAATCATGCCGAGAAAGGCAAAACAGTGGTGCGCCTGGCGCACGACCGTTACACGCCGTCCAACCACTTGCGGCTGGCGCAAAAAGGCTGCTGTTCACGCACCATGTTGCGTCAGACGCAGCCTATGGTTGCGTTCCTGTGCTTTGTAAAATGTCTCGTTGTTGCGCGCGCACATCCTGGTGCGCGTGATGCAATGCAGTTCTAAATGGTTTTCCGAAATTAAAAGATTTTTTTTTATCCTTGATCAAATATTATCTTTTTAAGTCCGAAATCAGTTATCTTTAGGAATAAAATTTGATTTTGAAATAACCTTCGAAAATACATTTTTTTATTAGGAATAATTAATTGGGCTTTATGAAAGTGGGCTTGAAAATACAATTAATTATCATGAATAATTAATTGGGCTCTTAAAAGTGGGCTTGGAATTATTTTGAACAAATTAATAGACATTATGTTCTCAAAATTATTTTACACTTAGCTTGTTTGATTGCTCTTCTTTTGATCTGGACCAATTAGGACGACATTATGTTTCATCATTGTGTGCTCAAAGGGGAGACACAATTACGTGTCTACAGAAGCCCGCACTGTTATTTCACTAGGAACACTACAAGAGGGGGGTGAATTGTATGTGTAGAAATAAACGTAACTTTTTGCGGAATTATAAAACTTAAACAAAGAAACAAGCTAAAGGAACACAAGAGATTTTTACGATGAAAAACTTCTTGGGCCCAACAAGAAGAAACAACCTCGACCACTAGGGATTTTAAACACAACACTTTCACTAATTAGGCCAAACAACTTTGTTACAACCTAATTCTACTCACGGGCCACACCTTGAGTTCCTAAAGTTCCTGAACAACTGTTCCCTTAACAACTGTTCCTTTCAACTTCACTTGAAGTTTTCTCACTTTAACTTGATTCACTCAAAGCTTTCTCTCTTACATGACTTCACTCAAAATCCCCTTAACCCAAAACCAAAATACAATGATCAATAAACTTAGAGTAAGAAGGCAAAGAACAAATGGCTTTTATGAGAGAATGAAGGCACTGACACTTTACTTAGTTAAACTCACTAATTCACTTGGTCAGATACAAATTGGAACTTAATTAGACATAAGTATTTATAGAAGTGATTACTTAGAACGTGGGATTAAATCATGTGTTAGTGGTACAAACATTTTCCCATGATGTTCCTCAACTAGAGGAACACGTTCCTTTTGACACCCATGATCTCCATGATCTCTGTTAAACGTGGGTAATGGAAATTTTAATGCTTCCATGATCTCTGCTTCCTTAAACAAAAAAAAATCTGATTTAATTAGAAAGTATTTTGATTAATAAAACCAAAATTAAATCCTTTTATCAAAATATTATCTTTAAAATTTATTTTGCTTAAAATCGTAAAGGATTTTTATTATCTAATAAAAATAAAATCTTTTCCTTAAAAAGATTTTCCTTGAAATCAGATTTTTACTAAATAAAAACGGTTTCCTAGAATCTAGGCATAAAACACTCAAACGACATTATTTAACCGTTATACTTATTTACATATGTCTAGTTCCTTTTAAACACTTAGTTCCTTTAACTCAATATAATAGTGCCGGTTAAATCTGTTCCTTTAAAAGGAACATACACTCATTCTCATTTTAAATTGCCACAGTTCCTTACTAACTCTTACTCGTTCCTTTACATTGGAACTAGAAACAAAACGCCTTGCTTTGGTCTTCTTGCTCCAATGCTTCTCCAGTATCAAATCTTTGAGCATCTTCACTTAGTCTTCAGAATCCAAACTTGATTTCTTCTTCGACTTAGTATTCTCTTTGCTCGTTTTATTGATACCTTGTAAAATTCATTCACTTACTTAACAACTTGTTAGTTCAATACTTAGTTTGTGTCTTTGTTCCATTGTCATCATCAAAACTAGGGTTCAACAATTTTCCCCTTTTTGATGATGACAACAAAGTTACAAATTAAGGAAAACAACAAATAATATAAGAGAATGAAAGAGATAATAATTTATATGAATTTTTTATTAAGGCAGATTAAGGATTTAAATTTTTCATTTTTTTAATTTTTCAACTTAGTTTGTTCCGGGTATCTTTTTCCCCTTTGTCATCCTCAAAAAGATCAAACTCTTGGTGATTTTGGGAAGGCTGATATTTACAAGACCTTTAGACCATTTACAAGCATAAAAAAAATGGTTAAGTTAGGAAGTGCAAAGGTTAGGCTTGCTCAAACATCAATCACAGAATACTAGCCATTCCAAGTAAGAAATTATGCACTCAAATCATAAAAGAAGACAATATGTAGCAATAGTCATTATATTATAGCACTTGCTCCACAAAGTACAAAAAGAGAAAAAGGAAGAAAAGAAAAGAACAAAAACTAGGAGTTCCTGTTCCTTTAAGAGAAACAGGAACTAGACATTAGGAAGGGAAGGGGAGTTGTGTTCTTCTACGACTTCTTCTTCCACCACCTCCTCTAATTTCTTCATAACCTCCTCATAATGCCCATCCAGTTGTTGCTTCAGGGAGTTAATTGCTTAGGCCATCATCTCCATATTGTTTTGTTGCTCTATTACCGTATCACTAAGGACTTTCATTAGACCCATCATTTTATCAGTTTTATTATCCAAAGTCCAGTGAAGGTGATTATAGAACTTGATCATATGTTGAGCAGGGAGACATACCTCATTTACCCATCCAAAATCATCCGAAGGAACTTGTTCCTTTCCCTTTGAACCAAAGTCAGTAGGTGGTTTTGGTGGAGGAACTGGGGTATTTTCTTGGGATAGTCCTGCTGTTCCTGTGAGAGGAAGAGAAGGTGTAGTGATGGTGTAAAGTGAAGGAAGAAATGGAGGTTGGGGTGGTAGAGCAGTAGATGTAGAAGAGAAAGGGTTAGGCTCATTTATGGCAACCTTCATCTGCTCATAACTGGAAGGAACAGTGAAGGATGATGGAGAGATGGAAGGGATGGTTTTGAGAGTAACTGGCATCTTTGGTGAAGAAGGAGGAGTAGGTTCCTTAGGTGACTTGTGATTATGTTCCTCTGCATCAAATAGGACTAAAGGTGAGTCCTCATTAGAAGGAACATGGGTGGTTTTTGTCATTCTCAACCTAGAACTTTGCCTAACTTGTTTAGGAACAGGTTTGGTAGGCTTTTTAGCAACTGTTTTTCATTTCGTGGGGGGTGGTGCCTTTGGTTCAGTAGGCTTAGGAACTTGTTCCTCGAATATTACTTCCACTTGTTTCTCCTCGACTGCCTTAGGCAGTTTTCTCTTTTGTGAGGAACTGGAGGCTATCCTCCCTTGAGTCAGAACCCCATCTTGGACAGAGTGGTCCAATCCATACAAAGTTTTTTCATTTAAAATATTACCTTGCTTAATTCTCAAGGTAGGCCAACCAGTTGTTTTAACTTTGAAATGGAAGAGAAGAGAGGTGATGAGTGCTCCATACCCAACAACACAATGGTTTTCAATACAGTGTGTTATATGTTGGATAAAGAGAGAAGGGAAGTTTATTTGGATGTGGTGGTCAAGCCAGAGCATGTAGCACATATCTAGGAGACCCACCTCATTCCTCTTTTCAGTTCGAGGAATGAGTGCCCTCCATACAAGATTAAACAGGATTTTATGTACTGGGAAGAGAAGATTGTGATTGATCTTAGTTTGGCCAGCAGTTCCCCCAAAAGATTTAACAATGTCATCTTGGGAGAAATTAGGAAATGTGACAATTCCTTTCCTTTTAAAATACAGATCAGTTCCTTTGCAAGGAACTTCCCATATTTTCCCCAAAGTTTCTTGGGAAAATTTTATTTTCTTCCCGTTTACTTTAGTAGTACATACTCCATCAGTGTTGATGAAGTTTGCACAAAATTTATCCATGGCTAAAGGAACTAAGGCATTATTAAATGCGGTTTCAAAAAGGTATTCCATACCTTGTTCCTTTAGAATTTCAATTAGTTCATTGAATTGAACTTTCTTAGCCCATTCTAGATCTAGACAGAATCTAGAACATACCTCGAATCACTTCGTTCCACTCGTTTCTTGGAGGAAGAAGCAGCAGTTCCTTTGAAAGGAACAGACGTAGCTTCTTCTTCCCCCTCAACTGATTCAGGGGTTTCTTCTTCATCATCTTCCCCAATTAGTTTCTTTCTTCTTGCACTTCTCTTTGGTGACTCCAATTTTGCTCTTCTACCTCCATTTTTGTTTATCTGAGGATTTTCGATTTCTAGGGTTTTGGATGGAGAAGAGGGGTTTTCCATTTGAGAGTTTGTGGGAGTTTTTGCTTTTGGAAAAGGTGAATTGAGAGAGGTTTTTATCATTTGGTGAAGAAAGATTGAGGTTTTATGTGGTGCGAAGAGTTGTGAAGTAGATGAATAATGGTGAAGTTGAAGCGTTTAAAGGAACACAGTTTTGGAAGGGAAGAAAGAAAAAGAAAGAAGATGCATGTAACAGTAAACGAAGAGTTACACGCGTAAAATTAAAAAAGATAAAAAGAAAAAGGGTTTTTCTACGCTATACCCTTGTGTTTCTTCAATTTCTATATTGTACCATGACCTTTTAAAAGTTCCACACGGTACCCTTAAGCTTACCTTTTTATAATGCACGATGCCCCTACCGCTGATTATATGTCATTAGTTTTGTTAATTTTTTTAATTTATTGGAACTAATTTAACTTATGCATAGTTTAACCCTTGGAGGGAATATTCACAAATTAGATTAGTTTCACTTGATTATAAAAATTAGACCAAAATTAATGACGTATAATCAGCGGTATGGTCATTGTGCATTAAAATAGATAAGTTTAAGGGTACCGTGTGGAACTTTAAAAAAGTTGGGGTACAACGTAGAAATTGAAAAAACACAAGGGTGTAACGTAGAAAAACCCAAAGAAAAATAAAGAAAAGATAAAAATTGAATCAAGACTTGATAAATCTGATTCCTATATTTTTGGGATTTTCGGATTTTTTGATTTTTATGGACTTTTTAATTTATGGAAAGAAAAAGGAAAGTAAGGAACTGTGCTTTAGGAACAACTTTTACTAATTATCAACATTCATCAAATCATACATGTTTCTATTACTTAGGAACAATAAGGGTAGTATTATGTGACATTTGTGAGTGGCTTTATTCTTTTGAATCCATGTTTATGTTTTGAACATTTTAATTTGCAATGGTCTTAGGCAATTAATCACAGTCACTTAATATCATATAGAGTAAGACAAATCAATTCAGACATGGGGGATTGGAACAGGAACAATTAATTAAGTTTTATTAACCTAACGCAAGCCTTAATTTTCATATCTATCTCTTTGTAGAGGCTTGGTTAGTATATCAGCAATCTGATTTTCAGTTTGACAAAACTCAAGTTTAATCAAACCTTTTTCCACATTTTCTTTTAGAAAGCGATGTCTGATATGTATATGCTTAACTCTTGAATGATGCACTGGATCTTTTCAAATACTAATGGCACTTGTATTATCACAATAAATAGGAACACAATTAAAGTTTATTCCATAGTCACAAAGTTGTTGTTTTATCCAAAGCATTTGAGAGGAACATGCAGCAGCAGCTACATATTCTGCTTCAGCAGTGGATAAAGCAACTGAGTTTTGTTTTTTGGTGCTCCAAGAAACTAAACTATGACTAAGAAATTGAACCATACATGAGGTGCTTTTCCTATTTACAAGATCTCCAAGATAATCAGCATCGGCATATCCTCTTTACTCAAATGTGTCACTTCTTGGATAGAAAAGCCCAAGATCATCTGTTCCTTTTGAGATATCTAAGAATTCTCTTTACCGCTTTGTTAGATGAGACGCCTTGGGATTTGCTTGAAATCTAGCACACAAACCAATACCGAAAGCTATGTCCGGACGACTAGCGATTAAATAAAAAAGAGAACCAATCATGCCTCTATATTTTGTTTGATCAACACTTGTTCCTATGGAATCTGCATCTAATCTAGTTGAAGTTCCCATAAGAGTGTGATTTATCTTTGAATTTTCGAGGCCATATTTCTTTAACAATTTCTTTATGTAATTTTGTTGGTGAATAATAATTCCTTTTTCCATTTGCTTAATTTGTAACCCAAGAAAGAAATTTAACTCACCCATCAAACTCATTTTAAATTCATTACTCATAAGCTTAGAGAATTCTTTGCATAATGACTCATTAGTTGCTTCAAAGATAATGTCATCAACATATATTTAAACAAGAAGTATCAGTTCCTTTCGATTTTAGAAACAAAGTTTTATCAACTTTTCCTCTTTTAAAATTGTTATCTAAAAGGAACTTAGACAATCTCTCATACCATGATCTAGGTGCTTGCTTTAACCCATAAAGAGCCTTGTCAAGCTTGTAGACATGGTTTGGGAAATCATTATTTTCAAATCCAGGGGGTTGTTCAACATATACATCTTCATTTTAAGTAGCCATTAAGAAACGCACATTTGACATCCATTTGATACAGTTTAAATCCCATATATGCAGCAAATGCAATTAGTATTCTAATGGCCTCAAGTCTAGCAACATGAGCAAAGGTTTCTTCATAGTCAATTCCTTCTTGTTGATTATAACCTTTTACTACAAGTCTAGCTTTGTTCCTTACAATTGTTCCATGTTCATCTAGTTTGTTTCTAAACACCCATTTTAAACTAATCACTTTTTGTTGTTTAGAAGAGGGGACTAGATGCCATACCTTGTTTCTTTGAAAATCATTTAATTCATCTTGCATAGCAGTGATCCAATCAGAATCAGTTAAGGCTTCTTCATGATTCCTTGGTTCCATCATTGATAGAAACGCATGAAATGCACAAAAATTCCTTAACTGAGATCTAGTTTGCGTACCTTTGGATATGTCACTTATTATGAGTTCCACTGGATGTGGAAGGTTTTGGTTGAAACTCCCTTATAGGAACTGGTTATTCCTCTTAAGTTTCATGAGAGGATAAGGAGCCTTGTTCATTTGTTCCTCTTTCAGCATTTGTTGAATCAGTTCCTTCAACATTTTCGTTCTTAGTAGGAGCAGGAACAACTCCATCATCTTGAGGAACAGGAACAACATTGTTATGAAAGTTTTCATCTTCTTCGTTCCTTTCCTCTTTTATTCTTTCTTCTTCCTCAATTGAATCTGCATCTTTTTCATTAGGTCTAACCAAGCCAATTTCAAAGGCATCAACATGCTTGCTTGGATTAAAATTGTCAGATTCATCAAAAATTATATGTACACTTTCTTCAACACACATAGTTCTATTATTGTAAACTCTATAAGCCTTACTATGTGATGAATATCCTAGAAATGTTGCTTCATCACTTCTTGCATCAAATTTTCCAAGATTATCTTTCCCATTATTATGGACAAAACATTTACAACCAAATGTTCTGAAATGTGTAATATTGGGTTTCTTACCAAAATAAAGCTCATAAGGAGTTTTGTTAATGATTGGTCTCATCATGGCACGATTTATTATGTGACAAGCAAGTATTAATGACCTCGGCCCAAAGTTCATTGGAAGTTCACTAGCAATTAGCATAGTCCTAGCCATTTCCTCCAAAGTCCTATTTTTCCTTTCTACAACACCATTTTGTTGTGGTGTTCTAGGGGAAGAAAAATTGTGATCTAGGCCATGGTCTCTGCTTAAGTCATCAAATTTATAATTTTCAAATTCTTTACCATGATCGAATCTAATATGCATTAATTTGTGACCACTTAAATTTTGAACTCTTTTTGCAAAGACAAGGAACTCATCATAAGTCTCATCCTTACTAGAGAGAAAAATAACCCAAGTGTATCTTGAGTAGTCATCAACAATAACTAGCACATACCTCTTACCACTTCTACTTTGAATTCTCATGGGGCCACACAAATCCATGTGAATTAATTCCAATGGCTTTGTGGTGCTCACAACAGTTTTAGATTTGAAAGAGGATCTAATATGCTTCCCTTTGGCACATGCATCACAAACTTGATCAATATGAAATTTTATAGACGGTAAACCAAAACAAGATCTTTTGATCAAAGTTTGTCAAGTAATGAAAAGCTAGCATATCCTAGACGCTTATGCCATAAGAGTGTATCATCTTCAATAACACTAAGACATGTCAAATTGTTTTTAGGAACATGATCAAGATCCACAATATATGTCTTCCCTTTCCTTGTTCCTTCCAAGATGACATTCTTAGAGTTAATGTTAACAATTAAGCATTTTTCACTATTAAATTTAACTACATTTCCCTTATCACAGAATTGGGAAATGCTTAAGAGATTATGCTTTAAACCTTCTACTAGAAAAACATTATCAATAGAATGTGATGGTGACTTACCAACCTTACCTATGGCAACGATGTTACCTTTCTTATTGTCACCAAATGTCGCACTTCCACCTTCATAGGTTGAGAGTGAGAGAAACTTAGATTTCTCTCCTGTCATATGCTTAGAACAACCACTGTCAAGATACCAAGTGTTGTTCCCCCTCAATCCAACCTGCAAAAATCAACTAGCTGTTAGTTGTAGGAACCCCTTCTTTCGTGGGTTCATGTTCTTGACTAGCATTTGTTTTAGCAACCCATTTCATGTTGCTTAATTTCACATTCTTGCCAATCATTCCAGTTCTTAGTTGACATTGAGTGATGTAATGACCTATCTTTCCACAATACATATAAATTTTGTCACTAGGTAGGTCAACATATTTCTTAGGCTTGTTCTTTTTGTGGTTTTCAAAACCAAGACCTTCTTTTCTTTTAGTATGTGGTCTCTCAATCCACTTAGGAACAACCATCACTTTGCCTATGTTCCTTGCAACAACAAGTTCCTTCTTGAGATTACAGATCTGTTCCTTTAAGATAATTTTTTCTTTATTCAAAATTTCGATCTCAGATCTGTAACCTTTCAAAGGAGTTGATCTTATATCAAAGGAACTTAGAACAAGGACAAATTCCTTTAGGTGTAAAATTTCTAAATTGATTAGATAATTTTCATTATTCACACTCTCATATAATTCCTTGATTTTTAAGTTCTTATCAAATAAATCAAAGAACCTACTTTCAACATCCGTTCTCATTTTCTTAAGCCATTCTATATGTTCTTTACAAACTTTAACAACTTGTTCAGTTTGTTCACATTTTTCACATTCATCTTTACATTCAATAATTGCATCATAAAGAAGATCATAAATTTCAGTCATAGTTTTTCCATCTAAGTCTGATTCAAGTACATGTTGACTTACCTCAACATTTTCTTCATCTTCTTTTATGTCAGTGTTTGCCATAAGGCAAAGATTTGCAGTTTCTTCGGTTTGTTGTTCCTCTTCCTCTTCAGTCTCTGAATCTCCCCAAGCTGCTATCATAGCTTTTCGAACGTTCGCTTTAGAGAAAGGTGCTTTATTTTCCTTGTTCCTTTCAGCGAGTTCCTTATTCCTTTCTTTGGTCTTGTCGTTTTCACAAAGTGGACATTCCTTGATGAAGTGATATGTACTACCACATTTATGACAAGCAGCTTTGTTAGAAAATTTTTTAGTTTTACCTTTGAAGTTCCCATTCTTCATGTTCCTATACATCTTTCGAAATTTTCGGACCATGAGAGCTGCTTCCTCTTCTTCTGAGTCAGAGTCATCTTCATCATCTGCTTTTAGGGCAATGAACTTTGACTTAGAGCTTTCACCATACTCAGTATCAAGGTGGAGCTCATGAGTCATAAGTGATCCAGCAAGCTGTTCCAAGTTGAACTTAGTGAAGTCTTTTGTTTATTGCAAAGCAATGACCTTAGAACTTTTTGAACCTGTTCCTCTGATGAAATAAACTTTCCAAAAGAAGCCAACTCATTAATAATGTTAGTAAAACGAGTAAACATCTCTTTTATGCTTTCCTTAGCCTTCATGGAGAACAATTCATATTGATTCATTAGTAAATCAATTTTAGATCTCTTGACTTCATTAGTTCCTTCATGGGTTACTTCAAGTAAATCCCATATTTGCTTTGCGGATTTGCATCCCATGATTCTATTGTGTTCATGGGGTCCAAGTCCACAATGCAAGAGTTTAACAGCCATAACATTCACTTCCATTTTTCAAAGTCAGCTTTGTCATATTCAGATAAGGGTTTAGGAATTACCTCATTTTTGTTATTAGTAGTTGTAACCTCAAAATCACCAACTTCAATGACTCTCCATACCTAGTAGTTTCGGCCTTGATGAAAATCTCCATTATGTTCTTCCAGTAGGAATAGAATTTCCCATTGAACATAGGAGGCCTTTGCGTAGAGTAACCTTCCTCAAGTTTCTCGGTGGTATTCATTGTTCCTTGGATCTTTTTCTCAATAGGGTTTCCTGTTTTTCGTGAGTTCTAGCTCTGATACCAATTGTTATTTCAATAGGAACACTACAAGGGGGGGGGTGAATTGTATGTGTAGACATAAACATAACTTTTTGCGGAATTATACAACTTAAACAAAGAAACAAGCTAAAGGAACACAAGGGATTTTTACGAGGAAAAACTTCTTAGGCCCAATAAGAAGAAAACAACATCGACCACTAGGGATTTTAAACATAACACTTTCACTAATTAGGCCAAACAACTTTGTTACAACCTAATTCTACTCACGGGCCACACCTTGAGTTCATAAACTCAAGTTCCTGAACAACTGTTCCCTTAACAGCTGTTCCTCTCAACTTCACTTGAAGTTTTCTCACTTTAACTTGCTTCACTCAAAGCTTTCTCTCTTATAAGAGTTCACTCAAAATCCCCTTACCCCAAAACCAAAATACAATGATCAATAAACTTAGTGGAATTAGAGTAAGAAGGTAAAGAGTAAATGGCTTTTATGAGAGAATGAAGGCACCGAAACTTTACTTAGTTAAACTCACTAATTCACTTGGTCAGACACAAATTGGAACTTAATTAGACATAAGTATTTATAGCAGTGATTACTTAGAACATGGGATTAAATCATGTGATAGTGGTACAAACATTTTCCCATGATGTTCCTCAACTAGAGGAACACGTTCCTTTTGACACCCATGTTCTCCATGATCTCTGTTAAATGTGGGTAATGGAAATTTTACTACTTCCTTAATTTTAGCAACCACTTAAGCAGTAATCAAAAAATCTGATTTAATTAAAAAGTATTTTAATTAATAAAACCAAAATTAAATTCTTTTATTAAAATATTATTTTTTAAAATATTTTCCTTAAAACCGAAAAGGATTTTTATTATCTAATAAATAAAATCTTTTCCTTAAACAGATTTTCCTTAAAATCAGATTTTTACTAAATAAAAACGGTTACCAAGAATCTAGGCATAAAACACTCAAACGACATTATTTAACTGTTATACTTATTTACATATGTCTAGTTCCTTTTAAACACTTAGTTCCTTTAACTCAATATAACAGTGCCAGTTCGTCTGTTCCTTTAAAAGGAACAGATACTCATTCTCATTTTAAATTTCCACAGTTCCTTACTAACTCTTACTCGTTCCTTTACATTGGAACTAGAAACAAAACGCCTTGCTTTGATCTTCTTGCTCCAACGCTTCTCCAGTATCAAATCTTTGAGCATCTTCACTTAGTCTTCACAATCCAAACTTGATTTCTTCTTCTAACTTAGTATTCTCTTTGCTCCTTTCATTGATACCTTGTAAAATCCATTCACTTAACAACTTGTTAGTTCAATACTTAGTTTGTATCTTTGTTCCTTTGTCATCATCAAAACTAGGGTTCAACACACACTTTGATCGAGGTTTGTGGAACCGAAAGTCAAAGTAGTATGTTTCGGGATAGAGATCAATTCTAAACGCTATGTAGTATATAATTGGTCTATATATCGCCAGTTTCTGCAAAACAAAGTTAGTCTGCAAGGTGATAACTACAAGCAATCTGATTACCTGCAGGAAAAGATGTTAGCACATGGGTGTAAACAACTCAGATAATGCACATAATGATGGAATAATGCAAACTTAGACTCTCTAAGGATGCATGATACACTATGCAAGGTCGGGGTTATGCAAAGCTAATAAGGAGATCTGGATCTTGCAAAGCTAGGAGGTCTGGATTGATAAAAGGAGATAGATTGATTGGAAAGAGATGGATTGATCTTCGAAAACTGTTTTGAAAAAATCGGGATCCGCAAGTGAGATCCGTAGTTTGCAACTCTTCGGGAGTTTGATTTGGAGGAACCACCCCACAAACTGTAGGAAGCCCCCACTTTGGGAAAGCCTGTCTTGAATTAGGCACTCTAAGCCTATATTGTAAAGTATTTGTCTTCAGTTGAGTATTTAGAGGAGTATTTGAAATTTCTTCACTTGGGAGTTGATGTAGGCAAAGTCAGATATTGCCAGAGATCATGGAAGTGTCGGAGAATCCTTCACGGACAAGGAGAGTTTGGATTAAAAAAATATAAGGTTTAATTTTTCACTCCAAAAAAATGTAGATGGAAAAAGGCTTTGACGTGGCTAGGCTCATACTCGAGTTTATGTCGGGGTCTAGAGAGAGCATTCTTCTCAATTCTAGAAAGTCAAATCATGTGACTTTGATTAATTTATTTTATTGAAGCGGTCGGACCTTATGGAGATAAGGATTCTTATGTATCCTTGCGGAATCAGATCATTTATAGTTCATGATCTGATTTTTTTTGTGCCCAACTTTTTCCTAGGCCGCCCTTTCTCGTGTTCAACCTAACAGGATTGGACATACCTTGGAGAAGGAGTTAGGATTGATATGAGGGTTGCAAGGATTTGAGGTTTGGATGAAGGTTTAATTGGTTGGGTCAAGGTAAGGATTATGACTTTCTTTTTCAATGCCAAGGTAAGATTTATGGTTTTTATAGGTTTTAATTATTGATGGATTGAAGGATGTGGAATGAGGGGTAGAACTTGCGTGCAAGCCCCCTAACTTGATTTTTTATGCCTTTGCCTTTTTTTTGCTTTTGTCCTTTTTTTATTGGAAAAATTGTTTTAAATAAGTTAACCTTTGCGTGGTCTTCCAATTTCAAGTCTAACTTTTGATTATTCCTAGTCAAGTCAACTTTGTAGCACCATTAACTTTAATTAGGTAAAATGACCGGTAACCCGATAAACCGGTAAATAAAAAAGTTTGACCTTAAACCCCACCCCACCCCACCCCTCCCCACCACCCCACCACCCCACCCCACCCCCTCCCCCCCCCCCCACCCCGTCGTCCCTCCCACCACCCCCATCCCAGCCTCCCACCTCCGTCGACCCTCCCACGCCCCACCCCCGTCGACCCTCCCGCAGCCTCCCCCCCATGTCGACCCTCCGCGCTCCCCACCGTGCGAATCCCCCTCCCCCTAATTTCCGCTCGTTCACTTCCACGAAAAACACCCACCCCCAGCCCTGCAGGACGAAGAACAACGAAGATGAGAACAGGGAGAAACCGGGGTGGGGGGCTGCGGCAGGTGGGAGCTTCGGGGCCGCACGGGACGGGAGGGGTGGGGCCGAGGCCGCGTGGGGTGGGGGGGGTGGGGGGCTGTCATGGTGGGGGATGCAAGGGCGGGGAGGGGAAGGGTGGGGGGGGGGGCCGCGATGGGGATGGGGAGGGGTGGGGCTACGAGGGATGGGAAGGCGTGGGGGGCCGCCATGGTGGGGGATGCAAGGGCGGGGGAGGGGAGGGGGGGGGGTGGGGGTGGGGCGCGAGGGGATGGGGAGGGGGGGGGGGCGCCATGGTGGGGGATACAAGCCTAGGGGAGGGGGGGGGTGGGGGGGGGGCTGCGGTGGTATGGGTAGGAGGGGTGGGTGTTGGGTTAGGTGGGGTGGTAACTGTTGTAACTTGTGATAATGGGTAAAAAAACCACTAACCTAAATTTAGCTTAAATGATGGTAATGTTGGCTTATTTCCGGATTTTCAAAAGTTAGACTTGAAATTGGAAGACCACGAAAAGGTTGACTTATTTAAAACAATTTTTCCTTTTTTATTTGTGCTTTTTTTTTTACTTTTGCTTTTTCTTTCTTCTTTACTTTTGCACTTTGAGTTTTTTTAACTTCTTATTTTGCCTGACGTTGATTTTATTTTTTATTGTTTTGAGGCTTGAACACAAGTTTTTTGTGGTTTAAGGTTATGGAAGATTTGAAGGCTATTTGTGGAATATTGATTGGAATAGATTATTTGCTATGAAGATGGTTTATGGAGGGTATGGTTTAAGGAATTTGATTCTTGAAAAAATTGACCGAGAATAATTCTAACTATGGCCGTTCATCTATGAATTAATTCAAAATAATTCCAACTATATAGGAGGTCTTTCAAAAATGCTCCCAAGTGACTTGAAACCCGTTAATCGGGTCATTTTCTTATTTTCCTCTTCTTTCTCTCTCCTCCACCCTCACCCTCATCCTTTTGACCCACCACCCTACCCCAACCACCATCCACCTCTCCCACCTACTGCCTCTTGCCCTTCCCCCCCTTCCTTTTCCTCCCCAACCCACTACCACTTGCCTCCCTCATTCCTCCATCTTACCTAGCCCACCTAGTCCCACAACCGACACCACCAGTCAAGCCAACCATCTATCCTCACCTAGCTAGTTGCATTACTTCGTCCTAGCCTACGCACCACCACCATGGCACCACAACTAACCATGAAACCCACTTGGAAAAAATCTCCACCACCACCGTAAACTCACCCCACCTAATTGAAAACCATTATAACCGCCTTGAAAAAAAATTCCACCACCCACCGAAAAAAACCCCAACGGCCCATAGACCCACTCCCACCTCCTTGAAAACAAAACAACCAAAGCAATGGGGTGGGGATGGGGGAGCAAGTGGGGTGGAGGGATTTGTTCGAGGGCGGGGGTGGAAAGGAGGGGGTGGCAGTGGGGGTGGGGGAAGGGTGGAACATTGGTAGTGGGGTGGAGGTGGAACACCTGGCAGTGGGTGGGAGGGATTTTGCGGGGGGTGGGGGAGGGGTGGAACACTTGCAGCGGGGGTGGGTTTTTTTTTGGGGTGGGGAGGGAGGAGGATAAGTGGCAGCGGGGGTGGGGGGTTTTCTTCGGGGTGGGGGAGGAATATGATAGGTGGCGGTAGGGTGGCGAAAGGGTTGGGGTTTTCCTTTTTGTGGGGGTGGGGAGGAAGGAGAGGGGTGGTAGTAGGGTGGGGGAATTTTTACCGGTTACATTAGGTTAAAATAAGTTAAGGGAATCTGGGAAGGGTTTGGTAATACCTGGGATTATTTTGAAATAACTCATAGGTGGGATTATTTTTGGCAGAACGACCATAGTAGGGATTATTTTGGTTAACTTTTCCTTTATTCTTTTGGTTGCATGAGAATGGTTTATAAATGATGATGGCGTTTTTTTAAAAGGATGGAGGGAAGAAGAAAATAACTCCTAATCCAAGGTATGTCCATTTTTTTTTGTTATTAATCAAGGTCATTTGATAATTTAAATTTTATCATTGAATTAGAAGCAAAAAAGCTATGGAAGGCCAATGAAAATGAAAAGAAAATGCAATAATTTTTATTAATTAGAACAAAAAAAAGAGAAGGCTGACAAATAAAAAGTCCTCAACGACATAGACTCGACAAGGAAGGAAATAAAAGAGTTAAGGGAAGGCCTCTCCGACTCAACCTAGAAAACTAGCGATAAATAACTAAGACCCCCTGCACTGTAGAGACATTGACCTAGGGATTATTGTTGATGTTGGCTTTTGCTGCACGCGGAATCCATAGTCTACCATCTTCATCCATGTCATGTGGGGCGTGCTTCAAGGTCCAAAACTGAGATGTCAGATGCCCATTCCCTTGGTGGTACTTGCAGTAAGTGTTGGGATTCCATTTCCTAAAACTATTCTCGGGAGCAGGGTCTGGAATAAATCCAAGAGGCTGGACTGCTCCTTTTACATCAAGCCTAGTTAAGGCTTCTCCTAGAGACATGCCTAAAGGAGTGAAGGTCCTTTAGGGCCTTTGATAACCCCTCTTTTCAGTGAAGCTAGAAAGGTTGTTGTTACTCTTCTTAAAAGAGTTATTGTTACTGTCACCCTTATTTTTAGAGGCTTGCACCTCTTCCTCAATCAGCAGACCAACCTTGTAGAGCTTCGTGAAAGACTTTATAGGTTGGAATTTAATGTGTTCTCTGTACTCGGACTGCAGGTTACACGATCACCAGCCGGACTTGGTCCTATTTAGATGACCTATTAGTCATTTGAGCGGCCTTTTCCCTTCATCTATTAAGGAAGGTGACGAAGTCTTTATTGGGGTTTCGTTTAGTTAACTCCAACTCGCGAAGAGCAATAAAAGCTGAGTGTTGTATTGGTATTGCTTGTGGAACTCTTCCTTGAGATAGTCCCAGTCATTCAGCTTCGTTTTGTTCAGTGATATGAACCACTTAGATGGATGTGCATCCAAGGTCAAGAGAAAGACATAAGCAAATAGGTCCAAGCTCATGCCTTTGAGAGCCATAGAAATGGAGAAAGCTCTCAAATGATCGTCTGGGTCTTCGACCCCTTTGAATTTTAGGAGGTCAACCAATGCTACCTTTTTGGGGAGCTTTTCCCCTAAGTTCATGGTCAATGATGTCATGTCCGTGAGCCTGATTCTCGACTGCAGGAATTAACTGGATCAATTGCTCGAGTTTTTCAAACCTAAAATCAGTCTTGAACTTAACAAGAGGTGGTGATGGAGTCTTTTCCCGTTCTTCTTCCTCAGTTGTCACCTTTTCCCTTAGTATATTGAGCTCTTTATCTTGTTCCTCAAGACGAGAATTCATCAGTTGGAGTTAAGCCATGACGGCACTAAGCTGTTCATTATTATCTCCCATTTCAAATGACGATTAAGAGGTTTCAGATGACTTGTGTGAAAAGGTAATGGTTCGTTTGATGAGTCTGGGAGTGGGTTGACCTTGTATCCTCTCTGTTGGACGTTCCCAAGTTATAACCTCATGACTTGTCCTAAATAGAAATTCAATGGACCTTACTTGTAAGTTTTAAAAATGATTTTCAAAACGAGAAACGAAAACGAGGAATGGAAAGGAAAAATAGAAATGAAAAAAGGAAATGAGAAATGGAAATGAGAAATGAAAATTATGAGAAATGATTTTGAGATGGAAAATTTGAAATAGATATAGGTTTTGGAATAGCATGGGCTTGAGCATGATGGATACATGGGCCTAACTACATGCATATGCGGACATGGACTAGACTTGACTATGCAAGCAGACTGGACTCAATAACTAGGCAATTATGATGATAAGGGATACTATTAGCTTCGCTAGACTTAGCGGCTTGCCTTTATGGACTTAGGGATGACTAGCTTTGGTTGACTTGAGGATTTGTGTTGTTATGGACTTAGGGTGAAATAGTTTCGCTAGATTCGAGGAATTGGGTTGTTATGGACTTAAGGGAGGAGTAGCTCCACTAAACTTGAGGATTTGAGCCATTACGGACTTAAGGTGAACTAGCTTCGCTAGACTTAAGGATTAAGTTGTTATGGACTTAGAGAGGAGCAGCTTCGCTAAACTCGAGCATTTGGGCCGTTATGGACTTAAAGAGAACTTGCTTCGCTAGACTTTTTTTGCCAGCTTTTATGTTTTGCAAAAACTAAGCATAACACACACTTTAAATAAAACTTAATCAACAACATATAATAGTAACTAATATACGTGAAAATTTCGGCAGAGTTTCTTTTGTATTTTGGATAACTTAAGAAATCGCTGGGATGAATGTCATGATATCTAAAACTTGTTCAATACATCTCAAAGTCTCAATTGATCAACCAACACAAGATTCACCAACCAAGGTTACATCAACATAAATATTGTTTAAGCTATACATATAAACTACCAACTAGTTGTCTTTAATGTTTTCTTCAAAGTATTCAGCCCATAGATCTTTGATTTCATTGATCTCATTAACGAAGTATGATTGGGTTGTTGTTGCCTAGAAATACATTAATTAGTTAATATACATAAAAATTCAATAAGCATCAAACTATATTACAAATAATGAACTATTTATAATATATATACCTCAAGTAAATTATCTGAAACATTGTGGTAACGGACTATGTCAAGCATGTATCGCAACACAAAATAGCCGCATTAAGTCCCTTCTGATTGTTGAGGACACTACACCAAAGTTAAGATATATATTAGAATCTTAAATGAAATCCTAAATATAAAATGTGTAGGTTCAAATACAAAAAATATGCGAATTATACATGCGTAGGTTTCCAAGACAATGTAGTTCCACTATTGGATCCTTGAAGGCGCTTGAAACCTTTATATGCACTAAGTACATAAATTTTTGACAATTACTATAAACACTTATAGTTTATTTACAACATTATAAAGTACATGTAAAAATAATTAACATGTCTAATTATTATGAACTTACGTATTCATTGGTAACTTGATAGCTAAGGATGGTTTCTTTCGCTTGAGCGGATCAAATAAATATACCCATTTCTTAAATAGAGCAATCACAAGAAGAATAATCCAATGTTCCTTGGGGGATGAAACAAAATGTGATGTACATATAAGCACAAGTTCATAAAGATTAAACAAAGTGAAGATTAATTTAACTTGCATAATTCTCAATATAGGGGCATCAGATAATGAGCAACGAAGACGGTGAGCAGCAAGAAAGGCAGGCGCGGTGGCAGGCACGGCGGTATGCATAAAGTGGTGAGGTTTGCGAAAATGAGAGACAAGTCCACGAGAGTGAGGGAACCAAAAAAATCAAACAAATCTTATAGTTCAATTATTGAGCATGAATAATTACTTTTCAGCAACAATGAAAATGAATGAGCAACATTACAAGCCAGTGAGAATATGGAAAAGAACAAGTAGATAATAAAGATAAGAGTACCAAAAGCGGTGCTGTGGGGTGCGCCGGCGAGAGTGAGAAAGACTTGGAGTGCGTCGCCGACGACAGTGAGAAAGACTAAGGGGTGCACCGACAAGTTCCCAACGGCGGAGAATGAGAGAGTGGTGAGTGCGATAGAGGAGAATGAAATAGAGGAAAATGCGACAGAGGATAATGAGAGAGAGGTGAGTACACCGGTGAGAGTCGACGACATTCGTTCACAGGAGAATTCGCCGTCGTTAATGTTAGGGGAGATTCGACGATGAGAGAGTGAGAGTGTGAAGAGAGAATGAGATTTTAGGGATTTGGTTGAGACTCGAGAAAACAAAAGGGGGAAAAGGCCTGGGGTTCTGCGTGATGTAAAGTCATTTGCGTCGGATCCAGGAGACAACCCAACGCAAATTACCTGAGGTTGACCATCTGCGTCAGATGCCAGGGCTCATCTGACGCAAATCCTAGGATCCATAAGCCATTGGTCTCATTCATTTGCGTCGCATTCTCCCCGAAAATCGATGGAAATTATTCTCCCAGGCATTTGCGGTGAGGATTTGCGTCGAATGGTCACTTTTATCTGACGCAAATGATGTTGTAAAAACCATTTGCGTTGGTTTTTCTTGTGTTCGACGCAAACAACGGGATGCAAATTAACGTGTTCCACTAGTGTTCGCTAAGCTTAAGGAGGACAAGCTTCGCTGGGTTAGGCTCAAAGGGTGTCGTTATGGTCTTAAGGGTGAGTAGCTTCGCTAAACTCGAAAGTTGCTGTTACGATCTTAAGGATGACTAGCTTAGCTAGGCGTAAAGGTTGAGAGATTTTAGACTTTGGACTTCGTCTGGTATGGGTTTGAAATTGGGATTGACTAAGGCTTATATGGAGATGCAAACTAGACCTAGGATTTGAATTGGGCCTTTATGGACTTAAGTTTTAGACTTGGACTTGACTAGGGCTTACATGGAGATGCAAACTAAACCTAGGATTTGGATTGGGCCTTTATGGGTTTATGTTTTGGACTTAGTCCTATACTGGTTTGGAATTAGACGCGACTAGGGCTTACATTGAAATGCAAACTAGACATAGGATTTGGATTGAGCCTTTAATGCGCTAAATTTTTGGACTTAGTCTTTTTCAGGTTTGAAATTAGAGTCGATGAGGGCTTACATTGAAATGCGATCTAGACCTAGGGTATGAATTAGGCTTAAAACTTTCGAATAAACTAGGAGACGCACCTGGGCTTGAATTTCAAAAAGACTATGATTAGACTTAGATTGGGCCTACTTGGGCTTGACATAGACTAGGGTTCACATAAAGATGGGCCTAGAATTTATTGGAAAAGATGATGGTGAGTAAGGATGGATTAATTTTGAAAAAGAATTTTTTTTTTAACGTGTGGTAGGATGATGGTAAATAAATGTTTATGGAAAAGATATAACTGAAGAGGGTGTATGATTGATTTTGGAAAAATATGTTTTTGAAATGGATGGAATATGATAGGTGTAGGCGTGATTTTATTTCGCCTACCGCGGTGTAAGCGCGCATTTCACTACCCCATTGTTAAGGTTTAATTGAAATTTATTTTGAAGTCGCCAACAAGTCTTTTAAAGGAAAACTTATAAACCTAATTGGATATTGCAAATTGTAGGAACATTTTAGGGACTTATCCAATGTAGATTTCCGCGTCTTGACTCCATAGATGGTCATTGAACCAAAAATTGAGTTAAAGGGTGAGGGTACGAATATGGTCATAGTGAACCAAGTTCGCCCATTGCTGGCCTTTACTAAATATCGATTCATATCATAGTTTTATGAAAAAAGAATAACCACATAATATTTATATACACCTTAAAAATATTAGTCTATGTTGGTTCAGGAAACACATAAAAGACTATTTTTTAGCGACAAGTTATTAAGCAATAATATTACAAGGTTCCTAGCAGGTTGCCCATATTATCTGATTTAGTTTGAACAGTTCCTTAGGTAATGTTTAGCAATAATATAATGTGGGTGATAAAAATCATGCATAGGACAATTAAAACAAGATGAATATTATATACAAAAATAAGAGTAAAAGGGATTAGAATGTACAAATAAACACGATTATTATTTAAATATCTACATCATGACAAGAAATCGTTAGTAACATCAAGGCAATAAAAACAATAGAATTATTCAAGAGTCCTAAGGAATTATACCGATGCGGCTTAGATCGAAGAGCGTAACAACCTTCAGGCGGAGCAATCGTGGAACCAAACGCGTGGTATGATTAAGAACTCGAAAAGGATTGATGTGTTTGGGTATTTGGAGGTTCGAAATATGGTTCGTAAATATTCGGAATTTTGAGTGCTCGAGAAACTAATAATTGAAAAGCCGTACTGGATTCGGGAAATCACAAGTATTTATAGAAAACAGGAAACTACGCTTCACGCGCCCCCTACGCCAGGCGCAGGTTGACGTGTGAGGCGCCGATCCACGTATCAGGTGCACATTGGTGCGCGGGACGCGGCAAGCCCAATAAGAATCGTACACGTGGTACGCATATTTTAAAAAAGATAGAAAAGAAAAGATGCGTCTCAACAGATAAGTGCGCTAGGCGCAGGACTCTGTGTGAGTCACAAATCCACGTGTCAGGCGCAGATTGGCGCGCCTGACACAGCTCGGTCAATGTGCTGGGCGCACGTGGTACCCTAGGCGCACTGCCTGCGTCCAACTCATTTGCCAGCCTTTTTTCCTTAAACGCGTTTTAGAAGATAATTTTTATCCCTTAAAATCTAGAGATTGAGTTTTGCGGAATAAAAATCGGATTTGCATTTATTAGAATATTTGTAAAAAATAATAAATAATATAATTGCGCTTTTAAAATATTTTAAATGGACTCAAAATATTTTATGGGTTTAAAATACAATTAATTATCATGAATAATTAATTGGGCTTTAGCATAAGATTTCAAAACACTCTTTAAATTGATTTTGGGTTGGCTCTTCGGATTGCTCTTCCGTTGGGTTGCGCCAACTAATACCGCAATATGTTTCATCATTGGATCCTTAAATGGGGAGACACGATTAGGTTTCTACAGAATCCCCTACTTTGACTGAGGTTTGTGAAACCGAAAGTCAAAGTATACGTGTCGGGACGGAGAATGATTCTAGATGCTCTGCAATCCAAAATAACTCTATTGCGCCGGTACCTACAAAATAAGTAAAAGCTTCAGGAACAGGCAAGTGTGGAACATATTTGTAAATATGTAAAATGAGATGGTGTATGAAAGAAGGTGTCATGAGCTATTTCCGGCCCAACTCATGTCGGAGTTATGCTGTCTCGATGGGTAATGGTCCATAGACCTGACGGTTATCTGTCCCCTTTTTGATTGATGATGGTCCGCAGACCTCACGGTTTGTTTGTTGCCTTTCAGATTGATGATGGTCCGTAGACCTGACGGTTTGTTTGTCGCCTTTCAGATTGATGATGGTTCGCAGGCCTGACGGTTTGTTTGTCGCCTTTTTTATTGATGATGGTCCGCAGACTTGACGGTTTGTTTGTCGCCTTTCAAATTGATGATTTTTAATTCTCCAGAGTATTTGTTGCCTCTAGAGCAATGTACATTTTGAAATTTTGTGTTGAGAGTCATGTGTTTCAAGAATGACAAAATCGTATATTTTGCGAATGTTTGAAAGTTCGTTGGTTTGTCGCGCGTGACATCGAAGCGTAACGAATATTTGAAATCATTTAGAATTGAATAAGTGAACCCCACTTTGGCTATGAAGCCCCCAAGCACATTGTACAGGCTTGTGCGCAGGACGTAAATGCCAGCGTTTGGCGCAGCTTGATGCGCTGGACGCAAGGTGCTCCGTGTGGCGCGGGTTGGAGGGTGCGCCTGACGTACGTTTAGCTCGCGTGGCTCAGGTCATTAAATGACCTACAAGACGCGGGTTTTTCCGGGTACCCTCCTTTCATTTCTCTTTTCCTTCCTTGCGCCGTTTTCCCCATTTCTCTCTCTCTCACCTCAAACCTCCATTTTTGAACATTTTGAGTTTCGATTTTGGCTTGAAATTTGAAAATTCTTACATATCTAGGCTAGTGCAGTCTTTATTTACACTTGGTTGCAAGTTTTGTGTAGTTTTTGCACGTTTTTAAGCGGTTTTGAGAGGTTCTGGAGGCTCGAAAATTTCAGACTATTTTCGGCATTTTCTGGCGGGCGACTTGTGACCCGGTGGTCGGTTTTTCGGTGGTTTAGGTATGTGTTCCCTTTCTCCTTTTTTTCTTCGTTTTCTTTGCGATTTTTTGAACGGAAATAAGCGGGTTTGCGTGTGTTTAGTCAGATTTTCCGGCGACTTTTCCAATGACTTTTCAGGCAGTTTTCGGATTTTGTTCTTCACGAGTTTAAACTCGTTCCATGTGAGTTTGCATTGATTTTACGTGTATTTCCATCTTAGATCATGAATCTTTGAATTAAGTTAGGATTAGCATAATTTCTAAGCTTGGAACCTAGAAATATGTTTAGGGAACTTTGGATGGTTTGATAATTCTTAGATCATGAATCTTAGAATTAAATTAGTTTTTAGTATAATTTCTATGTTTGGAACCTAGAAACATGTTTAGGGAACTTTGAATGTGTAGATTTGCTACTGGTAGAAATCATGTTTAGGCAATATTATGTAGCTTTCTGTTGTAGCTTGCATGTTGTAGCTTGAATACTTTTTAGCTTGATTTTTCCAATGGATTCATGAAATCCTATTAGATGTGATGATCGTGCTTCTTAGGGAGCTATTTTGAGATTACTGATTCATGAAATCTAGTAAGCTTGTTTGTTAGAGTCTGGGATTCTTTTATGATGATTTTTTGTCATATTTTTTGTTTTCAATCCGATTAGCATGTCATCGGACGATTCTGGTAGAAAGGCGATCGTCATGACAATCACACATCATAAACGGGTTTGGAAGGCCCCAGCATGAACTCCTGATCAGCTGCACTGCTACCTAGAGAATCACGTCTCCCATCGACCACTTACGGGTCGTGTGAGTATCTGCAATGTGATACTTTTTCTTTTAGATTAGTACTTAGGCGGATTTGTTTATCGTAATCGTATTTGTAGGATGACGGTACGTAGATGCCGTCATTTCGGTACTTTTGACTTCAGGTGGCTCATGAAGGTTCGCAAGAACCGCGAGCAGTCAGCTTTGCTCGACCAGAGTTGACTGTCCCACTTTATTGACGTCTATCAGAGCATGGGGGATGTTCATTCCTCCTAGATCTTATTCTGTAGACTGTTGGAGTGGTGGTGGGATACCACCAAATCCTTTCATATGCCTTAGGGGGAGATGACCATCACTCCCCTAGACGTTTCGTTGATATTAGGTCTATCTTTTACTGGCACCCGAGTGCCGTTAGTTGACAGCCTCCAGTATGTCAGGGGACTGATCGGTCTGGTTGCTGACACTCTTCCGCCAGCTCTGACATATGCCGCCCGTAGTGAGGTGGCTAGGGTGCTCACTATGCCCGGTACGACCGAGGAGAAGAAGGTGCGCATTCTGCTGTGGTTGGTTATTTATGGCATGTTGCGTATGGACAAGGGATCGCGGGTTCGACGCAATACGTAGGAGCCTTGGAGCACTTGTCCCTGGTAAGGATGACTAGTTTAGCTAGGCGCAAAGGTTGAGAGATTTTAGACTTTGGACTTCGTCTGGTATGGGTTTGAAATTGGGATTGACTAAGGCTTATATGGAGATGAAAACTAGACCTAGGATTTGAATTGGGCCTTTATGGACTTAAGTTATAGACTTGGACTTGACTAGGCCTTACATGGAGATGCAAACTAGACCTAGGATTTAGATTGGGCCTTTATGGGTTTAAGTTTTGGACTTAGTTCTATACTGGTTTGGAATTAGACTCGACTAGGGCTTACATTGAAGTGCAAACTAGACCTAGGATTTGGATTGAGCCTTTAATGGGGAAAATTTTTTGGACTTAGTCCTTTTCTGGATTGAAATTAGAGTCGATGATGGCTTACATTGAAATGCAACCTAGACCTAGGGTATGAATTAGGCTTAAAACTTTCGAATAGACTGGGAGATGCACATGGGCTTGACTTTCAAATAGACTATGATTAGACTTAAATTGGGCCTACTTGGGCTTGACATAGACTAGGGTTCACATAAAGATTGGCCTAGATTTTGTTGGAAAAGATGATGGTGAGTAAGGATGGATTAATTTGAAAAAGAATTTTTTGTTGAACGTGTGGTAGGATGATGATAAACAAATGTTTATGAAAAAGATATTACTGAAGAGGGTGTATGATTGATTTTAAAAAAATATGTTTTCGAAATGGATGGGATATGATAAGATAGTTATCTTACAGAAGATTGGTTGGATAGAAGGGATAAGATAAGATAGGATGACACGCATGACGACTCGAACTCTATCATGACCACTTACCAAGATGCACTTTTTAGGATAAACTCAACCTTAGATGATATGAAAAGACCGATTCTTATCTTTGAATTAGGTGATTTTTTTTGAAAAAGATGACCTAAAAGTGATTATGGACGATAATGCAAAGATGATCAGATAAACGGCGAATAAAGCGACAAAATTGAACTGCGAATGAACTGGATAGCTTGCACCACACAAGCTGGTGCGCCAGGCGCACACTGCTTGCGTGCGACTAAAGTTTTGTGCGTTTGGCACATCATATTTGCGGAGCGCTTTTCTCTTTTTGTAAGTTTATTGATCATTTTTCGATGTTTCTAGCCTAATTCCAGGGGAATGTAACGGGAAAGCATGTTGAACATAGCAAACAAGTGCTGTTTGCTGCCGGGGGTTCCTAGGGGGGCCCTTCCTAGAAGGTTTACCCTAGGTTCCCTATAGGCTTAGGTTGTAAAATGTTTCTCTGGTACAATACATTTCTCTCTTACTTTAAAAAAAAAACATAGCAAACAAGCAATCAATAATGTCATATAGGTAAGAAGAAGTATGCAGTTCCAACCAAAAGTCAAGATCTATATTCAGGCTTAGGTTAAGGCTTAGAAGAGTCCATGACTAAGAGATTGATCCCACGCTTCGTATCTTTACCTAAAAAGATGACCACTTGTAGGACGCACTCCTCTTACCAGGAACAAGAGAGCAATGCCATTGTTAGGTAGGTTTGCTTATGACTAGGATCCAAAACTATCACTGAGGAATCTTTTTGGAGGGATAAATCGCAAAGCCCCCGGGGGTGGCTTCACACATAGAACATGCGCTAATGAGGCAAGAACATAGAACTAATAGTGGCCCATAAAAATAGCCATGCATATGCAAAACTGTAATGTTATTTAGAAGCATAAAACAAGTATGAATTGTATTTTTCGAGTTTCACCCACTCATTAAAAATTATTTTAAATCCTCCCTAGTGGAATCGCAAAATTGTAGGCGTGCTTTTATTGCCTACACGAGATGAGCGCATATTTGACTACCTCATTGAAAAGTTTTTCGTTTTGAAAATGTTTTGAAATGAAGAAATCGCTAACAAGTCTTTAAAGGTAGACTCATAAACCCAATTGGATATGTAACACCCCAACAATTCTCTCCTTTCTAAAATATCTTTTTGATATAAAACATAGAGAATTATCAAAGTATTATCGCCCGTGTGAAAACTTATCGGCTTATTCAGAATTTTGCAGCGGAAAACATAATTAAAAACTTTATAAATAAAACTTAGTCAACTACAAAGTCAACTCCAAAAGTCAACCTACAAAAGTCAAAGTCAAACTTAAAACTAAAACCAACTACGAAAAGTATTACTCAAAATATTATAAATATTCTACACAAGCTCTCCAATCCTGAACCCATGATTCATCATCTTCAAACCTGTAGATGGACAACGCACTATTGATCCCTAGAGACTGCTCACCAAAATGGGTCATCACAGGATCAATAAGGCATAGCCATGATCAACATGCACACATAAAAGCACGTAATCAGCAAAGGTGAGTACTACATACTAAATAAATAAACAATCCTAGCATGATACTAATAAGTAGTAAGCAGATGATAAATAATAATACAATAGCTTGATAACTAGTAAGCAGGAATAAATAATAATTCAATAGCTTGCTAATAACTTTTACTGAACTAAACTTCACAATAACATTTTTATAACTTTAGATGGAATAGTCAATGGACCGAGTTGTCTAACTAAAATAAGCCTTCCCTTTGGAAGACGAAATACGGGCGCGACTCCGTATTCCCATGACCTACGATATCGAGGAACCTTTTAAATAAAAATAGGTTACGGTGATCAATCCGGTCCCAGGAAAAACCATGGGCTACCACCATGTACTCCAACTCCTAATTGTCCAACACTTCAAACGTGCACCAGTCTAAAGCTATTGCTATCCATATTTCACTTTACATGATTTATCAGTTATTACTTGTTATGACTCACAAGTAAAACAAACATTATAATCATCACACAATCATAAATTTCCATTTTATCTTAGGATTAGATAAGTGATCAAACAACTTAATAACCCAAGATCAATTCCAACTTTAGTCCAACCTTCCTTTATTTGTTGAACCTAGCCAACAACCAAACTACCTTTCATAGGTATAAAATATCAACTTACCAGATAAGGCCCTGTGTCCTTATAAAGCAGTTAAATAATAAAAGGGAACAACATGATCCATCATGATCCAAACCAATATATATATATATATATATATATATATATATATATATATATATATATATATATATATATATATATATATATATATATTAATCCCTCATATGAATTAATAAAATAAAGTTCCAAAACCATATGCTTTCATCAATCTTCCATACAAACATAATATAAATCTCATAATCAACATGTTTCACACAACAGCATAAAACATGCAAATCCGACATAATAGAAATCATATATGAACTTAAAATAGTTCCGATACATGATACTACATAATTCTCATCCTTAAAATCATCATGATACTAATCCAATCAACACATAGATATGTACGTACCTTGTGTAGACAAATTGAGAGGCCACGTTCATAACTTAAAAGTCGCCTACAGAGAATTCTCCGCCTAAAACAACCAATAAAAATCCATAATCAATCCCTTATAAATTTACAGCAATAATAAAATATTTCAAACCCTTCCACAAAGTGTTTAAAAACCTTTTCCATCATTAAAACTAGTATAGTACTACTACACTAGTTGTTAAAAACTCTCAAAAACTCATGCTTTAAAATCATAAAACTCCATATCAATACTCCCTTTAAATTTCCAGTAATATATTATATATTAAAACTCCCTTAAAACATATTTAAACATATTTAAAATCATAAAAATAATCAATCTCATAACTTATAACTTACTACTATGATTTCCAACCTTTAAAACCTTAAAAATCCATGCTTTGATAATTAAAAAAACCAATTCAAACCTAATATGCAAATCTGAATTTTATTTCTTCAATACATAAATTATATAAACTTAGATTGATAAATAAATCATCAAACTAAAACTTTTTAACATAATCATATTAAAACAAATCTTAAAAACATAAACTTTGAACAAAACTTAAGGAGGAAGAAAAGTAATCAAACCAAAGCAAGAAGAGGAGGGACGCCGACGGGGGAGGCAGCGACGACTTTTGGCGGTCGGTAAACGGTCGACGGGACGGCAGCAGCCGGCGTGGAAAGGAAGTGAAGGCCGAAGGAGAGGGAGAAAGAAAACCGAAGAGAGAGAGAAGAAAGAAGGAGGGTCGAAATTGTGGGAAAAAGGAGGAGAGAGAAAATAAAGTTGTGTGGGAAAAATTGGGGGTTTATGGGGTTTTTATAGGTTCCCCTTGTGGGCTTAGGAAAAGGTAATTGGGTTCAAACTAGAGTTTAAAGCTTGATGAAATTAGTTTTTGGGTTCCTCATACCGAATTAGGAATCCTTTTTCAAATCAAAAAAGCGGTTCAAACATTTCAAATATTTTTCAAAGCATGACTTAATAAATTATTTGACTTCTTTAAATCATTAAAATAATTCCTTTGACTTTTAAATAGTCAACCTTTGAAGAAATAAATCATTTAAATACTAAAATATATTTAAATAAAAATAACTATACATTAAAATATATTTATAAAATTCATAAATTTACTGGGGATTACAGTCTACCTCTCTTAAAAGAAGTTTCGTCCCGAAACTTGACACGAAAACTCACACCTTTTTGAAAAGTTTTTACTTCAACTTCCATTTGAGGAATACTTGTGCCACCCATGTGCACACTTTTACCAACTTTAAAATCACTTGTGTTACTCATGAACACATTTTCCATGCGGAGAATCTATTTATTTTGCACCGACATGTGCAAATAGCCAAATTAAACATAAAAATGCATAAAAATATCATAAAAATAGGTAAAAAGCGCGAAATTCTATCGGATTCTACCCCCCTTAAAGAAAACGAGTTATGCCCTCGTAACTCACCTCAGGGAATAAATCTGGATACTTCTTCTTCATTTCACCTTCGGCTTCCCACGTTGCCTCTTCAGACTCATGGTTAGACCAAAGCACTTTCACGATATTGACATCCTTATTGTGTGTACTACGCACCTTCTTATCAAGAATTTTCACAGGCCTTTCCTCATATGTGAGGCTACTATAGATTTGGATCCTCTCAGGCTCCAAAACATGACGCTCATCAGGGATTTAACGCTTGAGTTGGGAAATATGAAACACATCGTGCATCTTCTCAAATTCCATTGGCAAAGCCAACTTATAAGCTACCTTCCCCATTCTTTGCAAAATCTCATATGGGCCTACATATTTGGCACTTAATTTGCCCTTTTTCCCAAATCTCATCACTCCCTTAGTTTGTGATACTTTCAGAAACACTTTATCACCTACTTCGAACTCATCTTCTCTTCGCTTTAAATCGGCATAACTCTTTTGCCTATCTTGAGCAGCTTGAATTCTAGCCTGAATCAACTTCACATTCTTGACAGTCTCCTCAATCAATTCTGTCCCCAATACTATATTCTCACTAAAATCATTCCAGCAAATGGGACTTCTACACTTCCTTCCATACAGTGCCTCAAAAGGTGCCATCTTAATACTTGCATGATAATTATTGTTGTTCGAAAACTCAATCAAATCTAATTGGTCTTCCCAACTACCCTGAAAGTCAATAGCGCACGCTCTCAACATATCTTCCATAGTTTGGTTAGTCCTCTCAGTCTGACCATCGGTCGTAGGGTGAAAGGCAGTACTCATTTTCAATGTTGTCCCAAGATTCAACTGGACCTTTTGCCAAAATTTCGAGAGGAATCTCGAATCACAGTCTGAAATAATATCGGTTGGAACCCCATGTAATCTCACTACATGCTTAATATACGTCTTCGCAAGTTGCTTCTTCTTCTTATTCCATGTCTCCTTAATTGGAATGAACACGGCCGACTTCGTCAGACGGTCCACAACAACCTAAATAGTATCATTGCCATTCCTCGTCCTAGACAAAGCAGTCACAAAATACATCAAAATGGAATCCCACTTCCATCCAGGAACCTCTAAGGATTGAACCTTCCCCATGGGTCTCTTATGATCTATCTTAACTTTCTGACAGGTTAGACACTTAGATACGAACTCAGCAACCTCATGCTTCATGTTTGGCCACCAATAGATATGCTTAAGGTCCTTATACAACTTGTCACCCCCAGGGTGCAAATAATATGGAGTATTATGCCCCTCATCCATAAGTCGCCTCTTAAGTTCATCACATTTTCGTGGTACGCACCACCTTCCCTTGAACCTTAGACTACCATCATCATGGATCTTAAAATCAACTTCCTTACCTTGCTTCATCTTTTCCTTAATCTTTTCTAGGTGCTCATCTCCAACTTGACCCTCTTTAATCTCGTCGAAAACTGACAACCCCAATGACAAAGCACTCAATCTTGCCTCGATCTCCCCAGTATTTAAGATTTCTAGGATAAGTCTTTGCATATCTCGACACAATTCCTTCGGAACTACCAAGGCATTCATGCTATGGCTCGATTTCCTACTCAACGCATCAGTAACTACATTCGCCTTCCCCTCATGATATTGGATGTCTAGGTCATAATCCTTTATCAACTCTAACCATCTCCTCTGCCTCATATTGAGGACTTTCTGGGTGAAAAATGTACTTTAAACTTTTATGGTTGGTAAAGATCTTACAAGTTGCCCCATAAAGGTAATGTCTCCAAATCTTCAAGGCAAACACGATAGCAGCTAACTCTAGATCATGGGTAGGGTAATTAGCCTCATAAGGTTTCAACTGACGCGACGTATATGCGATCACCTTCCCATTCTGCTGCAACACACATCCTAAACCATTCTTTGAAGCATCACTAGACACCTCAAATCCCTCATTCCCATCAGGCAGGGTCAAAACAGGTGCGGAGGTCAAGTGCTTCTTTAAAATTTGAAAAGCTTCCTCACACTTCTCACTCCACTCAAACTTTGACTCTTTTTTCATCAAATTGGTCATTGGCCTCGCTATCTTCGAGAAATCTCTCACAAATCTCCTATAATAGCCAGCTAGACCTAGAAAACTCCGGATATCAGACACATTCTTTGGAGTAGGCCACTCACTAACGACTTGAATTTTAGCAGGATCTATAGAGACTCCTTCCTTAGATACATAGTGACGCAAAAATGCTACTTTCTCCAAACGAAACTCACACTTAGAGAACTTGGCATACAATTGATTCTTCCTAAGCGTCTCCAATATAATCCTCAAGTGTTCATCATGCTCTTTTTCACTCTTTGAATAAATCAGGATATCATCAATGAATACTACAACGAACTTATCTAAGAACTCATGGAAAATCCTATTCATCAAGTCCATAAATATGGCAGGTGCATTGGTTAACTCAAACGGCATTACAATAAACTCATAATGACCATAACGCGTCCTAAACGCAGTATTAGGTATATCCTTATCAGCTACTCTCAACTGGTGATACCCCGAACGCAAATCAATCTTCGAGAACATGGTTGCTCCGTTCAACTGATCAAACAGGTCATCTATCCTAGGCAAAGGATACTTGTTTTTGATGGTTACATTATTCAACTCCCTATAATCAATACACAACCTTATACTCCCATCTTTCTTCTTAACAAACAACACATGAGCTGCCCAAGGTGATGCACTAGGCCTAATATAACCTTTATCGAACAACTCTTACAACTGCGTCTTCAATTCACTCATCTCAGGAGGCGCCATTCTATAGGTGCCTTAGATATAGGTGCCTTAGATATAGGTGCAGTTCCAGGAACTATGTCTATGGTAAACTCAACAGCTTTAGCAGGCGGCATACCCGAAATTTCACTCGGAAACACATCCATAAACTCATTTACGATCGGAACATCCTCAGTATTCACTCCAACTTCTTTACTCACATCTTGCACACTACAGAAAAATAGTTCACACCCCTTCTTCATCAATTTCTTCACTTGCATCGCAGAAATCACCCCAAAGTTCTTGGGCTTCCCAAAACTTCTATATGAGGTCAACTTCCCTAAAGGGTTTCTCAACACTACTTTATAAACTTCACAGTCTATCTTGGCCTTGTAGAAGCCTAACCAATCCATCCCCAGAATTACATCTAGGTCTCCCTGATTAAACTCTATCAAATCAGAAGGAAATACACAGTCTCCTATCTTCAGAGGCAAATCTTTAAACAACTTAGTACACCTTATGGTCTCTCCAGTAGGTATACTAACAGGCAAATCAATCACCTCAAAATCTACCAACCTCAGACTCTTAATGATAGACGGTGAAACAAAAGAATAAGTCGCCCCCGAATCAAATAATGCTTTAACTAGAACGGAGTTAATAGAAAAAGTACCCCAAACTACATCGGCAGATCGTTCAGCTTCATTGTGACTCATCACGAACAGTTTACCAGGAGCCTTGTTCTGGTTGTTGTTGTTCTCACTAGTAGGCTTACTGTAGCTTCCTTGGTTGTTCTGTGCCCCTACAGGCTTCGAAGCTTGATTTCCCGACTGGTTGAACCCAGACCTCACCTGGTTACCACTCCCATTACCATTTTGCTCTTTATTTTGCTTGGTAAAGCTCTCATACTCCCTACGACCCTTCTTCTGGCAGTAATTACAGGTTACTAGGTCTCCCTTACAGTCTCTACTAGGGTGGTTATTACTGCACTTCTTACAGTGGTAAATCCTCTCAGATTGGCCCTTATTGTTGTAGCCCTAATTATTTCTCCCTTGGAAATTCCCATTCCCATTCCTATTCTTTTTGAAATTCCCTTGATTTCCCCCAGCATTGAAATCCTTTCTTTTCTCACCCACTACAACATTCTTCTTATCACGCCTAGACTGAAGACCATAAATATGGGCGGGTCTTCCATACACAATATCTAGAGATGAAAAAGTTTCACCACCTAACCCCAGCTAGATCTCCTCAGTCAAACCTTGCTCAAATCGTTGAGCCTTTATTTCCTCAATGGCTACTACCTCAGGTGCAAACCTCGACAGTGCTATAAACTTGCTATAGTACTCAGAGATGGTCATACTCCCCATCCTAAGGTTGATAAACTCTTGGGCCTTCTGTTTCCTCATAAACGCAGGGTAAAACTTCCTTCTCAAGGAAGTAACAAAAGAATCCCAATTAAATCCCCCAACAGCACTCAGTCTAGCCCCATTTTCTCTCCACCACAAATCAGCCTCATCTTTTAGGTACAATACAGCTTGACCTACTTTCATACTCTCAGTTGAGTTCACAACCCCAAAGATTTTCTTAAACTCCCTAATCCAACTCTCTAAAAAGGTAGGATTCGCTTGCCCCTTAAAGTATGATGGTTTAACCTTGGTTAGTCTCTCAAACATGTCCCCAGCAGAATCGGGACGCTCAGCTCTTTCCTGAGTCTGTTTCTCCGCCAAAAGGCGAATAGCAGCAACTAAATCGTTACCGTTGTTAGCCATTCTACTGCGCGACCTGAAATTAATGTACTCTACTTTAGGTTCGATACATAACTTATATGCCATTCTCTAAGAAGGCAACATTTGATTTGACCATAAAGATCGCATCAACAAATAATTTCTCATGAAGTTACAACCATATCACAGAATAATCATCATCAATCACATAATCATTCACGAAAATATTCACATCAAGAATACACACGTGAGGATCAATGAATAAAAATTCAATCGTAACCAATAAGTAAAAATATTCCCATTCGCGTGCCAAAATAAATTCTTGCTCACTTGGATTACTATATATTTGTCTTTTATTCTATATATATTGGTTTGGATCATGATGGATCATGTTGTTCCCTTTTATTATTTAACTGCTTTATAAGGACCGAGGGCCTTATCTGGTAAGTTGATATTTTATACCTATGAAAGGTAGATTGGTTGTTGGCTAGGTTCAACAAATAAAGGAAGGTTGGACTAAAGTTGAAATTGATCTTGGGTTATTAAGTTGTTTGATCACTTATCTAATCCTAAGATAAAATGGAAATTTATGATTGTATGATGATTATAATGTTTGTTTTACTTGTGAGTCATAACAAGTAATAACTGATAAATAATTTAAAGTGAAACGTGGATAGCAATAGCTTTAGATTGATGCACGTCTAAAGTGTTGGACAATTAGGAGTTGGAGTACATGGTGGTAGCCCATGGCTTTTCCTGGGACTGGATTGATCACCGTGTCCTTTTATTTAAAAGGTTCATCGATATCGTAGGTCATGGGAATACGGAGTCGCGCCCGTATTTCGTCTTCCAAAGGGAAGGTTGGTTTTAGTTAGACAACTCGGTCTATTGACTATTCCATCTAAAGTAATAAAAATGTTATTGTGAAGTTTAGTTCAGTAAAATTTATCTGCAAGCTATTGTATTATTATTTATTCCTGCTTACTACTTATCAAGCTATTGTATTATTATTTATTCCTGCTTACTACTTATTAGTATCATGCTAGGATTGTTTATTTATTTAGTATGTAGTACTCAACTTTGCTGATTACATGCTTTTGTGTGTGCATGTTGATCATGGCTATGCCTTATTGATCCTGTGATGACCCATTTCAGTGAGCAGTCTCTAGGGATCAATAGTGCATTGTCCATCTACAGGTTTGAAGATGATGCACCATGGGTTCGAGATTGGAGGGCTTGTGTAGAATATTTATAATATTTTGAGTTATACTTTTCGTAGTTTGTTTTGGTTTTAAGTTTTACTTTGACTTTTGTTAGTTGACTTCTGGAGTTGACTAAGTTTTATTTATAAAGTTTATAATTATGTTTTCCGCTGCAAAATTCTGAATAAGCCGATACGTTTTCATACGGGCGATAATACTTTGATACTTCTCTATGTTTTATAACAAAAAGGTATTTTAGAAAGGAGATAATTGTCGGGGTGCTACAAAGTGGTATCTAGGAGCTTTAGGTTTTTATTGGCCTTTCGTGCCAACTTTAAATTTTTAGGCTCCTAACTAGCTAGTTACTTAAAATGAATTTCTTAGAATTGAGCTCCTACTTATTCATTGTGTTGAAATTACTTTTCGAAAGTTCTTTTTCAAGATTTCAAGTATTATTTTGGTTCGAATTTTTTTTTTTTCAAAAGGGTCTGAATTTTATTTATTGTGTTCGAAAATTTCGAACTATTATAGTTAATTTTTTTATTTCGTTTTTTTCGGTTCCTTTAGAAATTCGAAAATTATATATATATATATAATTATTTTATTTTAACACTCTAGCTTATTTTAATTATTTTATTATGAGAGATGGGTAGTATAGGAAGGGCATATAAGATACAAATATTATATGTCTGCATTAGATAGTTAGTTCAGCACGATTATATTTTTTTTCCCTGCTAACTGTTTATGTTATTCCTATGCCTTATGTTCTTATTGTTATTCTCGCTTATTGTAGACTGTTGGGATTATACGTTAAGTGAGAGTACCAATTGCTTATAGAATTTATATTTATTTGTTATAGATCTTTAGCCATGTCTGATAGGGAAGCTACTAGAGTAGGGAGCTACTACAACCCTATTGTGGTGAATGATGATGAAGTTGATGGAGGTTATGAGTCTGACAGTGATAGTTACACCAGCCTACAGTTCATTATGCGTAATGTATTAAGAGCAGGCATGCCTGATAGTGATTATGAGGTTCTTCACGAGTTTGACCGTGTTAGAGGACAGACCAGAAGAGATATTTACCATGCTGTTTTGAGACCCGAGAGTTATTCTGAGTCAGAAGAGGAAGAGCCTCAATCTAAAAGGTTAAGAAGATCCACAACATTTAGAAGATATATTTATTATAATACTGAGGACATTGATGAATTTGAAGATGAGATTTTTACTCCAGAAAAGTACACGGAATCAAAGGACTGATGTTTCACCTTAGATTATTTACCTATGTATTTATGTTTTAAGAATAATGTTGGATAATTCGCCTAGCAGCGGTTTAAATTTATTTCATAGTACCTTTGCTTTATTTTAGGAAAAATACAGTATTATGGTTTAGAAAATTGTTACTACCATCTTTTGAGGATATTAATCCCTCATATGAATTAATAAAATAAAGTTCCCAACCATATGCTTGCATCAATCTTCCATACAAATATAATATAAATCTCATAATCAACATGTTTCACACAACGGCATAAAACATGCAAATCCAACATAATAGAAATCATATATGAACTCAAAATAGTTCATATATATGATACTACATAATTCCCATCCTTAAAATCATGATACTATTCCAATCAACACATAGGTATGTACGTACCTTGTGTAGACAAATTGAGAGGCCACTTTCACAACTTAAAAGTCACCTACGGAGAATTCTCCGCCTAAAACAACCAATAAAAATCCATAATCAATCCCTTATAAATTTACAGCAATAATAAAATATTTTAAACCCTTCCTAAAAGTGTTTAAAAACCTTTTCCATCATTAAAACTTGATTAATAAACCTCCTAGTATAGTACTACTACACTAGTTGTTAAAAACTCTCAAAAACTCATGCTTTAAAATCATAAAACTCAATATCAATACTCCCTTAAATTTCCAGCAATATATTATATATTAAAACTCCCTTAAAGCATATTTAAACATATTTAAAATCATAAAAATAATCAATCTCATAATTTATAACATACTACTATGATTTTCAACCTTTGAAACCCTAAAAATCCATGCTTTGATAATTAAAAAAACCAATTCAAACCTAATATGCAAATCTGAATTTTATTTCTTCATTACATAAATTATATAAAACTTAGATTCATAAATAAATCATCAAACTAAAACTTTTAAACATAATCATATTAAAACAAATCTTAAAAACATAAACTTTGAATAAAACTTGAGGAGGAAGAAAAGTAATCAAACCAAAGCAAGAAGAGGAGGGATGCCGACGGGGGAGGCAACAACGACTTTTGGCGGTCGGTAAACGGCCGACGGGACGGCAGCAGCCGGCGAGGAAAGGAAGTGAAGGCCGAAGGAGAGGGAGAAAGAAAACCGAAGAGATATATATATGGGAGATGAGTTGTTGACTTTCTCTCTCTAAAGTTCTCTCCATGTACTTAGTACGTTGGTCGCCATGGCCAGAACTACTAGAGCTCAGAAGGCAAGACAACTTAAAGCTTTGCCGGAAAAGAAGAATGGTCCTCATTTTGATTCTCAGGCGAAGATGAAATCAATGGATGCTATTCTTGGAGTGGTGAGTTTGGAATTGGATAATGAGACGGAGATAATCAATGAGGAAATCCTTTCTCCGCGATCATCTTCGCGAGATCTCCAGAAGCAATCTGAGTTGAGAATGAATTTTTCTCAATGGCTGGATACGATTCAGAGAACAGAGAAGCGGATTTCAATGGAAATTCGAAGTAATGAGGAAATTGATGCAGGTAATCCTACTCCTATTCTTTTTTCTCCTGAAAAGGAAGTTCGTAATGTTGATGAGAATGTTAAATTGAACAATGAAAACCTAGTTAAATTGAATTGGAGAATATTCATTCAGAATTGGATTATTGGAATTCTGTTGTATATTGTTATGTTGTTGGTGCGAACCCTCCTCAACATGTTATGGAAGGTTTTTTTAGGCGAATCTGGAGAAATTGTGGTGTTGAGAAGGTTACAATAATGATATTGGGGATTTATGTTGTGAGATTTAGATCGATGGAGAAACGAGATCAGATTTTGGCGGGAAACCTTCCATTCTTTGATAATAAGCCTGTAATTGTGAAGGCTTGAGATTCAAACATGGATATTCTGAAGGCGGTGTTGAAAACTCTCCCTACTTGGATTCAATTAAAGCTTGACTTCAAGTATTGGGCTGAGAAGTGTATTTTTAAGTGAGAGGATACAAATATTCGGGTTGAAGGTGGAATAGTTTAAGCGAGGTGAAGGGTAGGACAAAGAGGAATGAGGAACCCGTGGTAAAAATGGTTTCTAAGCCTAGGTTGGATTGGGTTTCAAGTTGTGAAGAATTCAACTAGGAAGACTGCAGAGAGGGCTGCTGGTCCTGTTTTGAAGAATGGGTTTGAAGTTCTCATGAATGAGCAGAATCAGGAGGTCTTGGTTCAATTATGTGAGAATGATGAAGTGGTAAATAGTATTGGGGATGATGCAGGAGGGGAAGGGCCTCTTGAAGGAGATGGATAGGATCTTATGCTGGAATGTCAAGGGGATAAACCATACTCAGAAGCAAAAAGATGTTAAGAAACTGCTTAGCATGAAAGCTTTGGGTATGGTGAGTCTCCTTGAAACGAAGGTAAAGGCCTGCAACATGGGCATCCTTTATTTGAATCTCTTTGCTGGTTGGTGTTTTGTTAGTAATTCAGCCCATCATAAAGGTGGAAGGATTATTGTTGCCTGGAATCCTAGGAGTTTCCATGTGGATATTTTGGTTGTTTCTAGTCAATTGATCCATTGTAAAATTAAGCCTGTTACTGGAAATGGCTGTTTCTATGGTTCTTTTCTGTATGCTATGAATGATGCTCAGAGCAGGAAGGCTGTTTGGCAAGAACTGGAGGGTCATGCTTGTTATATTAATGATCCGTTTATGCTGGCTGGTGATTTCAACTGTGTTATGTTTGTGAATGAAAGGGTTGGTGCTCCTGTTAGACCTCAAGAAACAGAAGATCTCTGTAATTGTATGGTAAATTATGGCTTGCAAGATTTGTCCAGCTCTGGCTGTTTTTATACGTGGAATAACAAGCAAGCTGAAGATAGAAGAGTTTTTTGCAAATTAGATCGGGTTATGGTGAATGAGCAATGGTTGAATCAGTATCGTACAACTGCTGTGAATTTCATGCCTGAGGGATCTTTTGATCACTCTCCAATGTTGGTGAGTGTATATCCTCAAATGGAGAGTGGGAAGAGACCTTTTAAATACTTCAAAATGTGGTGTGCTGCTCCTAATTTTGATAGTATTATTTCTGAGTGCTGGAGTAAAGTTGTTCAAGGTACAAAAATGTTTCAAGTTACACTGAAAATGAAGCTCATTAAAGCTGAGTTGAAGAAGCTAAATAGAGAGGGTTTTTCTGAGATTCATGTTGCTGATCTGGTGGCTTTCAAGGACCTTGAAAGATGTCAGAGTGAGCTTCATATGAACCCTGGTGATATGGAGTTGGGCACTGCAGAGAGAATAGCAGCTCAGCATTATAAGCAGGTGCATAGCCAGTACATCTCTTTTTTGGCACAAAAAGCTAAGATGGCTTGGTGTAAAGATGGTGATGAAAACTCTAGCCTATTTCATCAAGCTATAAAAGCTAGGAGAATTCAAAATACTGTGTATGCCATTTTTGATAGGGATGGTGTGTGGAGAGAGACCCCTGAGGAAGTTAATACAGCTTTCCTTGACTATTATCAGAACCTTCTTGGGGCTGCTTCTAGTAATAGGAAGAAAGCTCATGCTGAGGTTATAGCCTTGGGTCTAGTTGTTACAGAAGAGCAGACTGTAATGTTGGAAAGGCCATTCACTGTTGATGAAGTTCATAAAGCTTTGTTTTCCATCCCTGGAAACAAAGCTCCAGGTCCTGATGGATTTGGGAGCTATTTCTTTAAAGACACTTGGGGCATTATTGGTACTGAGGTGATAAATGCGGTGCTGGACTTCTTTACGAGTGGCAGATTATTAACAGAGGTAAATTCTACCATTCTTACTCTGATTCCTAAAGTAAGATGTCCTCATAATGTCTCTGAATTCAGGCCAATTGCCTATTGCAATACAATTTATAAGTGTATTACAAAGGTGATTTGTAATAGACTCAGGATGGTTTTGCCAGATGTGATAGCTGAAAATCAGGGGGCATTTATACATGGGAGATATTATTCATAATGTGATGGTTTGTCAAGACCTTGTTAGGTTTTACGGGAGGAAAAATGGAAAAGCTAGTTGTTTGATTAAGCTTGACATGAGAAAGGCTTATGACACCATTGAGTGGGACTTTTTGGAAGAAATGTTGGTGGGGCTGAAGTTTCCTAGGAAGATTATTGATCTTATTATGGTGTGTGTGAGATCTCCCAAGTTTACATTGATGATTAATGGTTCCACTCATGGGTATTTTAGTTCAAAAAGGGGTTTGAGGCAGAGAGATCCTATGTCCCTCCTCCTCTTTGTGGTGTGTATGGAATACATGTCAAGGGTCATGAAGAAAATAAGTGGGTGCCAAGGTTTTTGCTTTCATCCTAGGTGCAAAGCTATGCAATTAACTCATCTGGTGTTTGCAGATGATATAATTTTATGTTGTGAAGGTAAATTTCCTTCTGTGTACCTGATGTTACAAGCCTTCAAACTGTTCTCATAATCTTCTGGGTTGTGCATAAATGAGTAGAAATCTGAGTTTTACTCTGCAAATATGCCTAGTGATGTGGTGCAGAGAATAAAGGAGGTGTTTGGTTTTAAACACAATCTTCTCCCTTTTAAGTATTTAGGCATCCCTATATGTTCTAAAAAAGTCTTTGTGGCTGAATGCAATTGCTTGGTGGAGAAAATTTGTGCCAGAATTAAAATTTAGAGTAGTAGGCATGTGTCTTATGCTGGTAGAACCATGCTTATTAACTCGGTGCTGCTTAGTTTACATGTTTATTGGGCTCAGGTGTTCATCTTGCCCATTAGTGTTCTGAAGGAAATTGAGAAGATCTGCAGGGCTTTCCTATGGGCTGGGACCTATTATAGTACTAAACCAAGAAATGCCAGCTGGTCTAATGTTTGCTCTCCTAAATCTGCTGGGGGTTTGGGTATCAGGCAAATAAAGGAGTGGAACAAAGCTATTTTAGCCAAGTACGTTTGGGCTATAGCTTGCAAGCAAGATAATCTTTGGATCAGATGGATTCATTCGGTTTATGTGAGAAACCAGGACTGGTGGGACTATAAACCACTAGCAAATTGTAGTTGGTACTGGAAGAAGTTATGTCAGATCAAAGAAGAAGTCAAAAGACACTACTCTCTTCATGAAATGAGAAGCATGGTTCGATTTCGTGTTCAACATGTTTATAATAAGCTGGTTGGGGTCCAGGAAAAAGTCTATTGGGATACTTTTATATGGAACAGACTAGCTGTGTCAAAACACAGATTTATTGGATGGCTCTCTATAGAAGGGAGGCTTAGCACAACAGATAGGCTGCACAACATTGGTGTCTTGAATAACAAAGAAATGCCAGCTATGTGTGCAAGGTAATGAGAGCCATGAACACTTATTTTTCATGTGTAATTACTCTCGAGTCTGCTGAGGATGGTGTATGATTGGCTAGGTCTAAAAAAGCAAGCAAGTTTGGTTTCAGAGAATTGTTTTACTTCAGAGAATTGTTTTACTCTCAAGAAGAAGCAAGAAGTCAGGTTTCAAAAGGAAGGTGTTCTCTGGCTGCTATGTTGAGCTCTGAGTGTACTGGATTTGGTGGGTTCGAAATGAAGCAATTTGGAATGCCACAGTATGGAGATATGAGAAAGTTTTTAGGATAATTAAGGAGAACTTGATACATAGAATTACAATGTGATGCCAAGATGCATTACAAATACAGATAGGGATTGGTTCAATTGTATATGTGGTAGATAAATTTGTTGTCTGCTTTTGTCTGGTTCCTTCCAGATAGTTTAGGTTGTAAATTGTTTTGACAAGTTTATATACAACTCTCTTACTTAGCAAAAAAAAAAAAAAAAGAAAACCGAAGAGAGAGAGAAGAAAGAAGTTGTGTGGGAAAAAGGAGGAGAGAGAAAATAAAGTTGTGTGGGAAAAATTGGGGGTTTATGAGGTTTTTATAGGTTCCCCTTGTGGGCTTAGGAAAAGGTAATTGGGCTCAAACTAGAGTTTAAAGCTTGATGAAATTAGTGTTTGGGTTCCTCATACCCAATTAGGAATCCTTTTCCAAATCCAAAAAGCGGTTCAAATATTTCAAATATTTTTCAAAGCATGACTTAATAAATTATTTGACTTCTTTAAATCATTAAAATAATTCCTTTGACTTTCAAATAGTCAACCTTTGAAGAAATAAATCATTTAAATACTAAAATATATCTAAATATAAATAACTATACATTAAAATATATTTATAAAATTCATAAATTTACGGGGGATTACAGGATATTAGGACACCATAAGGACAAATTAGGGACTTATCCAATGTAGATATTCCCGATATGACTCCATAATTGATCATTGAACCAATGATTGAGTTCAGGGGCATGGGCATAAATATGATGAGGAATAAATTCGCTCATTGATGGCCTCTACTTAACACGATTCATGTCGAGTGTTATGCAATTAAACAACCAATCAATTTGTTTATGCAATTTGAAAATTAATCTATGTCGGTTCGTTAAACCCGCAAAATTTTTAGAAAAACCATCTAGTTAAAATTAGACCTTCATCATAAGATTACCCACTTAATTCACATATCATTGTAATAAAAACTTTCACAACTATTAACTCATAATTATACTTCTTACTATACGCCAAATATTTCATTTTGCATAACACAATAAGCCACCATCCACAACAGATAACAAGCTTCAATGAATCGGAGAAAACAAAACTAGGAAACTCGACTTCATTCCTACATTAATCTATTTGATATTAAAGTTATCTTCAAACACCAACCAAGATTACTTAAACCACACTAGTGGAAAAAAACGCAAGGGCTGTGTTATTTAAAAACCGCAGCCCTTAATAGTGAAGGGTTGCGGTAGCCCAAAGCCCTTTTAGTGAAGGGTTGCGGTTAGCCGAAAATCGCAGCCTTATAAGTAATAAAGGGTTGCGGTTTTTGGGCTAACCGCAGCCCTTTATCATTAATTCGGTGGGCTTTTTTGTATTTTGAAAGGAATTCGCGCGATGGGCTTAAAATGTTGAGCGCTAAACCCTCAAATCTCACAATCTCACCATCTCCTCTCCCTCATT
Source organism: Beta corolliflora (assembly GCA_947648045.1). NCBI lineage: Eukaryota > Viridiplantae > Streptophyta > Magnoliopsida > Caryophyllales > Amaranthaceae > Beta > Beta corolliflora. Next base: position 178,018 of record CANSZD010000886.1, on the reverse strand, counting down.
CTCTCTCCTCTCTCACAAATCTCATGACCTAAACCTCAACCACTAGCCCTCCCTTGTTTCGAACCACCACCACAACCCTCTCCTCCGTCGTTTCGAACCAGCCACCATAGCCCAGTCCTCTCCTCCCTCCTTTCGAACCAGCCACCAGCCCAGCCCTCTCCTCCCTCGTGCGCACCAACACGTCGCTCATACCACTAGTACTCGCCGACTCATTTTGCTCTCGTCGTGCGCACCAACGTCGCTCACACCACTTGTCTCGTCGCCAGAATCTAAAGCTAATTGCCTTCGCGCGCATCCATATCTTGTTGATTCAGATCCGAAATTTTAGGTTCATTGTCGTCGTTGCATCGCTGCATCCAGATCCGTAATTAGTCGACTTCATATACTTCTATAATGGCGATTTCTTCTGCTATATCTTCCACTTCATCCTCTTTCTTGCACAAGGTTAGTAATTGATTATTGTTCATTGGTCATGGACTATGGCTTTGTTGTTTGTTTGATTTTTATGCTCATATCTGTTTCCTTTAATTATTATTTTTATTTGGGTTCAGAAAGATGTGGGATTTTTATTTTATTTTATTTTGTGGATTTTAGGGATGTTGAATTCGAAGGAATTCGCGTTAGAAATGTTTGATGCGTTGAGCAGGAGGAGGAGATTGAAGGTGGAGAAGATTAATAAGGATGAATTGTATGAGTACGTATTCATTTTGATTCTCGTATGAACAAAATTTGTAATTTCGTTTTGTTGTGGGATTAATCTAGGGCTGCGTTTTTTTGATGTTCTCTGTTTTATGTTGTGGGATACTGGGATTTCACCACTATATACCTTCATTAATTAGGTTGCAACACCCAGTTTATTACCAAAATAAAGATACTATATGTTATGAAATTACGCTAAAGAAAGTTTGTTTGTAGAATTTGTGATGTTCTCGTTTTTTGATATACTCCCTCCGTCCCGTAAAAGATCCGAACACTTGTTGTGACACGTAGTTTAAGGTGATAAGTTGTGGTGTGGTTATCAAATGTTATTTTATTTAAAAAGTAGATGTGATAGGAGTTGGTGGGGTATTTTTTATTAGAGGAGAGAGAACCTTGGGTAACTTTTTATTGATAAAAGGTAGAGTGTGGGCCAAACATGTGTAAAAGAAATAATATTTTAATGGTGGGACCATGCCAAGAATGGAAGTGTTCAAACTAATTTGGGACAAACATAAAAGGAAAGTGTTCAGACTATTCTAGGACGGAGGTAGTATTTAGAAGTAAAAAAATGCAAATTTTTTTTTTTGGTTACAAGGGCTGCGGTTATGGTCAAAACCGCATCCCTTGGTAGTGAAGGACTGCGGTAAAAAACCGCAGCCCTTCATTTTTGCCGAAGGGCTGCAACGGCAAGGGCTGCTGACCAAAAACGCAGCCCTTAGGGCTGTTTTGACCGTGGTCCTTGCGTTTTTTTCCACTTGTGCCATAAAGCAATAACACTTCAACTTAGGGTTTTCACCAACAATCAACACACTTTTATGTAGGGGTGTTTTTATGCGCCTACGCAGTGTGAGCACGTATTTAACTACCTCATTGAATGGTTTAATTGCATACGTTTTTGAAGTTGCCAACAAGTCAGTAAAGGAAGACTAATAAACCTAATTGGATATTGGGAAATTGCAGGGACAACTTAGGGACTTATCCAATTTAGGTTTCTCAGTCATGAATCAATAAATGGTCATTGAACCAAAAATTGAGTTCGGGAGGGGGCAAGGGGGTGAAGGTACGAATAAGATCAGGAATCAAATTCGCCTATTATTGGCCACTACATAATATCGATTCATGTTCATATTTTATGCAAATAAACAACCATATAATATGTTAATGCACTGTAAAATTAATTTATATCAGTTCATTGAACAAAAAAAAACACTAATTTTTTGTGACATGTTACTAAAGCAATCAAATTACTGGGATCCTAATCAGATTGTCCAACACTAGTAGAATATAACCTTATTGCTGCTATGAAATTGCTACGATTTTACCCATACGCAGCAATAAATTGCATGAGAAACAAAAAAAAGCGTAAAAACAACATATTGCTGCGATTTTCTTATAGAAACCGCAGCAATAGATTAAAATGTAAATTTATTTAATATATTGCTGCGGTTTCAATAAGAACCCGCAGCAATAGATCTGCATCACTAATAAAATAAGCTAGGGTTTGTCACTGACACTGTCCACGCCGTCCTCTCATTCTTCACCCTCCTTAGACTTTTTAGCGCTACTCTTTCTCTCACCCTTTCTTCCTCTCATCCTTTCTCAGACTCTCACCCTCTCATCCTCTCATCCTCTTTCTTCCTCTCACCCTTTCTTCCTCTCATCCTCTCCATTCCTCCACCACCACATCTCTGCCGCTTCCTCTCCCTTCCATAACAAAGACAACAGCGCTGCCATCTACTCCTCGCTCGTCAACCTATTGGATCCTCGCTTCGACAACAATCAGCGAGTTGACTTTGAGAACAATCATCGACAACAACTACGACCACCATAACAACGACCACCACCATAGCTCTCTTCCTCGCGCCACTTCGTCTTTCGCCACTCTGCTTCGAGAACAATCACCGAGTTGGGTTTCAAATTTTGTTGGGTTCGAGAACAATCAGCAAGTTGGGTTTCGAATTTCGTTGGGTTTGAGAATAAAGCGAGTTTGGGGATCAATTTTGTTGGTTTCGAATTTATTAAAAAAATTTGATGTTTTATTTTGTTCGGTTTTGATTTTTTTTAACTCAATTTTTTGATGTTTATTTTGTTGGGTTAGATTATATCTAGGGTTTTGATGATGTGGTTTGAGATGATGATGATAAATTCCGCCAAATTCTCAAGGACTGTTTTTTTTCTTATTTTACTCAACTTTTTGATTTTTATTTTGTCGGGTTGGTTAGATATAGGGTTTTGATGATGCAGTTTGAGATGATGATTCTCAAGGACTTATTTTCTTTTTACTCTTTCTGTTTTTCTTTTTTTAATTGTAGTTTTATTTTATGTTCATGGATATTGTATATGGTATTAATTATTAGGTATGGATATGGCATAATTTTTCAATTCCTTTGTAGTCTTAGTCACGATCCTTCTTTTCGTTCTTTTTATTGATTTTAAAATCACTTAAACTCGCCATAAAACAAAAAACAATAATTTTTTTTTACATATACCTATTGTTGTGGTTTTTGGGCCAAAACCACAGCAATAGGTTGATTACTTAAACTTTCAATATGCGACCTATTGCTGCAGTTATTTTGTAAAAACTGCGACAATTGATTAATCTATTGATGCGCCTTGGTTTGCGGCAGTGCGAAAACCACAACAATATAGTATTATTCTACTAGTGCAATTATCTTACGAGGCGTTAGAATAGCTCTTTAGGTCTTGACTAGCAATAATAAGCATGTGAGGTTATGAAACAATTAAATCATAGAATCACGGATATGAATATATATATAATATAGAACAAAAGAAATATGAAGAAGAGGAAATTAGAGAAGAATGTACAGTAGAGTGTTAATTCTTTGAAGATATACATCATGTCAAGTAAATTGTTATTAAAACAAGAATTAAATTGGAATTGACCTAAGAAATTATACCTTTGTCACCTGGGTCTTGTATAACAGTCTGCGGGATGAGCAATCTTGAAGCTTGAATGAAATTGAATGGAGTTTGAATGTGTTTGATTGTGTGTTGAGAGTGTTTACGTAGTGTTGTAAGGTATGAAGTCGTAGGTAAAGATGTATGAAAACCGTGTATAACGTTCGAAGAAATCCCAGCTATTTATAGGTAAAGGAATTCGAAAACGAATCCAAGAGATACGTAAAAATCGTGCGTCTAATGCACAGCTCGTGCGCTAGGCGCACATCCATGCGCTAGTCTCGTGCGCTAGGAGCACAGGCTATGCTTAAGGCGCATGGTATGTGTGTCTCGCGCACTAGCTTTACGTTTTTGAAATTTGTGTACGACATCGACATTGCACACGCGCAATATGTGTATCAGATGCATTGTTCATCTCACCGGTTTTGATGGTTTTAAGATTATTTTTGATGCTTTGATGAAGTCTATCCTTTGAAATCCAAAATCAACTATCTTTAGGAATAAAAATATGGTTTTCGAGATATCCTTAAAAAACAATTATCGGAAAATATTATTATTAAAATATTGAAAATACAATTAATTATTAGGCTTTTTTCCAATATAACCCTGACTTATAGGCTTTTTTCCAATATAACCCTGACTTTGGCAGCCCTGTCTCCGATAACCCTGAACTTGGTTTTTCTCATTAAACTGGACGGAATTTGTAACGCCGTTAACTAGGTTTGACTTTTGCTAAATTCATCTCTTTCTCTCTCTTGTTCTTCATCTCTTCATTAATTTTTCCCAAACTCATAACAAAATCCAGATTTTTCCCAAACCCATTTACCCAAAATCATAACAAAATCCAGATTTCCTCCAATGGGTGTTCTTAGAAAAAAAAATTGTGTTATTGAACACCCCTGTCCTGTTCTTCATCTTCTGTCACATATCTTCATCTATCAAACCCAGAAATTTGTTGTTTCTGAGCAAACTTTGTCAGAAAATTTTTCCCTTGATTCTATGTTTACTGTTCTCACAAAACTTACAAACTTGAAAAAACTGTCACTTGTTTCATTGGGTATTTGGGGAAATCTACCCTCAAAAGTTAGCAGATTTCAATCACTTGAAATGTTTAATATTAGCTCAAATTTCATATATGGCGAAATCCCATTTGAAATTTCCTCCTTAAAAAACTTAAAAAGTCTTGTTTTTGCTGATAATTTGATGAATGGAAGTGTTCCTGATTTAAGTACCTTACAAGCTCTACAAGAACTAGACTTAAGCAACAACCAATTGGGCCAAAAGTTTCCTTCACTTGGAAGCAATATAGTGAGCATTATATTGAGAAACAACTCTTTAAGGTCTCAAATTCCTTCCCAAATGAAGAACTTCAATCAACTTCAAAGATTTGATGCATCTTCAAACAACCTTGTTGGACCACTCCCACCTTTCCTTTTATCTCTTTCTTCACTATGGTACCTAAATTTGGCTGAAAACCAGCTCACTGGTGAGCTTCCTAAGAGCACAAGCTGTGCAAAGAGGTTGTGGTTCGTCGATATATCTCGAAACTTGCTCGTTGGAAAGCTTCCGAGCTGCATTGGTACGGTTCCACCTCCTGTTCTGGGCAAGTCGCAGCGGCAAGTCGCCGGAGAAGAAGAAGAAGAAAGGGTTCGACCTCCATTCTCTCTTCGACCTCCATTCTTCCACCATAGCCGACACCCACTGCACTACCCCATTTTTGCCTTTTCTCTTCTCTAATTTCTCATTTCTTGAATTTGATTTTGTGGCTTTTTTTTTGTGATTTCTTGGATTTCTTGAATTTGTGGCGTAATTAAATGATTTCTTGAATTTGATTTTGTGGCTTTTTCTTTTGTTTTGTTATGTTTTGGATTAAAGTTTTGATTTGGAGAATTGATTGAGAAAAAAAAAAGAGAATGATGGGCTTGAGAAGAGATGAAGAACAAGAGAGAGAAAAGATGAAGAACAAGAGAGAGAAAGAGATGAATTTAGCAAAATTCAAACAAAATTAGAGAGTACTTAACGTCGTCTCTAATTCCGTCCAATTTAATGATAAAAACCAAGTTCAGGGTTATCGGAGACAGGGCTGTCAAAGTCGGGGTTATATTAGAAAAAGGCCTATATGTCAGGGTTACCTGAGATAATATCCCATAATTAATTAGGCCTTTAAAATTGGGCTTGGATTTAATAAATATACTTTATATTTTCGAAACGCTTTTAGGCTTAACTTGTTCGATTGCTCTTCCTTTGGACCAAACCAATTAGGGCGCAGTATGTTTCATCATTTGGTACTCAACAGGGAGACATAATTTTGTGTCTACAGAAGCCCCCACTTGGGCTCAAGTTCAGGAAACCGAAAGTCAAAGTATACGGTGTTGGGACAGAGAATTATTCTAAACGCTATGTAGTTAGAACTGATCTATATATCGCCGGTTTCTGCAAAATAAAGTTAGTCTACAAGACGATAACTACAAGTAATCTGATTACATGCAGGACAAGATGTTAGCAGATAGGTACAAACAACTCAGATAATGATCCACATAATAATGCAATAATGAAAACTTAGACTCTCAAAGGATGGATGAGACGCTATGCAAATATTAGGGTTTTGGAAAGGTAAGAAAGGTAGATGGAATGCCATGCAAGGTCAGGGTTATGCATGGCTAGAAATATTGGATAGAGATAGATAGGTAGACGGATGCAAGGTCAAGGTTTTGCAAAGCTAGAGATATGGATTGACATAAGGACATAGGATGCTTTTCGAAAACTTATTTTGATAATGAATCGGGGTCCGCAAGTGAGATCCGCATATCACAACTATTCGGGAGTTTGATTTGATGAAAGCACCATATATATAAGAAGCCCCCACTTTGGGTAAGTTTGTCTTAAATTAGGCACTCTAAGGGCATTCGAAGGAGCATTCGCAGTTTCCTCGCTGGGGAGTTGATGTAGGCAAAGTTAAATATCATCAGAGACCATGGAAGTTTCTGAGCAACCCCAGCAGTTGCCCTTCAAGTGGGTTATGAGGAGAGAGAATATGAAAGTAATATTAGTTTATTAGGAGAGCGAAAAATTTGTGACTCAAATAGATGTAGGTGGGAAAAGGCTTTGACGCGGTTAGGTTCAGACTCGAGTCTATGTCGGGATCTAGAAAGAGCATTGTAGGCGTGTTTTAATTTCGCCTACGCGGTGTGAGCGCGTATTTGACTACCACATTGTAAAGGTTTTATTGAAAAATGTTTTGAAGTCGCCAACAAGTCCTTAAAGGAAGACTCATAAACCTAATTGGATATTGGGAAACCATAAGGACAAATTAGGGACTCATCCAATGTAGATTTTCCCGTCCTAACTCCATAGATGGTCAATGAACCACATTCGCCCATTGCTGGCCTCTACTAAATATTGATTCATGTCAATTTTTATGCAATAGAATAACCAAATAATATTTTCATGCACCCAAAAAATAATTTAGTCTAGGTTGGTTCAGGAAACACATAAAAGACTTTTTTTTAGTGATATGTTATTAGGCAATCAAAATTACAGGGAACCTAATAGGTTGTCCAAATTATCAGATTAATATTAAAACAATTCTTTAGGTCTTGATTAACAATAATAACATGTGGGTGATAAAAACATAAACAGCACAATCATGACAATATGCATATGTACGTAAAATAAATAGAAAAGGAATAAAAGGGTTAGAATTTACAAAGGAACGATTTTTATATTAAAGATCTACATCAGGAAAGAAATAGTAAATAACTTCAATACAAAAAAGAATTTTATTCAAGGACCCTCATGATTATACTGTGGCTTGGGTCTGAAAGATTGACGACCTTTGGGATGAGCGATCGTGAAGCCTGAAAATATGAATGTCTGAAAGTATTTGTTTATTTGTATGTGTTAGTAGATTTGAAAAGTATGAGTTTTGTAGAGAATTCGTAAAAGTTCGTAATGTGTCGAAGTGTAAAAGTATGAAAGTCGTATGCAAAAGTGTATGGAAAACCGTTTTTTAATTCGGAAAATCGAAGCCTATTTATAGGAAAACCGAAACTACACGTCACACGCTAGGTGTGCTAGGCGCAACACCCACTGTGACGCACAACCACATGTGTCAGGCGCACATTGGTGCGCCCATCGTGACACACCCAATCAGCTGAGTACACGTGGCACACGCTTTGAAAAAAGATAGAAAAGAACACTGCGCGTCACGCAGAGGAGTGCGCAAAGCGCACGACTCTATGTGACACATAATGCCACGTGTCAGACACAAATTGGTGTGCCTGACACAGTTGGACAATGGTGCGTCTGACAAACGATGGTGCGTCTGGCGCACGGTGGTGCACTAGGCGCACGATTGTGCGTCAGGCGCACAAGCTTTGATGTATTTAATCTAGGAAGATCAAATACTTGTGCGGAATTCGTGTTTCACTAAAGGTTAACAATGGAGTTATGGTGTGATGCAATGGTTATGGTTCGAACAATAGTGTAGGATAGTACTTAGTTGATCTTCTATACAGAATTTAATCACCACGAATCTCACATTAAGGGTTTGAAAGTCTTAAGAATTTAATCACCAACTTTCAGAGGTTTTGATGAATACTCAATGTACTCGACAAAAAGGAAATCAATATTATTCAACTCTAAATGAATCGAACTACAACTTAAGCTATTTAAACAAACACACTCCTAACATGCTTAGAACAAGTCCCTAAGTCATAATAACAATCAAACTCTTAAAATAAGATAAATATAAAAGAGTCCTAAAGTACTCCAAACAAGGAAGCAAGTAAAAGATATGAAGAGTTCTAATGGAACTCAACTAGCATGCCAATTGCACGCCCAACACCAACACCTACGTCGCTTCTCCTACACCAAGGAATGTAACCATGTACACCAACACCTTTTGTGCTAGCAAACCCTAGGCATGTATCATAGAAACAACCCCACTCCAATTGAAGAACCTTCGAAGCAAGAGCTAACAATTGAGCATCTTCCAATCCTGGATCATCTTCCCCTTCTTCAGAAACAATTGTCCTCAATTGAGCATCTTCTTCATCATGCAAGTATGGCGCCAAGTCCCCTACATTAAACGTAGCACTCACCCCATACTCTCCTGACAACTTTAACTTGTAGGCATTGTCATTAACCTTTATAATGATTTTGAAAGGCCCTTCGGAGCGTGGCATGAACTTATTCTTGCGCATATTAGGAAATCTTTCCTTCCTCAAATGCAACCACACTAGATCACCTTCCTTGAACACATGTTGCTTGTGATTTTTATTGGCTAACACCTTGTATCTCTCATTCACCTTTTCTATCATTGCACGCACTTGAGCATGAAGCTTCAACATAGCCTCGGCTTTTGCCTTTGCATCAACATGAACATACTCACCTTTAGAAATAGGAATCAAATCCAGTGGCAGCCTTGGATTCACACCATAACCAACCTTGAATGGAGAATGTTAGTAGCATATGTAGGTGAACGATTATAGGCAAATTCAGCATGCGCCAATTTAACATCCCAATCTTTAGTACTCTTACTAACCAACCCCCTAAGCAAAGCACCAAGAGTTCGATTAGTTACCTCATTTTGGCCATCAGTTTGAGGATGATGAGAAGTACTAAAGCATAGCTTCGTCCCAAGCAACTTCCATAATGTCTTCCAAAAGTAGCTCATAAACTTGGCATCCCTATCACTCACAATGGTCTTGGGAACACCATGAAGCCTCACCACCTCTTGAAAATACAATGCAGCTACCTTAGACGCATCATCAGTTTTGTGACATGGAATGAAATGGGACATCTTGGAGAACCTATCTACAACCACCATTATAGAATCATTTCCCCTTTGTGTCCTAGGCAGCCCGACTATGAAACCCATAGACACATCATCCCATGGGAACTCCGGAACTGGCAAAGGTGTATACACTCCATGATGGAATGTACTCTTGGCCTTTGACAACTTGCGCACCTAGCTAACACCCCTTGCACATCACTTTGCATTTTCGGCCAATGGAAGTGTTCTTGTAACATAGCTAGTGTCTTGTTCATTCCAAAGTGTCCAGCAATACCTCTTCCATGAGTTTCCCTCACAAGCAACTCCCTAATAGAACAATTAGGTATGCATAAACGATTGCCCTTAAAAAGGAACCCATCTTGCAGCACATAAGAGCCTATTGCGCCCTTCAAGCATCCCTCTATGATAGGTTGGAAATCCACATCCCCCTTGTAATACTCCTTGAAGAGATCAAAGCCAAGCAACCTCGAACTCAACACCCCAAGAAATGTTTATCTTCTCGACAAAGCATCTGCCACTATGTTATTTTTGCCTTCTGTGTATTAGAAGAAAACTGGAATGATTGGAGGAATTCAACCCACTTAGCATGGCGTGGATTTAACTTTTGTTGCCCATGGATGTGCTTCAGTGCCTCATGATCCAAGTGTAGAATGAAATGGCTAGGCCTTAGATAATGACTCCAATGATCCAAGGCTCTCACAATGGCATAGAACTCCTTGTCATATGTCGAATAGTTCAACCTAGCCCCTCCCAACTTCTCACTAAAATAAGCAATGGGACGCTTCTTTTGCACCAACACAACACCTATCCCTACTTCACTATCATCACACTCAACCTCAAAAGGTTGTGAGAAATCAGGCAAGGCCAAGATATGAGTGGGACTAAGCAACTTCTTCACAGCTTCGAAGGCACCTTGAGCAGCTTCACTCCACTCAAACTTTCCCTTCTTGATGTACTCGGTCATAGGAGCAACAACACTACTAAAGTTCTTCACAAACCTCTTATCAAACGAGGCTAAACCATGAAAAGCACGCACCTCGGTCATATTGGTTGGAGTGGGCCACATTTTGATGGCTTCTACCTTAGAAGGATCCACGGACACC
>CANSZD010000886.1:40000-162500 GCA_947648045.1 Beta corolliflora | reverse complement strand
ATCCTACCTCTCGGTCTATAACATTGTATTGTAACAATAATCAACACAGTTGGCCAAACTTGCACATTAACTTAAATAACTCAATAGCAAGAATCAAACAAATCAATGAATTAAATAATCATTCAATCAATCCCTCATATGCATACATAGATCCCCAAATCCCTAGAAAATTAACTACTCACACATAATTGGGAAAAACATAATCACAATTAAATAAGAAAGCAACATGATGGAATAATAACAGAGAAGAATTGAAAAGAGAATAGTTAGGGATGAGAAACAATACCAATTGAAGAACGAATATTGAAAACAATTACTCTATTGAATCTTGAATGAATTTGTAAAGTAGAATAAACTAGGGTTCTTGAAAGAATAAAAGTGTTTAGAAAACTAATGACTGAAATAATAATAAGAAAACGTAGTTTTTCCCCACTTAAAGAAGGACTATTTATATTAAAACAATAAACAGCACAACAAGCGCTTCAAAACCGATTAAAATCTCCCCACCCGGGCAGCCGGGGCGGATTTCGCCCGGTCGGGCGGTTGTCAGGTCGGGCGGTTGTCAGGTCATTGTCAGGTCGGGCCCGCAACAAAATATTTTATTTTCTTCCAAATCTTCTCTAAACGAACAAATTTGGCTAAGTAAAGATGCCCGGGATGCCGGGGCGGATTCCGCCTGGTCGGGAGGTCATCAGCCTGCACAAATCTCAATCTTCAAAACGCCATAACTTCTTCGTTATTTGTCGGAATTAGGCAAGTGACCACTCGTTGGAAAGCTCTTGAAGTATAGAATCTAACCCAATTGAAATCACTACATTTTGGATTTGTAAAACTTGAGATATAATCAAAAGAGTGGACTGCAGTCATTTTTCTACTTCTTTCACTATTCGCTTTCCTTCAAAACTCTTCCAACTCAATGCTCGTGCTGTCAAAAGTACATCATCTCTTGTAGCGATATAAAGGAGTAGGAAATGCACCAAAACATGCTAATTCCTACAATGATCACCCTGAAACTACAAACACACTACAAGGAGCACATTAGTACTAAAAATAGCTCCAAAGAGTGCAATTAAGACCAATAATCAATGAGCGACGGGGGTAAAAACTCTATATAAAATAGAAATATCAGGTTATGGCTGGATGTTTACGCAAGCTCTGATACCAAGATGATATATTTAATCTAGTAGGAAGATCAAATACTTGTGCGGAATTCGTGTTTCACAAAAGGTTAACAATGGAGTTATGGTGTGATGCAATGGTTATGGTTCGAACAATAGTGTAGGATAGTACTTAGTTGATCTTCAATACATAATTTAATCACCACGAATCTCACACTAAGGGTTTGAAAGTCCAAAGAATTTAATCACCAACTTTCAGAGGTTTTGATGAATACTCAATGTACTCAACAAAAAGGAAATCAATATTATTCAACTCTAAATGAATCGGACTACAACTTAAGCTATTTAAATAAACACACTCTTAACATGCTTAGGACAAGTCCCTAAGTCATAATAACAATCAAACTCTTAAAAGAAGATAAATTTAAAAGAGTCCTAAAGTACTCCAAACAAGAAAGCAAGTAAAAGATATGAAGAGTTCTAATGGAACTCAACTAGCATGCTAGTTGCACGCCCAACACCTACATTGTTGCTCCTTCACCAAGGAATGTAACCATGCACACCAACACCTTTGAGCTAGCAAATCCTAGGCATGTATCATAGAAACAACCCCACTCCAATTGAGGAACCTTTGAAGCAAGAGCCAACAATTGAGCATCTTCCAATCCCGGGACCGACCTTGCTTTTTGAAACGCTTTGACAACTTTTTTATAAAACGCGTTCAAACGATTTTCTTTGATCTTTTATGTCCGAAAATTTGATTTTACGGGATAAAATCCGATTTTAATTATAAAAATATCTTTGAAAATATTTATTTTATATACATAAAATAATTAATTATTATTAAATAATTAATTGGACTTTTTCAAAGAGTTGGAATCAAAATACAATTAACGATCATGAATAATTAAGTGGCCTTTAAAATACGATTTTGTATTATTAAAATACGCTTTAACACTTTTAAAATAGTTTTGGCTCTTCGGACTGCTCTGCCCTTGGGTCTGACCGATTAAGACCACGTCATGTTTCATCATTAGGCCCTTAAATGGGGAAACACGATTATGTGTCTACTGAAGCCCCCCACTTTGACTGAGGTTCAGGAAACCGATAGTCAAAGTACACAGTGTCGGGACGGAGAACGATTCTAAACGCTCTGCAGTTTTAGAAATGATCTACATATCTTTGGTCTCTGCAAAACAAAGTTAATACACAGGGACAATAACTACAAGTAATCGATTACCTACAGAGAAAGATGTTAGCAGACAGGTGCAAACAACTCAGATAAGGCACATAATGATGCAAATAATGCAAACTTAGACTCTCTAAGGATGCATGAGACGTTAATGCAAGGATTAAGGTTATGCAAAGCTTAGGAGGATGACACGTCATGCAAGGGCAGGGTTATGCAAGACTAGGATGTATGAAATGTAATGCAATGTCAGGGTTTTACAGGGCTAGGAGATCTGGAAATGTAGAGAGAGATAGGATGATTAGAAAAGAATTGAATGAATAGAAAAACCAATTTTAGTAAATAATAGGGGTCCGTAAACGAGGTCCGCATATTACAACTTTTCAGGAGTTTGACTTGATTTGGAGGAACCACCACATATATAGGAAGCCCCCACTATGGGTAAGCTTTTCTTGAATTAGGCGTTATGAGCCTTGATTGAACTGTAGGTGATCTATCTTGAATCGTTCAAAGTTCTTCATTGGGGATTCTTCTTTGAGGAGTTGTTACAGGCAAAGACAAATATCGCCAGAAATCAGGGAATTGTCGAAGAGTCCTTCAGGGAAAAAGAGAGCTTGGGATTGAAAATAAAAAAGGTTAATTTATGACTCAGATAGATATAGGTGGGAAAAATCTTTGCGTCGCTAGGTTCAGACTCGAGTCTATGTCGGGATCTAGAAAGAGTATGCTCCTGAATTCTAGAAAGTCAAATCAATAGACCTTGATTAATTTTATTTTATTGAAGCAGTCGGACCTCGAGATGAGGATTCCTACGTATCCTTGCTGAACCAGACCATTCGTAGTTCTGGATCTGATTAAACTTATTTTTTGTGCCCTAGCTTTTGCCTAGGCCGCCCTTTCGGGTTTTCAACCTAGCGGGCTTGGATATACCTTGGAGTAGGAGTTATGGTTTGATATGAAGGATTGAAAGGTTGAGGTTTTAGAACTTGATGAAGGTTTAATTGGTTGGGCTAAGGTAAGGATTATGTATTCGGATTATATGGTTAAGATTTTGATGGATTTGAATGAGGGGTAGAACTTCTAGCTTGACTCTTTATTTCTTTGCCTTTGGCTTTTTTCTTTTTTGCATTTTTTTCTTTTTGTCCTGTGCATTTTCTTTTGCTTTTGCTTTTTTTGCACTTTGAATTTTTTCACTTTTTTATTTTATTTTTGCCTGGCATTGATTTTTTTTTTTTATGTAGTAAGGCTTGCACACAAGTTTTTATGGTTTTGGGTATTAGAAGGCTTGAAGGATATTTGTGGAGCTTTGATTTTGAAGGGTTATATGGCTAATGATGATGGAGGATGATGGTTTAAGGGATTATATATTTATTTTTTGGTTGCATGAGATGGTTTATGGATGATGGAGGAAAGAGGGGGAAATAACTCATAATCCAAAGTATGTCCATTTTTTTATTTTTTTATTTTTTTATAGATTTTTTCTTTAATTAGTCAAGATCACTAGGTGATTTAAGTTTCATCATTGAATTAGAAGCATAAATAAAATGATGGAAGGCCAATGAAAATGAAAAGAAAATGCGAGTATTTAATTGATTAGAAATAAATGAAATAAGGCTGATAAACATTATAGTCCTAAAGGACATAGACTCGACAGGATAGGAAGTGAAGCAGCTAAGGGAGGGATTCTCCGACTCAACCTAGAAAACTAACGTTAAATGACTATGCCCTGGCATTATTTAAGCACTACCCAAGGGGTTCTTTGTTGTCGACTTTTTCGCGGCGGAACTGGTAGTCTACTATCTTCAACCATGTCCTGTAGGGTGTGCTTCAAAGTCCAGCAGTGTGATGTCGCATGCCCGTTTCCTTCGTGGTACTTGCAGTAGGCATTAGGATTCCATTTCCTGGATTTATTCTCAGGAGCGGGATCTGGAGTAGGGACAAGAGGCTGAAGTGCTCCTTTTGCATGAAGCCTAGTGAAGGCTTCTTCTAGAGACATGCCTAAAGGAGTGAATGTTCTTTGAGGCTTTTGATAACCTCTCTTTTCAGTAGTTAGGGCATTGACGTCGTTGATTTTGGAGCTCGAAGGGTTATTATTACTCTTCTTAAAAGAGTTGTTATTATTATAACCCTTGTTCTTATTGGCTTGCACCTCTTCCTCAATCATTAGACCAACTTTGTAGAGCTTCGTGAAAGACTGTATAGGTTGGAATTTAATATGTTCTCCGTATTTAGACTGTAGATTACGGATCACCATTTAGACTTGGTCCTCTTCAGATGGCCTGTTATTCATTTGTGCGGCCTTTTCCCTCCATCGATTAAGGAAGGTGCTAAAATCTTCGTTGGAATTCTGTTTAGTTAATTCCAACTCACGAAGATCAATAGCAAGCTGAGTGTTGTATATATACTGTTTACAGAATTCTTCTTTAATGTAGTCCCAGTCATTCAGCTTTGTTTTATTCAGTGATCTGAACCACTTGGATGGATGTGCATCCAAGGACAAGGGAAAGACATAAGCAAACAGGTCCTTGCTCATGCCTTTGAGAGCCATATAAATGGAGAAAGCTCTCAAATGATCATCTGGGTATTCGACCCCCTTGAATTTTGGGAGGTCACCCGGCGCAACCTTTTTGGGAAGCTTTTCCCTCAGTTCAGGATCAATGATGTCATGGCTATGAGCCTGACTCTCGAGTTCAGGAATTGATTGGATCAATTGCTCGATTTTTTTGAACCTCAAATCTATCTCGGACTTGATAGGAGGTGGTGGTGGTGGAGTGCCATCATGCTCTTCTTCCTCAGTTATCAGCTTTTCTCTCAGCGCCTTGATCTCTTTGTCTTGTCCCTCAAGACGAGAGTTCATCAGTTAGAGCTGAGCCATGATTGCATTCAGTTGTTCAGAAGTGTCTCCCATCTCGGATGATGATTCAGAAGTTTTGGAAGACTCGTCAGGAATGGTGATAACTCGTTCGACGAGTCTGGGAGTAGGTTGACCTTGTATCCTCTCTGTCGGACGTTCCCAAGTTATAATCTAACAACCTGTCTTGAACAGAAATTGAATGGACCTCGTAAATTTTAAGAAATGAATTTCGAAATGAGAAATGGATATGAGAAATGGAGAAGTGGGAAATGAGAAATGAGAAATGGAAAATGAAAATTTTAAAATGGGAAATGGAAATGGGAAATGGGACATGATTTTTGAAATGGAGGATTAGAAATGGTTATGGATTTTTTTACTAGTATGGGGTTGACCATGATGCTGACATGGGCTTAACTATCTGCATATGCTAATATGGACTAGACTGGACTGGAGTGGACTATGCAACTAGATTGGACTAGACTTCGAACTTGCAAGCAGACTAGACTCAAAAGGATTACCTATGTGGACTTAGGGAATGCTAGCTTCGCTAGACCTAGGGGTGATTGGCTTCGCCAGACTCGATGATTTTGGGTTGTTATGGATCTAAGATGGACTAGCTTCGCTAGACTCAAAGGTTTTGGGCCATTATGGACTTAATTGGGATGCAATAGATGTAAAGTAGGAGTAGCTTCGCTAAACTCGGAGGATGCTTTTATGGTCTTAGGGGTGACTAGCTTTGCTAGGTCTAAAGGATGTCATTATGGTCTTAAAAGGTGAGTAGCCTCGCTAAACTCAAAGGGTGCCTTTATGGTCGTCTTAGGGATGACTAGCTTCGTTAGCTCAAAGGGTGCCATTATGGTCTTAAAGGTGAGTAGCCTCGCTAAACTCAAGGGGTACCTTTATGGTCTTGGGGATGACTAGCTTCGCCAAGTCAGAGGGTGACGTTATGGTCTTAAAGGTTAGTAGGCTCGCTAAACTCAAGGGGTGCCTTTATGGTCTTGGGGATGACTAGTTTCGCTAAGTCTAAAGGGTGCCATTACGGTCTTAAAGGTGAGTAGCCTCCCTAAACTCAAGGGGTGCCTTTATCGTCTTGGGAATGACTAGTTTCGCTAAGTCTAAAGGGTGCCCTTATGGTCTTAAAGGTGAGTAGCCTCGCTAAACTCAAGGGGTGCCTTTATGGTCTTGGGGATGACTAGCTTCGCTTAGTCTAAAGGGTGCCATTATGGTCTTAAAGGGTGAGTAGCCTCGCTAAACTCAAGGGGTGCCTTTATGGTCTTGGGGCTGACTAGCTTCGCTAAGTCTAAAGGGTGCCATTATGGTCTTAAAGGGTGAGTAGCTTCGTTAAACTCGGGATTTGCGTTTATGGACTTTAAGAAGTGCTAGCTTCGGTAGGCTTAGAGGTTTTGAGTTTTAGAATTTGAACTTCATCCTACATGGTTTGGAATTGGATTTGATTAGACTTAGGGTATGAGTTTGGCCTTATATGGACCTGATTTTGGACTTAGTCCTATATTAGTTTGAAGTTAGACTTGGAGATGCACATGGGCTTGACATTAAAAATAGACTAGGTTTGGACTTAGATTGAAATGGACTGGGATTAGACTTGGACTGCGCTTGACATAGACTAGGGTTCACATAAAGATGCAATTGGGCCTAGATTTTGACATGAACTAGACTTATATGGGCCTAAGGTGGACTCTAATGCTAGTGGGCCTTTATGAATGCAAGGACTCAAGTTTAGATGGGGGCCTAGGATAAATGCAAAATGGACTCTAATGCAAATGGGCCTAAAATAAATGCAAGGACTCAAACTTAGATGGGCCTAGGATGAATGCAAATGAATTGAGATTGGTTTGAATAGCTTAGATTGAATGAAGATATTTGGACTGGGCTTAGAATTTTCAAAATTCATTTTTGAAAGGAACCCCTTGTTTTTTATCTTTTGTTAGGAAGAGATGATGGATTAATTTTGAAAATATATTTTTTTGAATAGGTGGTATGATGATGATTAGTAAATGTTTTTCGAAAAAGGTAGAATAAAATAGGGTGTATGATTGATTTTGAAAAATGTATGTATTTTTGAAAGAGGGTAGGATTGATAGGGAAGACTAGTTGGATAGCATGGATGAAATGGGAAGAGGTAGACATGCATGACGACTCTAACTCAACCATGACCACTTTTCTAGATGCACTTTTTAGGATAGACTCAACCGTGCATGAAAAGACTGATTTTTATGTTTGAATTAGGTTAGACTCCTAGAATGACAATGCTTTTACGCGAATGCAGATGGACCGAACATAGGATCGACCACCACGACGACTAAATCAACGAAAAGCATGCGATGCATGGACTGCGTGCCACGCAGCATTGCTGTGCGCGACACACAGCCGTGCGTCTGGCGCAGGAGTGGTACGCCAGGCGCAACTTAATGCACTTGGCGCACTACTCCCCCGACATGTTTTTCGGGGATTTAGGCGATGTTTAGGCCAATTGACGATCTTTTATTTGTTTTTTAGGCGCGATTTTAGGTACGACGCATAACAACGGTTTTGACAAAATAATAGTCTGCAAAAATTGCAATCACAAGAAAATGTCATGTAATATGGATGCAGTTTTCCAACCTAAAGTCTAGTTCTATGTTTGAAACTATGGCCAGGTTTAATTTAAGTCTGAAAGGGTCCATGACTAATAGATTAATCCCACGCTTCGTACCTCTGCTTAAAGAGGTGGCCACGTGTAAGACACACTCCAATTTTCAAGTCAGGAACAAGATAACAGTGCCATGGTTGGATAGCTTTGCTTATGACTAAGATCCAACACTATCGCTCAGGAAGCTTTTTGGAAGCACAAAGCGCAAACCCCCCAGGGGTGGCCTCACGCATAGAACATGCGCTAATGAGGCAAGGTAGATGATGGTCCTTATGGTGGCTGAAACAATAGCCATGCATATGCAAAATTGTAATGTCATTCTAAAGCATCAAAAGAGTATGAATCATATTTTTCGAGTTTCACCCACTCATTTAAAAAAAAAAATATATTTTTTAAAATCCCCCCAGTGGAGTCGCCAAATTGTAGGCGTGTTTTTATTCGCCTACGCGGTGAGAGCGCGTGTTTGACTACCCCATGGTAAAGGTTTTATTGAAAAATGTTTTGAAGTCGCCAACAAGTCTTTAAAGGAAGTATCATAAACCTAATTGGATATTGGGAAATCGTAGGGACAAATTAGGGACTTATCCAATATAGATTTTCCCGTCCTGACTCCATAGATGGTCAATGAACCATAGATTGAGTTCGGGGGTGAGGGTACGGACACGGTCATAATGAACCACATTCGCCCATTGTTGGCCTCTACTAAATATCTATTCATAAATGTCAATTTTTATGCAATAGAATAACCAAATAATATTTTCATGCACCCTAAAAATAATTTAGTCTAGGTTGGTTCAAGAAACACATAAAATACTATTTTTTTGGTGATATGTTATTATTAGGAAATCAAAATTACGGGGAACCTAACGAGGTTGTCCAAATTATCGATTAATATTAGAACAATTCTTTAGGTCTTGATTAACAATAATAACATGTGGGTGATAGAAACATAAACAGGAGAATCATGACAATATGCATATGTACGTAAAATAAATAGAAAAGAAATAAAAGGGTTATAATGTACAAAGGAACGATTTTTATATTAAAGATCTACATCAGGAAAGAAATAGTTAGTAACTTCAATATAAGAAAGAAATTTATTCAAGGACCCTCAGGATTATACCATGGCTTGGGTCTGAAAGATTGACGACCTTCGGAACGAGCAGTCTTGAAGCCTGAAAATATGAATAACTGAAAGTATTTGTTTGTTTGTATGTGTTTGTAGATTTGAAAAGTATGAGTTTTATTGAGAATTCGTAAAAGTTCGTAATGTGTCGAAGTGTAAAAGTATGAAAGTCGTATGTAAAAGTGTATGGAAAACCGTTTTTTAATTAGGAAAATCGAAGCCTACTTATAGGAAAACTAAAACTGTGCATCACGCGCGGCGCGGGTGCGCCGGCGCAAGACCCAATGTGACGCACAATCACACGTGTCGGGCGCACATTGGTGCGCCCGACGCGACACTGCCCAATCGCTTGCATATACGTGGCACCCGATTTGAAAAAAGATAGAAAAGAACACTGCGCGTCACGCAGAGGAGTGTGCCAAGCGCATGACTCTGTGTGACACATAATGCCACGTGTCAGGCACACAACAAATTGGTGTGCACGGCACACATTTGATCAGCGCGCACCACCTTGCTTTTTGACACACTTTGACAACTTTTTTTATAAAACGTGTTTAAACGATTTTCTTTTATCTTTTAAGTCCGGAAATCTGATTTAACGGGATAAAATCCGATTTTAATTTTAAAAATATCTTTGAAAATATTTATTTTATTTACATAAAATAATTAATTATTATTAAACAATCAATTGGGCTTTTTCAAAGAGTTGGGCTCAAAATATAAATTAACGATCATGAATAATTAAGTGGGCTTTAAAATATGATTTTAGATCATTAAAATACGCTTTAACACTTTTAAAATAGTTTTGGCTCTTCGGACTGCTCTGCCTTTGGGTTGGACCGATTAACACCGTAGTATGTTTCATCATTGGGTTTCTAAATGGGGAAAGAAGATTATGTGTCTACAATCATACTTTTGAATCCTAGAAAGTCAAATCATGAGACCTTGATTAATTTATTTTATTGTAGCGATCGGACCTCGAGATGAGGATTCCTACGTATCCTTGTTGAATCAAACCATTCGTAGTTCTGGATCTGATATTTTTTTAGTGCCCTAACTTTTGCCTAGGTCGTCTTTTCGAATTTTTTACCTAGCGGGCTTGGACTTAGGGTTGATGAAAGGTTGAAAGGTTTGAGGTTTTGAGGAAGGTTCAATTGATTAGGCTAACGTAAGGATTACGGATATAGGTTTTTTTAAATGGATTGAAGGATTTTTTAGTGAGGGGTAAAACTTGTGTGCAAGCCCCCCAACTTGATTTTTTTTTGCATTTGGCTTTTCCCTTTTTGCTTTTGCATTTGCTTTGTTGCGTTTTCTTTTGCTTTGCTTTTTTTCGCACTTTCAAAATTTCTTTTCTTTTTATTTTTGGTATTGATTTTTTTATTATAGTGAAACTTGCACAAAAGTTTTTATGATTTTGGGGTATTGGAAGGTTTGAAGGATATTTGTGGAGTTTTGATTTTGAAAGGTTATTTGGCAAATGATCATGGAGATGAGGGTTTAAGGGATTTTCATTTTATTTTGGTTGCATGAAGATGGTTTATGGATGATGGCTTATGGAAGGTGATGGTTTTTGGAGATGATGGAGGGAGAAAGAAATAACTCATAATCCGAAATATATCCATTTTAATTTTTTTGAATTTTTGATTTTTTTTATTAATCAAGGTCATTTATGTGATTTAAGTTTCATCATTGATTAGAAACATAAATGATGGTGAAAGGCCAATGAAAAATAAAAAGAAAATAAAATAATATTCATAAAAATAAAAATGTTATAATAACTGAAATCATATAGTGACATAGCACATAGACTCGATGGGAAATGACATAATTGACTTAGGGTAAGAACTCTCTAACTCAACCTAGAAATCCGGAATTAAATAACTAAGCCTATTAAATTAGGGATACACGACCAATGGGGGTTAGTGATGCAGATTTCGGCACGTGGGTTACCCATATATTTGATAAAATTCAAAAAATGTTCCCCAAGTATATTTACTGTCCCTTTTCGCCATGTACAAAAGAAAAAAAACATCATTTTCCTAAAATTGCACATTGCAGAAGGGGGTGTGATAACTGCTACATGCTAAGTGCTATATTTCCTTCGACCAATTCTACCAGCTATGGTGAATAGTATTCCTCAACACTTGCGCGTTTCACTAAAATGTAATCCTTGGCCAAAGAAGATTTGTCACTAAAATCAATATTAAAATACATGTCAACTTAATATATATCTAGACAAAACAAATTTTTTATATATAAGGAACAATGAATATACTGTAATCAAGTATGAACAAAAAGCTCACACCCTAGCTAGCAGGTCCTGCTCTTGCCAGCAGAAGACGCAAAGAGAAGGTTGCAAGAAGCAGTGTCTGCCAAAACCAGCCTTTTGCGTTTATAGGGTCCACCTTCTTTGCTAGGAACCATGCGAAAATGGCCTCAGAAGTATGTGCAGTTGCAACGATACAGAAAGCAACCCGAATATTTTTCATTGATCTAAAGATGAAAAGAGCTATGGCTCTGAGGAATGTAACAGGACCAATATCTGGTAAGAAGTTGACAGCAAAGAGACCAGATAACTCAAACACGCAAAATAGCCATGCATATAATTTCGGTACATCAATATTTCTCCTCTTTCTATCTTTCCAATACGAGATCATGGCCGCCATGCCCTCTTGTGGACTCGCCACAGGAACATACCCCAACTCCTCCTCGGCTTTTCGTAAAGAGAAGTAATGTGTTACACCAATCTGTCATGTCATTTGATAAGTTTGCATATTACTTAGCAATGAATGTCATGTAATTGCAAAAAATGGCAGGAGACTTAGACAAGATGTTAAACTGTTAGAGAAGACCTGGTATACTTCGGCTGGAAGGATCAGTGGCTGAGGAACCCATGAAATATTTAGCCAGGAGTGTAGAATAATGGTATAAAAAACCTGACATATCTTTCCAAACACAAGAGCTGAGGATACTGTTAATGAGGCCTTTGGTACATCGTACTCTAGGCTCTCTAATAGAGGCTGGATGAACTCAAAAGTATTAGCCGGACACCCTGGTGGTGGATAATCATAAAAGTATATTCAATTTTATAAAGCCAAACACTGTTTAAGAGAGCCGCAGAGAATAACTGAAATGAAATATCAATTATCCAGACTAGCGAAGAGCATATTACCATCTGAGATGAAGTACGACCGTCCAGCTGCAACTGGGCACCCCTCTCTTTCAGGAAGGTCATCTAGAAGCCCCATACTTGCTAATACAATACCAGCTACAATATTATCCACATAAACCCAGTCTGTTTTGACACTTGAATCGCCAATTTTACATAGCAGTAGACCTAACTTTGCATAATTCACTATCTTTATGAAAGTCCTATTTTCACCTGGTCCATAAATAGCAGCAGGTTGAACGGCACAAGAGTAAAGACATCCACCATTCTCCCTGGATGCAGATGTATAGGCATCAGACTCTAAATATATTGTATAATACTCCCTCGGTATTTTTTGTTCTTTACATTTAGAAATTTATAGTCAAAGATTCAAAACTTTGACCGTATCCCAAAACAAGTGTAAAGAATGAAAAAATAGAGTAATAAACTAGTAGTTTTTTTTTTTTGGCAATTACCTGAAAGGGCGTCCATTGTACTTCAGCACTAGCTGCTCCGCGATAGCTTTGCTACGGCTATATGGATCACGATGGTCATCTAGTGGAAGATAAGGAAGACTTTCATCTCCATTTACGATCTTCTTTCCTCCAAAAACCACATTATATGTACTCAAATAAACAAGCCTTTTGATCCCATATTCAACACAAGCATCTAGAATGAGGCGAGTCCCATCAATATTAACCTTGTAAATCTGAGCAGTCTCGAGCATCTATTTACCTGACATGCCATATGAAGCAATATGGAAAACACAATCTACCCCTTGTAGAGCCTTCTCAACATCCTTTTTGCTCGTAATGTCCCCTTTGAAACACAAAATAATCATATTTTCAATCTGATTTTATAATACTACCTGTATTTCTTAATAATCTAGACATTTGTATTATTGGTCTAGTTTGTTTTATAATACTACCTCTATTTGTTCATTCATAACTTACTTTTTTTTCCTGATTTTTGCTTTTACTTTGGTTCAAATGAAAAGCATAGTGTGTAGATTATTAAAAAACATAGGTAGTATCACTAAGCACGGAAACGAGAGGCAAACAAGCACATTTTGAAGACACAATGTAGATGAGGTCCTAATAAGATCTTTCCACCAATTCTTTCTCCTTGTCTTACTGAAATGATAGATAACTTATCAAATTACCACTGAAGAGGGATGATTAATGGCTAGTTTGGTTTGATTGACGAAATGAATCTAATTAGCATTAGAGTCACTTAAAAAGTCAAATGATGAAACTCCTTAAGATAGTGTTTATACTATAATGTTTCATCTATGTATTCAAAGTAATATAACATATGAGCCAAAGATTGAGAGAAAATACCAAGGATGAAGACAACACCAGCTTGAGAAAGTTGAGAGGACCATGTTGAAGAAGAACGAATGTCCAAGGATCGAACTTGGGAAGCATTATTTTGGACAAGTTTAAGGCAAAGAGCAGCACCCGCCAAACCGAGTCCTCCTGTCACCAGCAAAGTCTTCCCTTCTATTCCTTCTTCACTCCCCATTTTTGGAACTACAAAATGATTCCTGGAGTTTCTACAACTTTTAAAAATTCCCACAGTTGGCGTTGACCCCTTACAGCACGTGTCTGACGAAACTTTTGTGAGTTAACCGTAAAAGGACATAAAATTTGCACCTTCAGTTTTAATTTCTTTTATGTAAAGAATAGAAAAAGAGAATACGTAACACGAACAAACTTTACCCTACAATACTTTACCAAATAAACTAGTTGATACTCATTACGCCGGTAATATGTTCTTTTTACTAGGAAAATGAATCATTTGATGATGGAATATTTCAATTTTTTTTTCTTTTTTTTGCATCATACAAATACTTGTACTTCCTTCGTTTTTTTATATGTTACACTTTTGAAAATTGCTACTTCTGCAAGCGAAAATTTAATTGTGCATTAAGTAAAAATAAGGGTGGGGGATTAAAGGGAGTGGAGACCACCATTGAGCCACCACCGCCAAATGGATCACCAGTGAGCCACCGCTGCAACCACCACAACCAATTAACACCACCAATCCAACACCGCACACCACCAATTCGACTACCACAACCAATTAACACCACCGCAGCCCCCCTCCCCCTTCCTTAAGCACCGCAGCCCTCCTCCCCTTCCCCTGCTTAACACCACCGCAGCCCCCCCCTCCCCTTCCCCTGCTTAACACCACCGCAGCCCCCCTCCCCCTCCCCTTCCCCTGCTTAACACCACTGCAGCCCCCCTCCCCCTCCCCTTCCCCCCTCCCAACGCGCAACCCCCTCTCCCCCTCCCAACGCGCAACCCCGACCTTTGAAAAATTCATTGCCCAGATTCATCGGCCAGATTCACCACCCACACCAGATTTTTGCCCATATTCATCGCCCAGATTCATCGCCGTGGTTTTCGGAGCTTTAAACGACGTGGTTTTGCGGCATCGTCGTCGGAGGTTGTGGTGGTTTTGCGGCGTCGTCGGGATTCGAAGGGGTGGGGGAGGGGGATGCGGGCTGGGGGTGGTGGGATGGGGGTTTTCGTGGGTGGGGGTGGTGGCCGGTGGGGGAGGGGTTTGCGTGGGAGGGGGATGGGGGAAGGGTGCTGCTGCGGTGGTGGGGAGGGGGGCTGTGGGGGTGGGGGAAGGGGTTGGGCTGCTGGTTTGGGTGGGGGAGGGGTGGTGGGAGAGAGAGAGGAGGTTTAATTAATTTATACTAGAATTTTTTGCACGCTATGCGTGCGAGTCATATTAACCATTTTTTCTCAATTAGTTAATTATCAGTGTTACAAAATTTTCGATTTGAGAGACATTTATAATTATTTTTAGTATTTTTAGTATGTTTTTCTTAAATCAATGTTTTGTTGATTTTTTTAGTTATTTGTTCGTCATTATTTAAACATAGTATTAAGAGAAGGAAATATAAAGTAGAATAAAGCTTGTGCTCAAATAAAGTGGTGGAAGAATTAGGTTCAATCGTTGAATATTAATAAAATGGAAGAGTTTGATTTATGTAATAGAGATTGCCAATTAATAAACAACATTTACGTTTTAAAATATTATCACTATATTTATTAATATGAAATTCAAGTTTTTATATTTTCTTCTGATTGTGTCATTCAAGTTATATTGTCAATTTAATTTTTGATCATAGTTTTTCACACATATGTAAAAAAAGGAAATCATTCTCCTTGATTTAGTATTTAATTCAAATTTCAAATTCAATTCCATTGTTAACTTGTTCATTCAATAAATATGGCAAGTAAGAAGAATAAAAGATTATTTAATATATATGATCATTTAAATTCATTAAGGGTAAATTAGAATTTTTGTAGGGAGACACCATCTTCCTCCCCCCCTTCACTTATATAATAAAAATTAGTATGTAATGAGGTTATATTAAGCAGGTTTAATTTTGGTTAATTGTTATAAGTAAGGGTAAGTTGGTAATTTAACAGGTTAAAATTTACCAATTTTGGAAAGACTAAAAAGTGTAACATGTATTTTGCACCATTCCGTTTATGAAAAGTGTAACATGTAAAAAAAACGGAGGAAGTATTAAAATTTTCACAGGATTGAGCTGTTCAGGCACAGTCAGGTAATAGTCTAGCTGTTCATATTCACAGTAATATACGGAGGGTTAGCCATATTTCTTTTACATCCGAAGCCAATGATGACAACTCAAAAGCAAGTGAAAGAAGTACAATTTAAGCAACATCCTTAAAAATGTGGTTTGACTGCTTGGATGTTATATCCCACAAATGCTATGCAGACGTCCACGAACCATCTCTCCTTACACTAGCTTTGGCTAAAAGGGGAAAAATCCCAAACCTCAAACATGCTGAAACAAGACAACTCACAAGCATAACCTAGCTCAGCTACTTCTGTGCGACTGTGCCCTTCTCAACAGGAAACGCAGTGAGAAGATCCCAAGAGCAAGAGTCTGCCAAAACCAGCCTCTCACATTACCGGGGTCCACTTTTCTCGCTATGTGCCATGCATATAGGCTCTCCACAACATGCGCGCCTACAGCTAGAAAGCAGATTATCCGGACATTATGCATTGATCGATACAGGAAGAGAGCGAGAGTTGTGATGGGTGACAAAGGACCAAAATCCGGAAAGAGGGCAACACCAATCAGAGCAGACATTCCGAGCACGGAGAATAGCCATGCATAGATAGTAGGTCCGTCCAGGCTTCTTCTCTTCCTATCTTTCCAGTATGAGATTGTTTTGGCCATGCCTTCCTGAGGACTCACCATAGGATAGTAACCCAGCTCCTCCTTAGCTTTCAGCAAAGAAAAATAATGTGTAACGCCAACCTGTCAAGGTACACAATTTTGCAAATCAATTGTTATGATTTGGATGATTAATTAAGAAGTGCAAAAGTGGACTGCACGTTTTTTCTGACAGATAAAACACTGAATTCAGATAGGAATAACATATGATATCCTCATTCCTCAATATGTTTCTAATTAAGTGATGTTTACGTTTTCCTTGTCAAGTGTTAAAACATTAATATATGAAAAAGAAATGATCCTTCAGTCACAAGAAAACATTATTTTGATATTCATATTGCACAGTACTATGACAACTTAATTTTGATAATTTCTATTAATATGTTTTGTAAAACTATGCACTCAAGGTTCAATATTGAATAACAAAATTACAAGAAATCATATAACTGAGATAGAGACACAGAATGTACTAAGGTTATGAAGACACTCACAGGTTGATAGGCAGCAACGAGAGGAAATGAGTTTGTTCTTTTCATTCTTCAGTCATGAGGTGAAATTTTGTGTTCTTTCATCAAATCATAATTGTTCTGGCAGAGGAAGGATATTTTGTTTCCATTAACTAGATGAATTATAGTTTTGACATTCCCTCAAATAAAAGGTGGA
This sequence comes from Beta corolliflora, assembly GCA_947648045.1. Classification (NCBI taxonomy): domain Eukaryota; kingdom Viridiplantae; phylum Streptophyta; class Magnoliopsida; order Caryophyllales; family Amaranthaceae; genus Beta; species Beta corolliflora. The sequence continues at coordinate 145,524 of CANSZD010000886.1, read as the reverse complement.
AGGTCTTAAACTCCTATGACTCACTCACATTACACTGGACATTAAAGATTTTCACACTCCAATGAACATTCAAATAGTCTCAGGTTAAGACATAGATTCGGAATTCGAGAATATTCATGGTTTGCTGAGTATTTCCAACAAAAGCGAAGTTGATAAAGTAAGATTAGAATAAGGACCTTGTATACTTCTGCAGGAAGAATCAATGGTTGTGGAAGCCATGATTTATTAAGCCATGGGTATAGAATGGTGTAAAAAACCCAAAATATCTTTCCAAGCACAAGAGCTGACGGTACAGTCAGTGAAGTGTTTGGTAGATCATACTCGAGGCTCTTTAAAAGAGGACAGATGAACTCAAAAGAATTGACTGGACACCCTGCAGGATGACAATTACAAGATTATTGCTCATAGTCAACCGGAAAGGGGGGGGGGGGAAGCAATACTAAGATAAACTCGTAGAGAAGGATCATCACACATTACGAATTTAAGAGCAGAAACCTTTTAAGCGAGCCACAGATGTTGTACAAAATTACTGCTGAAGTAAACTTTTCTAGACAGTTTACATATATTACCATCAGAGATGAAGTACGACTGTCCAGCTGCCACTGGGCGACCCTCTCTCCCAGGAATATCAGCTAAAAGCCCCATACTTGCCAATAAAAGAGCCAGTACAAGATTATCCACATAAATCCAGTCTGATTTAACTTTTGGATCACCAACTTTGAATAGCAGCAGACCAAACTTTGCAAAATTCACTATTCTTGGGAAATGTCTCTCTTCACCAGGTCCATAAATAGCAGCAGGACGAACAGCACAGGTGTAAAGATGTCCACCATTCTTCTCCCTAGATGACATAGAGGGATCAGATGTGAAACACAATTGCATTTAGATCTACTGCCTCAACCTTGTCAAATCCTAATAACAATTTAAGCATGTATTACAGAAAAATTCTCTACATAAGAGAGAAATCACTTAAAGAAAAGCGATGACTAAACAACTCACAACTTGCTCAACTTCAATCCATGGGATATTATCTCTTACAAATAGCTTAAGTCGAAAAAGGCGACAGAATATACAAGAAGCTATTTACACTACTTGGTACTTGCTCCGTCCAAGAAGAGTATGATTTATTTTCCTCTTCTCTTGGGGATTTGGGCCAGGGGGGTATGCACATGAAGTGAAGCCAATCATATTCAGCCACCAAGTATTTCTCTAAACTGCATTCTAGAACTGAAGGTCGATCATACACAGTCAAGAAATTCTTCATCTTCTCCAGTCTGGCTAATGGAATACCATTTCCAAACATTGGATTACAATGGAAATACTTAATAGCCCTATTAAGTTATACTTATTTGTTTTTGGATTGATGTAGTAGCCTAGTCAATTGCATTTCAAGTCAAATGTCGAACGTAAACCCCTCATTGCACTAATAGTAGGTAGGTGTGAAGCTCAATCCTCTTTGCAATTGTACAGTTACGCTTAAGTGCATCCAGCCAAGACAGAAGGCTTGCCAAGAGCATTGGAGTGCCATAGTGAAGTTAGCAAAAAGAGACAGACTCATCGTCAACAAGTAAAGGAATGCCAAGGCAAGTTCATTCCAAACCATGCCTTCATTGACACATCACAATATATAATGAAGAACATGTAGAGCTCAATCTTTGTAACTGCAGGGAAGAAGTTACTCACCTAAAAGCGCGGCCGTTGTACTTGAGGACCAGCTGTTCAGCAATGGATTTACTGCGTCCATAAGGATCAACATGGTCATCTAAAGGAAGATAAGGCATAGTTTCATCTCCATTGACAATCTCTTTCCCTCCAAAAACAACGTTGTAAGTACTCACGTAAACCAGCCTCTTAATCCCAAATTCTATGCAGGCATCCAGTATGAGGCAGGTGCCGTTTATATTAACCTCATCAATGCGACCAAATTGAAGCATTTCTTTTCCCGACATGCCATAGGAAGCGACATGGAAAACACAATCCACCCCTTTCAAAGCCTTCTTGACATCCTTTTGGCGAGTAACGTCCCCTAAGAAACACAAAACAATTACTCATGCAGTTACTTCATAGACACTGATCTACAATATTAGGAGTTTTACGCTAAGTATTTTTCGTTGAAACTAGGACAAATAACTGATAATATCCAGCTGATCTCTCACTATCTCATTTTCTCTCTAGTTTTCTTCATTTCAATTGAATTATCCTACTTTCTATCATATTACTATCTCTTTTAATCATAAGGCATTTTACCTAAGAAAAGAATTGTTCCGAAATATAAGGTATTCAACAATACCAATGTAATATTGAATGTCAATTTATACCATCAAAGTGCGATTATGGGTTGCTCTGTAGTCTGTATTATCATTACAACATTTAATGTCAATTCTTATTACCAATGTAAATATAAATAATGTTAACTAAATCATTAATATGCGTAAAAGTGGTTTATACCCCTTATATTTCGAAAAAGAGGGAGTATTCAAATTAATTAATAATTGATACAGAGTTAGCACTAATCTAATCAGTAATTCCACAATTTCAGCCTCAAAGCAATTAAGCCACAAAATTCAAAATTAATGAACTTAGAAAAAGCGAAATGAGAAATAAGAGAGAGAGAGAGAGAGAAAGTACCAAGAATGGAGACAAAGGCCGGTTGAGAGAGATGAGAGGAGAATGGGGAAGAAGAACGGAGGTCGAGGGATCGAACCTGGCGAGCACCTCGTCGGAGAAGCTCAAGGCAGAGAGCAGCACCCACAAATCCCAAACCACCAGTCACTACGAAGGTCTTCCCTTCGATTCCCTCGTTCTCGCTCAGATGCATTTCTGATTTCTTTCTGATGTCTTTGCGCGCTCCCTTTTTTCTTACATCTTCTACAGGTTTCCCAACCTTTTTTCTGAAGATGCCGTAAGGGTGTCAACCTGGGTCATTGGGTGGGTCTGGGTTGGTTCGAGTTGGGTCGGGTGTGCTTGGGTCAGATCAAACCTTTTATCAGATCGTATGTAGGTTAGGTTGGGGCCACTTAGGTCGGATCCAACCCGATCAATGTATACTCGGGTACCGGTTGGGTATGGTTTGGACCATTTCGGCTCGGCTTTAATCAGCTTTAGGTTGACCTAGGTCGGGTTCTAAATGGATTTTGTGGATCAAGTTGGATTCGGGTGGACTTGGGTCGGCTTAGGTTGTATGTGGATGGACTTGGGTCGGCTCTAGTAAGATTCGAGTGGACTTGGGTGGGCTCAAGTCGGATTAGAGTGGACTTGGATTGGCGCAAATCAGATTAGGATGGAATTGGATCGAGCCATTATATGTTTAAGTCCGTCCGTTTCGGGTCATCATCGATATCAGTCGAAGTTCAGTCGGTGCACACACACATATGTGTGCGCAACAATGCGAGAAATATATAAATGATGATGAAAGCTAATAATTATACTACTTCCTCCGTTTCTTTTTAATTGTGACACTTTCCTTATTTGCCGTGTTTCAAATTAAATGTGACTTTTTTTTTCTCTCCCAAAATGGAAAGCTTCTAGTTGTGAATTTACCATTTCACCCTTGCTTATAATATTTAGGCCCTGTTCTTTTGAACTTATTCTGGCTGAACAGAACTGAACTTATTTTATTTTTGCTAAACTGAACTTATTTTGGTTGAACTACGCTGAACTGAACTTATTTTTACTTATTTTTGCTAAACTGAACTTATTTTCGCTGAACTGAACTTATTTTTGCTGAACTGGACTTATTTTTGCTGAACTGAACCGTATTAACATAATATTATAAATACTTATAATTATAATAATCAATAAATATTAACATAATATTATCAATACTTATTATTATTATTTTATTATTTTATTATTTTATAACAATAAATAATAAATAATAATAATAATAATAAATAATAATAATAATAATAATAATAATAATAATAATAATAATAATAATAAAAATAAATAATAAATAATAAATACTAAATAATAAATAATAATAAATAAATAATAAATAATAAATAATAAATAATAAATAATAAATAATAAATAATAAATAATAAATAATAAATAATAAATACTAAATAATAAATAATAATAAATAATAATAATAATAATAATAAGAATAATAAAATAAATAATAAAAATCAATGAAAATCAACAAAATAAAAAAATATATAAAATAAATAAAATTAAAAAATTAAAAAAATTAAAAATAAAAATTCATCGTTATTATAATTATAATATTAATAATAATAACAATATTAATAGTAATATTCAAAACAAAAATAATAATTACAACATTAGACAAGACTGAACTGAACTGAACTTATTTTTGCTGAACTGAACTTATTTTTACTTATTTTTGCTGAACTGAACTGAAAATAAGTCCAACAGAACAGGGCCTTAACCAACTTTAATCCTACTTAATCTAACATCATCAAAACCTAACTCAACCTAATATGATTAAATGACTCCCACCAAAAAATCAACCCCCCTAACTACCTTTCATCAATTGAATTAGAAATTAAACCCCCCCCAACCACATATTCTTCAATTCAGCCCCCAACCACATGTTTATCAACCAATTCAACCCCCAAAAACCCTAATTCATTCATCTTCATTTCAGCCTTCATCCTCATTTCGTCTGTTCATCTTCTCTCTCCTCAATTCAACTTTCTCTCTCTACGAATCAACTCTCTCTCTCCTCAAATCGCCACTCTCTCACTTCAATTTCTCACTTTCTCACTTTGATTTCTCGAACTCCCACTTCGATTTCTCACTCTCTCACATCGTTTTCGTCTTCATCATCCTCAAATATTTCAGATCTAGTTCTCTGAGTCCCCAAAAAACCCTAAATTTTTACGAAAATGTATGTACCAGATCTATCTCCACTCACTTATGCACTTTTTCAAAGGATGATGGTGATGAGTCTGATGTGATTACGGAATTGATGAAGCCTTCATAGACAATTCTCCTTGGCCTAGAAGACTGTACAACAATGGTGATGCTCAACAATTACTTCGACCTTATGCTTTGAAAGCTTTGGGAGGTGTTGTTCATTATTTTTGCAAAACCATTGGTCTCCCAAGGGAGTTTGTTCCCCCAACACTAGAACCACAAACCGCGAGTCCCCAAAAAAGCCGAGATCTTGGCAAAACCACCACAAAAAGACCGAGTTAGGAGTTTGAGGCCCAGATCTTGTTATGTGGCTAAGGGTAAGGGAGTTGTTGATGGGGGAAAGGTGAGGGAGTAGTTGATGGGGGGAAAGGTAAGGGTGCTTTGAGGACCACACGTGAGATCATCTGTGCTTTGAGAGTGCCGGAGGCATATGCTTCTACTTCGGTTCGAAAAGGGTTTTCAAAGAGAGGAAATGAGAAAAAGGAGAAAGAGGTGAAAGGAAAGGAGAATAATGAGACTGGTAACTTTGATTTTCTCCTTGTTTATGATGAAGAGGGGAAGAAATATGCCATGTATGTGGAGAAGGATGGTGGGTTTTTTCTGTGTTTGAGGTGTTTGAGGATGTTCTGTCTTCTGATCATGATGATCAACTGTAACCTGATGTGTCAATGAGCCCCTGTACGAGCTCTGAATGGGATCTTGACAACCATTGCTAACTACTTCGGCGTGAAGCCAAAAAAATGAGTCCTTGAGGTTTTATCATCCTAACTACGACTTCTTTGCCTTTCATATATGTGTGTTTGTTTATTTGATGAGTCCTTGGAATGAATTTTATGATTGATTTATACAATTTGTTGGTTATTTTTTGTTTGATGATTCCGAGTTGTTGGTTATTTGTTGATTTGATGACTCTGGGTTGTTGGATTGGTTACTCTAATTTATTGGTTTCATGACTCTGAGTTGTTGGTTTGATGATTATGGGTTTAGTCTTCACTAAAATACTTTGAGTCCCAGTTTGTATGATGAGGTATATGGCTAATGATGTGATACATGCAGCCTAAAACCTACATGTTTGGGGGTAATTTACTGAGTTGTTTGAGTCCTGCTTATGTGTTTGCTGTTGGAATTTGAATGAGTCAATTTTTACGCTATCAACTAGTATAATCTAAATGATGAAGGGACTCATGTTTGTGGCCAGGAGAATAAGGGTTGATTTGCTCCACATTGAAACATATTCATTGTGTTGAGGATTTAAATCAACTAATCTATTTCTTCTATGAGCCATTAACTTCTCCCTGATGGATTTAGAGAAGCCCCATTTGCCAATAATTTGTTGATATGCTTAAAATATGTTTTAAAGTTGAAAATAGAACTAAAATTAAAACATGACACATAAAACACAATCCATTTCATATTGATTATTGTCTCTTGCAACACTACTTATACAAACCATTCCTTACTCTTGATTTTAACTCACAACAAACTTTACAGTGATATTACCTAAGGTATACCCATATTAACAAAAAATCTGCCTTTAACTTTGACATGTTTTCCTCCAATTATAGGTCCATTCCTATCATGGCTTGCTTAGAAGTGTTGCTGCATTTTATCTTCATTCTTGCATCTGTATACCATAATTTACCAAAAAGTTGTTGCTGCACTAATCTTCATCAAAATATTGCCTCTATCTTCTTCTTCAAACATTAGTCTGTCATTTCATCTATGTACTCAAATGCTTCACCAACATTAATGAACCTCTCATTTAGGTAAGCAACTGCCCCATTAATGACTGACTGATCAACTATGTCATAGAGCTGTTCATGGACGAGACGGCCTGCCCGGCCCGACTCGTAAAAAAGCGGGCTTGGATATCTTTTCCAAAAAAAATTATTTGGGCGGGCCAAACCCAGCCCGCTAATATTAATGGTTTGGCATGGACAAAAGAATTTTTATTTCGGGTCGACCCGCCCGACCCTGTTTTAAAATTTTTACAAAAGAAATTATTTTGAATTAATATAATTTATAAATCATAAGTGAACCATAATAGTAGTACTATATTAACTTGACTTACTAGACTGTAAAATATAAATAATACCTAACCTAGAACTCTAGAAGCCACTAAAATTTGTAATACATAATAAAAACAAAAAGAAATTGGAAGGCATTTGCGTGAAGGAGAAATCAGTAGAAGCCAAACAATCTCATTTTCCCATTTCCCACAAAGTCACAAACCCACCCATTTTCTCTCTGTGTAAACATTCACTGGTAGGTATTGTGGAAGATAATTTTATTAAAATTTCAAGCTGGAGTTTTTTTTTTTGTTCTTTAATTAGTATATTTTATTAGTAGATTCAAAACGCTTTTGAGGCCCGTAAGCCCCTGGGCAAGCCCGACCCGTTATTAGGGCGGTAAGGACAAAAAGTCAAACCCACAAAAAAGGGCTTGGTCATACATCATTAGGCTCGTTGAACGAATTTTGTTGGATAGGGCCGGTCTGGACCCGGCCCGACCCGCAAATGGTCACCTCTACTGTGACATTTTGTGGAAGTAATCCTTGCCTTTCCAACCTTCTTTTCCATGATGTGGGTTCTTGTAATTGTTTCCCCCCTTGCACTTTAGAATTTCCACCATCACATACTGCAATTGTAGCGACGTATACTTCAATACCTCTGGGTCAAAAAAATCGTAGCAGTCCTGAACTTTAGTGATCAAATCATCTATATTCTTAGGAAATGACTGATACTGCAGTGCTTGTATTGCTCTGAAAAAGCCTAAGTCTAGCACATTTAGATCAGAAGACTGAGCTGGTTGATTAATCAATTGAATGTTGAACCCATTCTAAGATGTTGCTGCCTTAAATGCTGGGTCCTCTGCATGAATATGTGGCTTTGCATTATCTTGCTGAATGTAGATGTCTTTTGACACACCTCAGGCCAACTTCTCATGATGGCAGAGATGACATTATTAATTATCATATCCCTCATTCTTAGTTGTGTGACACTATTGATTGCTTTAGTCTCAATGGTGCCTGCTTTTCTGTTTTTAGTTGAATACTTGGTCCTCACATACTCAACAAAAGGAAAAATTCCAAACTTCTCATCATGTATCAAGTTCCCTTAACTGTGATAGGTCTTGAAGTTGCACACATGAACATAGCTTTGATTATGTACCTCTTAGACTGGCAGCATCTATAAGGATCATCCTCAGCAGGGAGTAAGTAGAACCTCCTTATATATGGATTTAAATAAAACCACTTCTCATCAATATGAATAACATTATGCATATTAACAAATGTTGGTGGCTCTGTGCTTATTGTTGGTAATATATGTTTCAACACCCAGTTCATTCGGTCCACCTTGTGATTCTCTGTCAACTTTGGGTGGTTATTACTTGTATGACTTCTGAGTTTGCCCTGTTTAAGCGATCTATACATAGCAATAGGAGGGAGTTTAAGATGACCAAGCAAATGCCCTAATACTTATCCTCAAATGAAGTGGGACCGATCGAAGCCATGCCTCATCATACACTTTGAGTTTTCTGCCACATCTTCCAAAATTTTTGCTCCTAACATCTATGGCATGGCCATTTGCTCTCTATTGTTTTGCATCATTCCATATTATGTCGAGTGTCTTCTTATGAATGCTAAACTTTCTTGATAATTTTCTTTTAGTACCCCATGGAAGTTTACCATTTGTTTCAAAAGCAAGAAGTTCATCAACTAACAATCTCCTTTTTTCTAAACTCAATTCTTATTTTTTCCTACCTGAATTTACATTGCTTTGTTGTGCTGTTTGTGGCTGCTATTGGTGATCTTCTGCTTGCTGTTGGTGTTACTGTGATTGCTGGTTTGTTTGTGTGCCTGCACCTTCACTATCTGATTACATGTCATCATCAATGCCATAATGAGTTCCCATTTCATGCAGCAACAAGTCCTCCATGCCTTCAATTTCGAGGAGCTGTTGATGGCTTTGCACACTTAGATTCCCACATATAATGGCTCCTCCATTTTGGTAGATAAGTTGTGAAGAAAGAAGACTGAAGTTTGATGTTTTATTTTGGACTTTCAGTCTGTAAATTTGTAGGATCAACCTCTAATGTAATTAATATGTTGTGTGTTCTGTGAATAATTCCTACGATTGACTTCTAATGTGACTACACCATCCTAGGTGATAAACACACACACACACACACACACACACACACACACACACACACTCTCTCCATATTGTGTAAATGGTTCTCATTTAATGTTGGGGTATATATAAAAGAGATCAGAGTATGGTGGAATTATTTTGGACATGAACTTGAACTTGTGAAATTTGAACTATTGTGGAAAATTGAATTAGATTTGAAATTTGAAAATTTTGGCTCCAACTTTAATTTTTGAGGAGCCAAATCTGAATTGGTGTGAAAACATCCCACTTTTTATGATTCCCTCCAAATGGGCGTGGGAAATGAGGAGGGAAATCAAGTGGTCCTAGCTTTCTCTCTCCTCTCTTCCTTTTAACCCTATGTGCAGTGGTCCCTCCCCCTCCCCTCTTAATCACTTGTTGTACTCCTTAATCTCCCATTAAATTTTTGCCTAGGGAGTTGTGCACAAGAAAAGTGTCACAATTAAAAAGAAACGGAGGAAGTATATAGTTTAAGTCATTACAAGCATTAAGTTAATAAATATTACGGTTTTTTTACCTGATACCCCCGAGTTTTCAAAAAATTCACCTGGTACCCTCCATGTTTTCAAAATTCACCAGGTACCCCTTAGTTTTATGTAAATACACCCAAATGCCCTTAATGACTAACGACGTTAACTACGCCGTTAGTCATTAACCCTAATTTCCTGTTTTAAACCCTAATTAACCTCTAATATTAACCCTAATCCTAACCCTTACCTTAACCCTAACCCTAAACCCTAAACCTAAACTTAACCCTACCCCCTCCCCCCCACCCCCCCACCACCCCCGCAGCCTCCTCCATCCCGGCCCCTCCCCCTCCCTTCCCCACCCCCCGCAACCTCGACACCCCCCCCCCCCCCTCCCCCACTCCCGCAGCCTCGCCAACCCCGCCCGCGCCCCCACCCCTTCAATTTTCGCAACTTTCACCCCCACCCCCGATTTCCGCGCCCCTCCCCTTGAATTTTCGATCAAAGACGACACTAGTGTGAAGAAATTGAACTTTGTACATGGTCTAATCGAAGAAATCAAACTCCTCCGATCGAAGAAATCGGCGGGGGAGGAAGAAATCGGCGAGGGAGGAAATCATAGGGGTCTTACGCGACGGGGAGGGGGTTCTGGTGGCGGGGAGGGGTCCGCTGTAGCGGGTAGGGGGTGGGCTGTGGCGGGGAGGGGGCCGCCGGGGGGGTGGGGAGGGGGCTGCGGGGGTGTGGGGAGGGTGAGGGAGGGTGTTAGGGTTAGGTTTAGGAGTTAGGTTAGTGTTAGTTAGGTTTTAGGGTTTAACTAGCTTAATTAGGGTTTAATTAGGTTAATTAGGGTTTATTTAGGGGTTAATTGGGGTTAAGACTAACGGCGTTAACCGCCGTTAGTCATTAAGGGTATCTGAGTGTATTAGTTTGAAATTGAGGGGTACCTGGTGAATTTTGAAAACATGGAGGGTACTAGGTGAATTTTTTGAAAACTCGGGGGTATCAGGTGAAAAAACCGTAAATATTAATATATAAAAAACATAATTAATAAGTTCATATCTTCATATATATATATATGAGACATCAAATGTAATTGTTATCCATTATAAGAACATAGTTGTTACTTATAAGAGATATCAAATCTGCTATCATGATTGTTATATAAATAGTTACTTAGGTAAGTGCTTGTTGTGGCTTATAAGATACATCAAATTATTACTTAGATAAGTAATTATTGTACAAGTGCTTGTACAATCAAATTCTCAATGAAATTGGAGAGAGATAATACTAATTACCAAATTGCTACTACTAATTGTAAAGGTACTAGATAATGTCGGGTTGGCAATGGATCGAGTTGGCAATGGGTTGAGTTGGCATGGGTCGGGTTATAATGGTTTGGGTCTAAATGGTTTTTTTCAAGTCTACTTGGGTTCGAGTTGACTTTGGGTCAGATGCAGATTGGTTTGGATTTTGGTTCTCGGGTCTAATTGGGTTCGGGTTAAGTTTGGGTCTTTAACGCATTAAGTTGGGTTCTAATATGTTGGTGTACAACTGGGTTGGGTTGGGTTGGTTTCGGATTGAAATGGACCAGTTTAGAACCTCATTCTGTCGGATCGAAACAGATCGAATGTGGATCGAGTGCAGGTGACCCCGTGGGTCGGATCTGTTTTTGACACCTAGGTAAGACGATGAGTCTTGAACTCCTAATGAGTTACTTTTACAATGTCGGGCCTCTTCACTTGTCCGGCTGTCCCCAAACTTAACTTCAACTGTAACAAGATTTAATTAAGTATTTTTTCCCTTTTGACACCAAAAACATATTGAAACAAGTAGTGTGAAATGTGATTAATAAGTACGCTTTGAATAATAACCCATTGTGTGCTGACAATTGTTGGTTTGAAAATCCGAATGGATGATCACTTGCTAAACAAGAAGAATAACTCGGAGGGTTTGCGGACAAACCCTCTCCAATGTAGTCAGACGTGTGAGCAAGTAAGCAAGAGAGGTGGACATAATTGCTAAATGGAATATTTATAGTGAGATATTGGGCATAAGAGACCTTGGGAGTAGTTGTTGAGTTATGCCTTATTTACTTGACCCCAACTTCCCCATATATCCTTTTGGACTTGATTATATGTCAAAAGGTGCCATATCAACTTAATAGGACTTTGGCCTATATTCAGACCCAACACATATTATGGGCAATACCTTAACAAAAGTACCAAATACAATTTTGACAATGTTAGATAACTCAAATCCAAATATTTCTTTCAGGAATAATAATTAAGGAAATTTTGTTAGATAATAATTAGATAACTCAAATAAATACAATTTTGACAATGTTAGATAACTTAAATCCGAATATGACAATGTTCTTTATTTTCCTCTTTTTTACCCTTTTTCCCCCTTCGTATTCCCTTATTTTTGCTTATTTAGCGTTTTAGAATAGTTTTAGTAATTTGCTAGGTATGTGGTCACTTTTGATCATTTTCCACGCTATTGTGCCTTTCACTATGTTTGCCATGTCCCGAACTAGGTGGGCCCACATGGAGCATTCTGAGAAGGTATTTAGCAAGAAGAAGAGCAAAAGTGGCGGGCCAATCAACAGCATAAGTGTGTCTCGGCACCCATTTATATGGTGCTCCTACACCATATACCTAGGTGCGTTCGCACTAATCAACCCGGATAATTGTATGCCAAACAAGAACATTGGTGTGCCTTTACCAAATCCTTAGGGGCATCAATACATTCTGGGGCTTTCCATATTTTTAGGCACGTTTTCCCCCATTCTGAATCTTGTATAAATACCCGATTTTGGTCATTTTGAGAGGATTTAGACATTGTTTTTTAGATATTTTTAGTTTTTCTTTCTAGTTCTAGCATTTTAGGAGAGAGAAACACCTAACTAGCACTCTATACTAGTTTAATCGTTAAAGCTTTGTTTTGTTTTACTAATTTGAGGTATAATTAATCTAATAGACTTATAATAAGAATTCTTAGTTTTCGTTATTTAATTTCTCATGTTGATTACTTGTGGTTTAAATGTTGTTGGTTGGTAGATTAGTTAGATCTTTACTTTATCTTGTTTAATCTCTTAGTTGGCCATACTTAATGTTGAATTAGTTTATAATTTCAGCTCTTCTTTGTTTAAAAACCATGGTTAGTAAGTTGTTTGCTATTCTACGGTTTGGATGAAAGAGTGAAATTTGGGGTTAATAATCTATTATGTAATGAGGATGGTGATAATGATGTTCATGTGTTAATTCTAGTGCTTTGAGGTATGGGATTGAGTATTGATCACACTTAGCCCTCGGTATGTTTGTTTACATTTTTAGCCATGATTTTAGAGTGAACTATCATTCTCATGCTTAATTTATTTGCGTAAACATGAATTCATGATATTGACACATGATTAAGGGGATTTTCTTGTCTCAAGCTCTTAGACCTTATTTGCTCACCTAATTAGCTTGATAAAGACCATTCGAAAAATGATTTTTATTGCTAATTAGGTGATTACCCTTAACATTCAATAGAGGAATTTAAAACCCTATAAAAGAGTAATTCCCCATGTGAGTATCATTTATCTTCTCCCTATTGCTTTCTTGTGAATTTCCCCCTATGATTTCATATGATGTACCCTAAACCTTAGATCTTCTTATTATTGAATTAATTCCTAATTATATTGTAACAGGCGGTCCTTCTCGACTAGCTTACAGAGGATTACTGCACAACGAAACTAATTCCTGGTCGAGCTTACCAGCTGCTACCATCAGCATGAGCAACTTCAAGAAGATGGCGATCTTTGAGTTGGGGTCACAATGACTATCCATGTTAGAATTACGTCTTGGTTGAGCTTTCGCTTCCTTATCTTTGAGGTTTTATTATCCCCTTCTTTATGAAAGAGATGGAACCTTCGGATTTAAAGGCTATTGCTCCTTACTCTATCAAGTAAGCAAATAGGAATTACCAAAGATTGGTCTTTGCTCAGAAACAGGATGAAGGATTAGCTTCGGTACGTCCATAGGTAGTGGAGTGTCGTGAATTCACCGGATATTTCCTTAAGTGACTTCTTTTCTACATCAGTCTTCGAGGAAGAGATCGAATGGAGTTCTTCAGAAACTTCAAGACAACGGGAAAAAAAAAGAAGACTTTATCAATGGCCTCCTCGTTTTGAGACACTTAGGTTATATGTTCTATTTTAATTTGTAAGGCACTTCCCGTCCCTAGCCCTATTAAACCAGTCTTAGATCTCGCACTTTGATACGACAGAGGTCAATGACCTCCGAATGCGGAGACGGGGGTGCTTCCCTAGAAGTTGTCGAAGTATGTTGTTAACGCTATCTCCACCAATGACTTGGTCATCGACATAAGGTTTGGATTCAACCGACTGTTCTACCTCCTGTGGGCCGACGCCATCATCGGAGGGTTGCTTCGCGGCTGCATCGGGAGCAGGCTGCCCCTCTGGAGGACTGCACTCCTCCCAACCAAGTCAAACGAAAGAAGAGAACTAAAGAACTCGCTATGAACTCATCAAGTGCTAGTGGCCTACTTTACTTCCCTAATTAACTTATCTCTTCTATATCTCATTTGTCAGACTCTTCTAAGCCGAGACCCCTTCTAAAAGGGGTATGAACACGATAGTGTCAAGATCGTCTGCTCCTCAGCAATTGATCCAAAAAGTCCCACATCACCTTATTAGGCGACTACTCTTTCGTATAACGATGCCTAACTGCCGCACCGACCATTCAGAGGAAGGTGGGATAAAAACAACCGAGTACATCAGAAGAAAAGGAAGAGCTTGGTTCGCTGTGGCTTTTAAATGCCGGTGATAAAGCAAAGTAGGTTAGACTACATTTGTAACACCCTCCGATTTCTCTCTTTCTAAAAATATATTCTAATATAAGACTCTTGAGAAATTTGAGAGTATTAACGCCACGTGATAACATTAACAGCTTTACTACTAACTACTAACTACTAACTACTAACTGAACTTTAAACTAATGTAGCGGAAATAACTGAAATAACTAACTCTTTATTGAAATAAAAATTATTATTCAACAATAACAATGGAAATAAAGAAAATAAAATAAGTACTCCTAGACTAATTATGATTCCTCACTAGTTCCCCATTTGAAGTATGCATCATATCAACCTGTAAATTCTGCTCGCCAAAATAGGATCATCACAGGAACAAAGCCAAAAATAAAACAAAACAAATATAAAAGCATGTCAGTAAAAATAATATGTACATGTATATCCAGAATATTAAACACTTTATTTAACAAAACATTTGACATATTTAATTTCGAAAAGCCTTCCTTGGATACTTGTAACACTTATGTAATATAAAATATATAACTTTAACAAAATATTTTACCTTGCCTAGGTACCTTTCCTAAAGTGTGCACAATCCCCAAGTTTAGTATTCCTTAATGAGTCTGAGGGGTTACTACATTGTCCACATGACTTACTACAAGAAGTACATGGGTAAATAAATAATAGCTACCCTTCTTGCTAATAAATAACAAGCCGTTGTCTGGGTAAATAATAATAATATCTATCGTTCTTGTTAATAAATAACAAGCCGTTGCTATATAATTGCGATCATTAAATATCATATATCTAATCAAAATCCTTCGGATATAATCCTCCTTTAAAAAGAATAGTAATACTTATAAACTTAGTCATATAAAGGTGTAAACGAAATAATTCGATCAAGAAGTAACCTTTGGAAAATAATAATAGTTCAAAACACTCCTTTTTAAACATTTAAACATGAATTTAAAGATCAAACACCTTCTAAAATATTTGAATATAGATTCAAAGATCAGACTTTATAAAAATATTAAACTAAAGATATGATTCAAAGTTCATAAATAAAATTCGTAAACATTCCAACATGTTCATACAAAACACATGAAGTTCAAAATAGATATCATAAAAACATGCACTTCAATCCAAAATATTTTCCTAAAATTATGATATTACGCTTGCAAAATAATTATTAAAGATCTACACATACGCGTAGCTTGAAATTAAAAAACTAGTAATGGAGAAAGAGAAAGGGTAGGCTAAAAGAGAGAGAAAGTTCAAACTTGAAAAAAGAAATGTATTTCTCAAATTTAGTGTGAAGAATATGAGGGGAGGAGGCCCCTATTTATACTAGTTGGATAGGTAAAGTCGAAATAGGAGTAGGAAACTAAAAGATGGGTGAGTTTAGCTGGAGGGAGTTTAGTTGCGTCGGAATTTTTTTTTCTTTTTCTTTTTGTAACTCTTTTTGGATTTCTTTTAAACCATTTTTAATTTTAAACAACTACTTGGATTTTAGAATTAGTAAACTTAGGCCCAACATTTAATTTGGGCTAGAATTTATTTGAAATTCTTTTAATCTGTTATAAAAGCCTATTTTAAAAACCTTTTTAGTAAATAACAAGCCTTTATTTGTAAATATAACCTTTTTAAAATTATAATTAATAACTTATTAAAACAATGGAGTATTACAGACTATCCCCCTTAAAAGAAGTTTCGTCCTTGAAACTTAAAGCAAGCAAGTATGAAATAAAGCAACTTATTCACATAGACCATAAACTTTCTATAAAAGTAAGTTGGCGCACATAATAACTCATAAAATAGGTCAAAATTAGGTCAAATAGGGTTATAAAACAAACGCGCGAAACTCTATCGCATTCTACCACCTTAAAAAGGAGTTACGCCCCCGTAACTCATTAAAACTAACACTGGTCTTAAAACTTAGCTACCAAACTTTGTAATACAAAAACAAAATATATAAGAATAATTATTAGTTGAAAAGGAATAACGAAATAGCTAGAATAGTTTTTAAAAACATTTTTTTAGCATTAAAAATTAACCTCTTTTTCAAAGTAATAATTTATTTGCCTTCAATAGATCAACATACTAAGAAAATGATATGATACTTTTAAATAAGCCGAAAAAGGATAGTTTATGATAGACCGGAATGTTTATGAAATTTGAATATGAAAATTTTTCAAAATCCAAAATATTAAAGTGTTAATAATTGATACTAATTAAAGATAAGAGTTGTATGGAAAGACAAGTGAATGCTAATATACTTTATGAAAAGTGAAAATGCTATAATATAGTGAGTATAGAAAAAATTCATAAAACTTTTCGTAAGCTTTACCTGAAAATGCAATATTCAAACATGCTAATATTTTATAAAATACTTTTGCTTTCTCCATCTTCCACAAAATTTAATCTAACTTCTCATAACTCACGAAGATCTCACAATGAATATCATAAAAAAAAATAACCCTTGATCCTACTTTATTACAAATACTTACCACTCATAAGCTAAACTTGTTAACATAATAACAGAACACATACTTCAAGAAAACAATCTTGCTTACTTAAACTCTCGCTCAAAACTAGGGCTCCTCGAAATGCATCTTCAAATTTTCCTTAAAATACCATAATCAATATTCTCTCAAAATAGACAATAGTCAATTAGGACTTGAGACAATAAATAAATAAATAATCTTGCCTGAAATTCATATAATCTTCATTTCAATAAAATTAACTTTTCACATAATATATACTCAATGCTTAATCCATAAGACAAAAATACGACTACTCTTTCCAAAATCAATTACCTTGATTGACTAGTTTATTCCCTTTTCTCCTTTATTAAACTCCCGATTTTTTTCCAAAAGTATATTTCTTCCATTATTAGAGTCACTTAACTCTTTCAATAAGTATATATATACCCAATCCTCATAATCATTATAACAATAATTATTGTGAATACACTATTATTCAATCAAGAGATGAAGACCAATTCCAAAAATTATACTCCTCTTAGATACTCAATAATCCCCCAAAATCAACTTAGCATGAAGTTTGGAGAGCGTTATCAATAGTCACTTCTACCTTTTAAAATAAAATGGATCAAAAGGAACCTACTAAAAATTCAAATATGGTATTGCTTTGTACTTTCTTTTCTTAACTATAACAACGATAACTCCTTTACAGATATATATATATATATATATATATATATATATGTATATATATATATATATATATATATATATATGTATGTATATATATATATATATATATATATATATATATATTTGCAATTCAGCATACGGTAACATTTCTTAATTTTCCCTCAAAAGAAAGTTCCTTAATTAAACCAGTCTTCAAATATGGTATACCTATATGCTAAGGTCCTCATTATATCCCTTACTCTATCACCTTTTTAAGGTTGTACCTATATCGAAGCTAAAATTGTGTTGGCTATATCCGTAAACATAATATAAATTAAAACTTATCTAAATCTTGATAATTCGTCCAAACTAGTATTGATCTCCTACTTCTTCTTTCCACAAATCATAAATTTTCCCTTCCTTCCTCATGTCACTAAATATTAAAGGTCATCCAACTGAATAAAACTTCAAATGACTAATTTCACAATTCTTATAAGGTATTTTCTTCATTCCTAAAAAAAAGATAACTACTAACCTTATTTCCTTCAAAGGAATAAACCAGATCATTCTTCACTTTTAATGAATCTAAAATAGTCAACTAGGCTTACTTTGAAGTCATATGTTCTCCTAACACTTATAAATCAATAAAACACACGTATGCATACTTTATACATTTCATATAAATCATTTTGCATGAATTGGATCACATGCATACATGTCATATAAGACACTAAATAACCAAGTTCATCTCATCACTAGTGGAAAAAAACGGAAGGGCTGCAGTCAAAACAGCCCTAAGGGCTGCGTTTTTGGCCAGCAACCCTTTCCGTAGCAGCCCTTCTTTGCAAAAGGGCTGCGGTTTTGACCATAACCGCATCCCTTTTGACCCAAAAAAAATTTTAAAATTTTTTTTTCTTTTTTTTTACTCGTAAATATATCAAAAAACCAAGATCATCACAAATTCTACAAACGAAATTTCTTTAACGTAGCAAAAATAGTATACACAAACTTTCACCACAAGAACATCAAATTAATTCCACAAAATAAAATAAAATAAAAAACCTAAAATACGAAAAAAAAAACAATCACAAACAGCTTTACTAAACCTAAAATATCACAAATGACAAATAAATTAAAAAAAAAGTGATGAAAACTAAATCTGACCAACCCCTAGATCTGGATGCGGCGACGGCGAAGTTGGTGTGCGAAGTTGATAAGAGATGTTGGTGCGCGATGTTGGTGAGCGATGTTGGTGAGCGATGTTGGTGCGCGATGTTGGTGAGCGAGGAGACGAGCGACGACGAGACGAGCAACGAGAGCGACGACGAGACGAGTGGTCCTCGCGAGGAGAGACGAGTGGTGCGCGTGACGAGACGAGCGACGAGAGCGACGAGACGAATGGTGCGCGCGAGGAGATACGAGAGACAAGGGAGGAGAGGGCTAGGTTGTGGTGTGGTGGTTCGAAACGAGGGAGGGCTGGTGGTTGAGGAATTAGGTCGTGAGATTTGTGAGAGAGGAGAGAGAATGAGGGAGAGGAGATGGTGAGATTTGAGAAAATGAGGTTTAGCGCTTAACATTTTAAGCCCGCGCGAATTCCTTTCAACATTAAAAAAAAAAGCCCACCGAACTGATAAAGGGCTGCGGTTACCTAAAAAACCGCAGCCCTTCATACAGTACGAAGGGCTGCGTTTTCTGGTTAACCGCAGCCCTTCGTACACGAAGGGCTGCATTTTCCAAAAAGCTTAGCCCTTGCAGCGCAGCCCTTGACATTTTGGGCATAACTGTTACTCAGTAGTAAAATAAACCAAAAACGAAAGTCCGTATCTAAGTTCACCTCCATTTTGTGAATACGAAATATTGAAATACTTACAGATAGGATTTAAAATACTTCATGATTTTATGTAATATTGTTGTTTCACTTATAACTAACTAAGTAACTGATTAACGTTAGTAGTTTGTTAATAGTAAAAAAAAATTTGTATCCCAAAGCCACTTGTATGCAAGTAACAAACCCACATATATGACTATCAATCACACCCACCCATATAACTATCCACCCCACATACTAATATGAATGATGAATCTCACGTATTTTTTCATCTAATCATCCACACTTTTATCTTCCGACCTACAACCTTACATCATCCTTCCCTCAAAAAATAAGAACGACTCATCTCCTTATCCTCACTATCTTTCATATTCACTTAAAAAAGATTGAGATTTAATCAGATCTAATGGTTATATTCACAGCAAATACCACATTAATAAGCTAATCCTGGTGTCAAAATTAACCCCATCAACGCTCCATTAATTGTTAGGGTAATTTTGGTCTCTGTTCTTGTGCGTCTTTTTGAGTTTTTATTTCGATCTGGGTGGTAATGTTGAAGAACGTTGGTTGGAATAGGGTTAAAATTGGGGTTTATTTGGTTGACGAATTAAATGGGGGCCTCAAATTTGAAGGTAATTCTTTACGTTTTATGTTCCTGATTTTGTCCCAAAAAATTTAGTTAATGTCAACTATATTTTTCAAAGATCCGGTCACATTATCTTTGAACTTTTATTTGTGAAGATGGTTTTTAAATTAATTTTGTGGCTGAAGTTCAGAATTTTGAGTTTGCAAAAATCTAGTTACAATTCTAGTCGATTCTTGTATCATCCACTTTTCCTTTTTCTTTCCCTTTGTATTTTTTCAAGACTTCTCCTACTGCTTTGGCAAATTTTGTATGCAAAGTAATTGAATTTAAGCATAATTTATTGCGTAAAAGACCTTTTGCTCTGGGTTTTTAATTTTTCATAAGAAATGTCAGTTCTGTACTAATGATTTCTAAGATTACATTTATTTTTCGAAAAATTACTATCGAAAAGTTATTTTTATACACTTTTTTTATAGTTATGAAATACTATTTTTTTCAAAATTTAGATCCAGTTTTTTATATTTCATTCCACGGACTATTAAAAGAAAATCAATCGTTTTCATCGATTTTCAATTTCACTATTTGTTTTGGCAAATTAATGTTATTTCTTTTTTAGTTTGATATTTGTGTAATTCTTATTGTATTCGAATTTGATTTATATTTTATAATGCCTTTTTTTGTTACAAACATGTATTATTTTTTAATAACTATTTCGAAATTTATACCATACAATACATACTTAAATTATTCATGTATAATTTTTGTTGTATTTTTTTTCTAATACACGTAATAATCGATACAACAATTGAACATGCATTCGAACATAAGAGTTGCTAGTTTTTTTTTCAACTAATTTGAAATAACTTGCAAGATTAAAAAGAATTATGTAACTTTTTTAGAAGTTCGCAAATCGACAATTGACAAATGTGTGATCTCCCCGATAAAATCGTATGTTTTTCTTAGTTTATAAGTTGTATTGACGTTGTAGTGTATTGGTAATTTTTATGAGAATGTAATTGTAAGTGGTTCTTGAGAACGGAGTATGTAATTGCTAATGGATTATAGTTTGTAATTGAATTTTTCAAGTTTTTGTAAAGTTTCCTCATTTGAGTGATTTGTATAAAGTGAATTATGCAATTCTATTGATTTCAGTTGACTTGTGATTGATTGTTATAATTGTATTTTCGGTAGTTTTTTTACAGCCCTGCTTTGGTTGAAATTGATTTTGTAATTTAGAAAGGGAGGGGGTAAAACAGTCTCTTCAAATGGAGACACCATAGCTCCCCTCTTCCCGTATATAATAGAGATATTCGTGGCAAAAAAAAAGGTATGCCTTAAGAGATAGTAATATTACAACTTGCAAGTACTTTCATAAAATATGTCATGAAAGACAGAATAATAACTCAATTCTTATAATAAACAATAAACTCATTCTTTTACTTATGAAAAATACAAAGATTTTCATATTAGCTTGACAATAGGTCACACTTTCTTAAAATATATTCATAATAATCATTTTTCTAATATAACAATAAATAAATAAAAAATTCCAATACTTCATTAAAAAAATCAGCTTTATAATTCGAAAAAAATATATAGATATATAAGTAAAATACGAATTACATGTTGACAGAATAGTCAGAATAAAAATAAAATTTTAATACTAATTTGAAATGAATCGAAAAAGATTCGAAATTTCTGAAAAAATATTTTTCTTTTGAAATTTTTGAAAAACACATATATACGTAGGGGTCTGCACTTTTGGACCGGGACCGGAATTCGGACCGGACCGGACCAGAATGGACCGGACCGGAATCTTCCGGTCCGGTCCCCGGTCCATGATTATTTGGGATTCCGGGTTTCCGGTCCGGTCCGGTCCAAAATCGAAATTTTCCGGTCCGGACCGGCGGACCGGAATGCATGTTTTTTCTAAACAAAAAAAAAGTTTAAAGGTTAAAAAAAATTTAAAATTTAAAAAGTTAGAAAGTTAAAACCTCATATTTATTGCCTTTAAGATTATTGCTTTTAGAATTATTATATTTTAATATATTGAATTTATAAGTATATTTAAACCTAAGAAAAAGTTTTTTTTTATAAGAAAATATAAATTCCGGTCCAACCGGTCCAAAACCGGACTGGACCGGAATTTTTCCGGTCCGGTCCTGGTCCAATTTTTTTTTTGGATTCCGGTCCACCGATCCAACCGGTCCGGTCCGATTTTGGACCGGTGCACACCCCTATATATACGTATATGACCAAAAGAGTTATTTATTTAAGTACTAGATTCATAGCGTATGACAAATTAGTCGAGTGAGTTCCTAGGAAAGAGATGTACGGCACAAACGGCCAATTTAACAAATCTTTCCTAGCTAGAACTTTTCTCAGATAAATATTCTACACACTTATTCCGTTCTTCAAAATATAAATTAGAAAATATTTATACTTGAAACTATAAGTATTTATGCAGAAAAAGAAAGAAAAAATTGGACACAAAATGACAAAAAGAAAATGCAAATAAAATGCGAAAATCCAGGTTATATACCCTTTCTTAATCTACCCGTACTCTCATTGACAGTTTATTTTAATTTCAAAAACCGGAAAAAGAGATACCACTTTGTAACACCCCCAAATTTATCTCTTTTTAAAGAATACCTTTTAATATAAAACCTTTGAAAAACTAGAGACTATTACCGCCACGTGATAACGTTAAAGGCTTTAATACTAACTACTAACTAAACTTTAAACTAATGCAGCGGAAATAATCGAAATAACTAACTCTTTATTGAAATAAAAATTATTATTCAAAGAATAAAAATGGAAATAAATAAAATAAAATAACAACTACTAGACTAATTATGATTCCGCACTACCTCCCCCATTTGAAGTATGTATCATATCAACTCCGTAACTTCATTCGCCAAAATAGGGTCATCACGAGACAAAGCCAAAAACGAAACATAACAAAATAAATATAAAAGCGTGTCGAAAAAAATACCGAGTACATGTATATGCGGAATATTAAACACTTTACTCAATAAAACAACTGACATAGTTAATTTCGAAAAGCCTTTCTTGGATACTTGTAACACTTATATAATATAAAATATATAACTTTAGTAAAACAACCCCCAAGTTTAGTATTCCTTAATGAGTATACGACGAGGGGTTACTACCTTGTTCACATGACTTACTACAAGAAGTACATGGGTAAATAAATAATAGCTACCATTCTTGCTAATAAATAACAAGCCTTTGCATGGGTAAATAATAATAAGAGCTACCGTTATTGCTAATAAATAACAAGTCGTTGCCTCTTTATAATATGATCATTAAAGATCATATATCTAATAAAAATCATTCAAAAATAATCCTTTAAAAAGAATAGTAATACTTATAAACTTAGCCATATAAGGGCATAAAAAAAAAATTCGCTCAAGAAGTAACCTTTGGAAAATAATAATAGTTCAAAAACACTCTTTTTTAAACATTTAAACAGGAATTTAAAGATCAAACTCCTCCTAAAATATTTGAATATAGATTTAAAGATCAAACTTTATAAAAATATTAAACTAAAGACATGATTCAAAGTTCATAAATAAAATTCGTAAACATTCAAACATGTTCATACAAAACACATGAAGTTCATAATAGAACTCATAAAAACATGCACATCAATCCAAAATATTTTCCTAAGAACGTGATACTACGCTTGCAAAACAATTATTAAAGATGTAAACATACACCCACCTTGAAATTAAAAGACTACTAATGAAGAAAGAGTAGGCTTAAAACATGCATTTCAATCCAAAATATTTCTCAAATTTGGTGTGAAGAATATGAGGAGAGGAGGCACATATTTATACTAGTTGGATAGGTAGAGTCGAAATAGGAGTAGGATAAAAGATGGGTTTAAGAGAAAAGATAAACAAATTTAGCTAAGATCCAACTGCTTTTTACGATCATCTAACTAGGCTTGGGGGAAAATATAAATTATCCCACAATACATAATTCTAGAAGTTAAAATAATTAAAAGATAAACAAAGAAGTAAAACTAACCAAAACTTTGATAAACAACATACGGGCGTGAGTTTCTTCGTCCGAAGTTTTTTTTTTGCTTTTTGTAACTATTTTTGGATTTCTTTTAAAACATTTTTAATTTTAAACAACCACTTGGATTTAAGAAATAGTAAACTTAGGACCAACATTTAATTTGGGCTAGAATTTATTTGAAATACCCATAATCTATTATAAAAACCTTTTCGTAAAGAACAAGCCTTTTTTTGTAAAGAAAACCTTCTTTAAAATTATAATTAATAACTTGCAAAAAATGCGGATTATTACAACAGTGAGTGAGTGGTTCCCACTAGGAGGTAAATCAAAGCTCCTCGACATTCCGCTTAAGCAGGTGCGAGTGCTAGAAGAAGAACGATCAGTCGCTATAGGAGCTCTTGAGCCAGTCGCGTCTCGGGCAAGCTGGAGCTCTTGAGCTAGTCGATATAGGAACATCAATTGCTCGCAACCTATTCTAACAAAGGTAAAGTTCATATATTAAGAGTGGAATTATTTTTGTAACCATAATAGTTCAAAAAGAAGTCTCGACTCCAATTCCATTTATCCCTATGGAAGAGAAATCCAAAACAAGCAAAATTCCCGGGAAAACGTGAGCCTAAACTTGCCATGAAAGTTGTAATATTCACGAGGTTGTATGTTTAATGAGATGACTTTCCTAACACTAGAAATCCATCGAGGGGGTCGTTAATGACTTTTCACTAACATCTTGTAATATCCCGGAAAGTTGAAACTCAATTAATTCAATAATAACCATATTTAGTAGCTAAATATAATTATTAAAGCTTAGTTGTTATAATTAAGAAATAATAATAATAAGATAATGACTTGAAAATTTAATGGAATATAATAGGAATTAATAAAATAAACAACAAATAGTTGATTAAAATATTAGGGCAAAAGAAATGGCTTAAAAAAATATTATTTTCCTCCCTCCCTCACCCGGATGCTTTTCATTTTATCGAAATTTTTTTTTGATGAAATCTCTCCAACTCTTCAAACTTAACATTATTTTAATCCATTGATTCATCATTCTTTGGCAATAAATAGCAAGAGATGGACCCAACATTTCCCCACATAAACTCTCTCACTCCCATATCTTCTTCCCCTCTGCCTCCTACCGGTAATCACCACCGATCAGTCCTTCGCCACTGGCCACCGACGCCGTGCAACCACCTCACCTGCTGCCCCACTTTCTCCTTCACCATTTACTTTCTCTCCTCTCGTGCTCTATCCCCTCCCCTGCTCTGCGTGCTGCCCTGCCTGTAATAGCCTGAATTTTAAGCAGCTTCACTTATGAGTTTAATTATTATAATTTATTAACTTAATTATGTCATTATGTTTTAAGGAGATAACTTTGAGAATTATAAATCATTAAATAGATTTATATTTAGTGGGTTTTATTTAAATGAGATATCTTAGTCATATATTCTAATTATATATAAATATATAAATATATATATATATATATATATATATATATATATATATATATATAAGAAAACAAACACCCTCTTGTCTAGTGAATTCTTAAGGAAATTCTAGAGAATTCTTATTCCTCTATTTGTTCCTTTAATCAGGGAAACCCACACTCACCTATCTATCTCATGCTCCCTGATCTCTCTCCTCTACTTGTTGTTCGACCACCGCGGATGGTGTTTAGCCGCCACCCTTGCCACCACTAGCTTTCGTTTCACTCGACGACTAGGATGATCGTGTTGCTTCTCCGTTTTATTTTGCTTCTTGTGTAATGATTCGAGTGTTTCTATTTTGAAATCAAAGATTTAATCTTTGGCATCTAAATTCCATAGGTTTGTTGTTCAAGCTTGAAATAAGAGTAAAAGAGAAGAAACTCCAAAGACCCAAGTGTATTCTCTCTTTTCTTCCGCGTGTGATTACTTGATTTTGAATCGGGTCCTGTTCTGCTTGGGTGCCGCTGCTGCCGCGCGTTTGATGTCGGCGTTGTATCACCGGTGGTTCGGCTCACCACATGGTTCCACCTCATGTGGGTGTGCGCTACTTCATTCCCTTTTCTGTTTCGCTGCTGTACTTATACACTGCTGCTTTCCTCTATCGTGTATGTTGCTGTTGGTGGCGACATTGATGGTGTTTCTGTTTTCCAGTTTCTTCACTTTTCTATACAGGTACAAAACCCAGCTTCTTTTTCTTTATTCTTAATTTACAAGTCCAGATTTTCATATTTAGATGGCCCTAGTTGTATTATGATGATTCATCGTTGGGTTAGTTCTAATTACTATAGTTCACAAAAACTACTTTAATTTGTGAAATAAAACATAATTAGTGTTATTTGTAAGTGTATTGATGATTATGAATGGGTGGTTTTGATTATAGGTTTATAAATTAGTACTTTTTTGTTAAAAGTAATCAGTCACCTCAAGGAACAAATACTATGTTGTTTTGATATCTTCTTAAACTATGTAAACAGTTCTACAACAAGTTTTGTATTCATTTTGGAGCCATTGAAACTGTTTTGTCAAACGATTTCTAAATTAGAATAAAAATTAGTTTTCTACATTTAATGTTTGGAGAGATTGGCTCGTAGTATTGCGGTTGAATTGAGGATGATATATTGGTGGTGTTGTTGAAGTAGATTCGGAAGTAAATTTATAGTAAGCTAAGTAGTTCTTAGTTTTAAATTTGAAAAGAACCATGGTGTTAGACGGGGAAGGAATTTGAGTAAGAAAAGGGTGCTTAGAGTAGTTCTCTTACAAACAATTCAAAAAGATATACATATTGACTAATGTTCTTTTATATGAGGTGAACTATTTCGGAATTCATGCATTGATTGGCAATCAAGGGAGTTAGACTCTTGGATTTGGTATCGCTTATGGGGTGTGATATTCGGAGACCCTAAGGTACACATTGTCCCTCCACTTTATAACTAAACTGTATTTGCGTTATTGCAAGTTGTATGAATTTCATGACTTTCCGAAAAGAAATTTCAGTTATGACTTGGATTTAGGATGGTATTATGAATATAAGTTCAACTTGTTTAGAAGTGTGATTCTTAAGTACCAAGTTTATCTGATTTTCGGATATATGATTTAACGTCAAAATATTTGATTATAATGAGTTTAGCATTGATTTACTAATCATGATTTGAGATATATTTATAAACTATGGATATAGAAGATAGTTTTATTCGAATATTTTAAAGTAAGTAAAAGTTACCCAGTGATATCAGCTTATGCTATACTAAGTCAATATTATTTTGTTTTGAAGAATATTTTGGTTTCTGAGACCTAATAATATAAGTTAATTGTGACATACGCTTTAAGTTATTATATGAAACCTTATGGACGTATGATTATAAGTATTTATGTAATGTCGATATAATTCTCAGTGTATTTAAAGTGTGCTTATAAGTGAGATATTCCGAGCAATATTGTATTCTTTGTAATAAGCGATAGACTTTAAGTCAACGTAATTGATAAGCTATGGAACCTCATTATGTTTTAGTTGATATTTGCCTATATATAGTATGGGGGTGTATAAATGTATCAAGAGTTTCATTGATAAAATAATATTAAGAATTCGAGTATACTGTAAAGATGAAGTGTCATTAAATTCAGGTTCGTTACACAAATTCTGGAGTACATTCACAATAAAAAGATTTTAAATACATTGTTATCAACTTTGAGGAATGTGGACTTGACATTTGGAAAATATGAGTTTGAAAGCCTCACTATAATACAAGATCTTGAAATATTTCTCATTACGAGTTTTGCATACTTGGGATTACTTGAATTATGAAAAGTTCAAGGATAGAAGTTGGAAAGGTGAATTTTTATTTGGAGATGTCAGGTATAGTAGAAAATATGATTCAGGGGAAGAATTAGTTATAAGTTTGGATGCATGATCATTACAGGAGTTAACCATAAGTCCTTTAGGATATTAGATGGGTGTGAAATGCTAAAGTATAAGTAAGCTTTTGATTATGTTTTTGTGAAGAAAGGAAGGTTATATCAAAAGTTAAATTATATTATGGGTATCTGTGAAAAGTATGTGGAATCAGGTTCATAAAATTGAAAATCTATGTTAAAATAGTTGTAGCATAAATTGGGCGTTTGTATTTTGGAATGTCAGATGGCATGTGAGAAAGATAAGATGGGCAAATTAGGGTGTGATATGTAAATAAGAATGTAATAGGGGAAGTTTATAATGGATACAATAGCTCAGGAAGGGAGTAATGAACCAAGGGGTAGTGAACAGTATAGTAAAATTATCATACTAGGTTTGTGAGGGACTACATCCGAACTAGGAATCTTATACTATGAGTATCACTAGGCTAAAATGGAAAGGCTAATATCCTATTTTCTAATTGAAAGGGGTAAAGAATGTAAAAGGAAGGTCTCGGAAATATATATATATTGATAGTGCAAGTGTTGGAAACCAATGATATGAGTTAATAATGATGAAAACATAGATATAAGGTTAAGATGGACGTAGATTTATATTTATTTTAGTATTACAAAGTTCAAACAAATAATCGAGACAAGAAAAGGGAGAAAAGTTGGGATTTATATTTATTTATTTTATGTATTTGAATATGCAAGTGGTTTCGTGGGAAGTTAAACTTTATTTCCGAAGTAATGATTTACTCTCCCAATACTATGGAGTTCATGTGCGGAATAGGGGAATGAATTACTAAAAAACTCGTTAGCAATTTATGAAAGGTATTAGCTATGTTGCACATATTTAAATTAGAAGTTACTCTTTTGAAACAGAGAAGTGGGGAATATTGTTATGTCATAAAGCATGTCCGATAGAATTGGTTTGGAATAGCGAATTAGATTCTATGGAATTCTTATGATCAGGCCCCTCTAATTGAAAGTGTATATTATTATTCTGTGAGATACTCTTATTATTATTTAAAACGAGTAACATTGAGAATTGTCTATAAGTATTTGTTATATTAATCTTTCATTATGATTTCTCGATACCTTGATTTCTAATATTTCGTAAGGTAAATTTAAATCTGTAAATAGGTTTTAAGCCACCAAAAAGATTTTATGGTTGGACAGTGTGTACTCAGTCTCGCTGATTTTGTTCATGGAACCTGTCCTGGTGGGGGCAGAGTTCATAATTAAGTGATTTTGCATGTATAAGCATTTTTGCAAGAGTAAGTTCAAGGACCAGGAGCACAAAAAGGGTAAAGTCATAAGTGAGATGCCTGGGAGAATGTGATGGTTAATGGAGAATGGTTCTTATGTTCTCTTATCGTGTACTCTGGAGACCTAGTATAAGATAAATTATTTCAAGAGCACTTAGAGGTTTTTGTTTTAACGATTGTATTTAAGTTTATATTTTTGCTGCAAGTAAATGTCTAATCGTGGGTTACTAATGATAATTGAAATTGTGAATGTTAAGTATGATTAGCTAGCAGCTCGAGAGTGCGGGTTGTTACAAGTGGTATCAGAGTAAGGTTGTTTTAGAGTTGTTGTGATCATCATATCATGGCATATGAGTTTAAGAAAGATATTTGGGATTTGTTTGAAATCAATTTGAGTTATTAGTTGGTTAAAAATTGAGGAATAGAGATTGGGATATTGAAGGTTGAGTATTGAGAATGAAAATTTACAGAAGTGAAAAGTTCTATTGGGATTTTAGCTTTGAGTAGCTATTAGACAAAGTTCGAATTATATTGATTGAAATTATGGAGAATTTGGATTCGAGATTACTAATTATTTGTTAAGGAAGCGTATCTTTCGAGGTATTGGTGTTAAGTTAAGAAGTGAATTGATTCGATTTTCGTTAAAAAAAAATGTTTCATGTGAATTTATTCGTTTTCAGATGTTTAAAAGTTTTATGTTTTCAAGTTTCGAGGACGAAACTTCTTTTAAGGGTGGTAGTATGTAATAGCCTGAATTTTAAGCAGCTTTACTTATGAGTTTAATTATAATTTATTAACTTAATTATGTCATTATGTTTTAAGGAGATAACTTTGAGAATTATAAATCATTAAATAGATTTATATTTAGTGGGTTTTATTGAAATGAGATATCTTAGTCATATATTCAAATTATATATATATATATATATATATATATATATATATATATATTTAAGAAAACAAACACCCTCTTGTCTAGTGAATTCTTAAGGAAATTCTAGAGAATTCTTATTCCTCTATTTGTTCCTTTAATCAGGGAAACCAACACTCACCTATCTCTCTCATGCTCCCTTATCTCTCTCCTCTACTTGTTGTTCGACCACCGCGGATGGTGTTTAGCCGCCACCCTTGCCACCACTAGCTTTCGTTTCACTCGACGGCTAGGATTATCGTGTTGCTTCTCCGTTTTGTTTTGCTTCTTGTGTAATGATTCGAGTGTTTTTATTTTGAAATCAAAGATTTAATCTTTAGCATCTAAATTCCATAGATTTGTTGTTCAAGCTTGAAATAAGAGTAAAAGAGAAGAAACTCCAAAGACCCAAGTGTATTCTCTCTTTTCTTCCGCGTGTGATTACTTGATTTTGAATCTGGTCCTAAATTGCTTGGGTGCCGCTGCTGCCGCGCGTTTGACGTCGGCGTTGTATCACCGGTGGTTCGGCTCACCACATGGTTCCACCTCATGTGGATGTGCACTACTTCATTCCCTTTTCTATTTCGCTGCTGTACCTATACACTGATGCTTTCCTCTATCGTGTGTGTTATTGGTGGCGACATTGATGGTGTTTCTGTTTTCCAGTTTCTTCACTTTTCTATAGAGGTACAAAACCCAACTCCTTTTTCTTTATTCTTAATTTACAAGTCCATATTTTAATATTTAGATGGCCCTAGTTGTATTATGATGATTCACCGTTGGGTTAGTTCTTATTTCTATAGTTCACAAAAACTACTTTAATTTGTGGAATAAAACATAATTAGTGTTATTTATGGTCTTGGGGTGCCATTATGGTCTTAAAGGGTGAGTAGCTTCGTTAAACTCTGGATTTGCGTTTATGGACTTTAAGAAGTGCTAGCTTCGGTAGGCTTAGAGGTTTTGAGTTTTAGAATTTGAACTTCGTCCTACATGGTTTGGAATTGGATTTGATTAGACTTAGGGTATGAGTTTGGCCTTATATGGACCTGATTTTGGACTTAGTCCTATATTAGTTTGAAGTTAGACTTGGAGATGCACATGGGCTTGACATTAAAAAATGGACTAGGTTTGGACTTAGATTGAAATGGACTGGGATTAGACTTGGACTGCGCTTGACATAAACTAGGGTTCACATAAAGATGCAAATGGACCTAGATTTTGAC
This sequence comes from Beta corolliflora, assembly GCA_947648045.1. Taxonomy (NCBI): domain Eukaryota; kingdom Viridiplantae; phylum Streptophyta; class Magnoliopsida; order Caryophyllales; family Amaranthaceae; genus Beta; species Beta corolliflora. Next base: position 114,282 of record CANSZD010000886.1, on the reverse strand, counting down.
ATGAACTAGACTTATATGGGCCTAAGGTGGACTCTAATGCTAGTGGGCCTATATGAATGCAAGGACTCAAGTTTAGATGGGGGCCTAGGATAAATGCAAAATGGACTCTAATGCAAATGGGCCTAAAATAAATGCAAGGACTCAAACTTAGATGGGCCTAGGATGAATGCAAATGAATTGAGATTGGTTTGAATAGATTAGATTGAATGAAGATATTTGGACAGGGCTTAGAATTTTCGAAATTCGTTTTTGAAAGGAACCCCTTGTTTTTTATCTTTTGTTAGGAAGAGATGATGGATTAATTTTGAAAATATTTTTTTGAATAGGTGGTATGATGATGATTAGTAAATGTTTTTCGAAAAAGGTAGAATAAAATAGGGTGTATGATTGATTTTGAAAAATGTATGTATTTTTGAAAGAGGGTAGGATCTTAGTTTTAAAAAGCGCGCCCAAGGCGCGCCTAGGCGCAAGGTGAGTTCAGGCGACAAGAAAAACGCCTGGAACAACCCAGGCGAGGCGAGCAACAGTAGGCGCACGGGCGCGCGCGCTTCGCGCCTTTTCAAGAGGCGTGAGGCGCAAAAGGCGTTCGCCTTTAGGGATGAGGCGCGCGTGAAGTCCACCTTCTCCCTTTTTTTAAAAATATTTAAAGGTTTTTATGTTGTGAAACCGGAAATCCTAAAAAGGCATCCGAGAGAACTCGAAACCCTAAAAAAAGCCATCCGAGAGAACTCGAAAGCCTAAAAAAGGCATCCGAGAAAAACCTTTAGATGGTCGCCACTGCCGCGTCTCGCGCGGTCGTCTGTCCTGTCGCATGGTCGCCGCTTCGCTTCTCGCCGGTGGTCTTACGTCGCCGGTAAGTTTTCTCTTTTTCTTTCTGGGTCGTCTTCTTTCTTCTTTTTTCTTTCTTTCGGTGGTCTTCTTTATTTCATTTCTTCTGTCACTCTATTTCGTCTCTTTCTTTCTCCTCTTTCTTTCTTTCTTTTTTTCTTTCTCTGTCTTCCTTTTACTCTATGTCTATTTCGTCTCTTTCTTCTTTCTTTATTTCATCTATTGTGCCTTTTTTTTCTTTTTCTTTTCTTCCTCTTTCTTTCTTCTCTCTATCACTTTATTTATTTATTTATTTTTATTTTTTTTTTAGAGAAAGTGACTGTAATAGACTAATAGGTAGTGAGTTCAACAAAAAAAAAAAAAAATTCAAAAGTTCCGTTAGGCTTTATTTCTATCACTTTTTTTTTTTGAAAGGTCTATCACTTTTATTTAATGTAGAGTCACTGGCTGTAGTAGGCTTTATGCCACTATGTTATATATTGTGCCTACATTAATTATTTTTTAGAATATCATTTGAATTATAGTTTTTTTTAGAAATCATTTGAATTATACCTTGTTGATTGAGAATCTTAAAAAAGTTCATTTTCTTTTCTTTATATTTAGTACTTTGACTTGGTGTGGTATTTTAGCGATGAACTATGTCTTCTTATATACTTTTATGGGTTTTAATATAATATTTATGTTGTTTTAAGTATTAGAATGCTTCTATTTTTTATTTCTAAGTTTTTTGGCACCTAAGGTGCGCCTCGCCTACGAGATGCGTGCGCCTTCGCCTTGCGCCTTGCGCCTCGGTGCGCTTCGCGCCTTGCGCCTTAGTGCGCCTTGCGCCTTTTAAAACTAAGGGTAGGATTGATAGGGAAGACTAGTTGGATAGCATGGATGAAATGGGAAGAGGTAGACATGCATGACGACTCTAACTCAACCATGACCACTTTTCTAGATGCACTTTTTAGGATAGACTCAACCGTGCATGAAAAGACTGATTTTTATGTTTGAATTAGGTTAGACTCCTAGAATGACAATGCTTTTATGCGAATGCAGACGGACCGAACATAGGATCGACCACCACGACGACTAAATCAACGAAAAGCATGCGATGCATGGACTGCGTGCCACGCAGCATTGCTGTGCGCGGCACACAGCCGTGCGTCTGGCGCAGGAGTGGTGCGCCAGGCGCAACTTAATGCACTTGACGCACTACTCCCCCGACATGTTTTTCGGGGATTTAGGCGATGTTTAGGCCAATTGACGATCTTTTATTTGTTTTTTAGGCGCGATTTTAGGTACGACGCATAACAACGGTTTTGACAAAATAATAGTCTGCAAAAATTGCAATCACAAGAAAATGTCATGTAATATGGATGCAGTTTTCCAACCTAAAGTCTAGTTCTATGTTTGAAACTATGGCCGTGTTTAATTTAAGTCTCGAAAGGGTCCATGACTAATAGATTAATCCCACGCTTCGTACCTCGCTTAAAGAGGTGGCCACGTGTAAGACACACTCCAATTTTCAAGTCGGGAACAAGATAACGGTGCCATGGTTGGATAGCTTTGCTTATGACTAAGATCCAACACTATCGCTCAGGAAGCTTTTTGGAAGCACAAAGCGCAAACCCCCCAGGGGTGGCCTCACGCATAGAACATGCGCTAATGAGGCAAGGTAGATGATGGTCCTTATGGTGGCTGAAACAATAGCCATGCATATGCAAAATTGTAATGTCATTCTAAAGCATCAAAAGAGTATGAATCATATTTTTCGAGTTTCACCCACTCATTTAAAAAAATATATATATTTTTTAAAATCCCCCCAGTGGAGTCGCCAAATTGTAGGCGTGTTTTTATTCGCCTACGCGGTGAGAGCGCGTGTTTGACTACCCCATGGTAAAGGTTTTATTGAAAAATGTTTTGAAGTCGCCAACAAGTCTTTAAAGGAAGTATCATAAACCTAATTGGATATTGGGAAATCGTAGGGACAAATTAGGGACTTATCCAATATAGATTTTCCCGTCCCCGACTCCATAGATGGTCAATGAACCATAGATTGAGTTCGGGGGTGAGGGTACGGACACGGTCATAATGAACCACATTCGCCCATTGTTGGCCTCTACTAAATATCTATTCATAAATGTCAATTTTTATGCAATAGAATAACCAAATAATATTTTCATGCACCCTAAAAATAATTTAGTCTAGGTTGGTTCAAGAAACACATAAAATACTATTTTTTGGTGATATGTTATTATTAGGAAATCAAAATTACAGGGAACCTAACGAGGTTGTCCAAATTATCTCGATTAATATTAGAACAATTCTTTAGGTCTTGATTAACAATAATAACATGTGGGTGATAGAAACATAAACAGGAGAATCATGACAATATGCATATGTACGTAAAATAAATAGAAAAGAAATAAAAGGGTTATAATGTACAAAGGAACGATTTTTATATTAAAGATCTACATCAGGAAAGAAATAGTTAGTAACTTCAATATAAGAAAGAAATTTATTCAAGGACCCTCAGGATTATACCATGGCTTGGGTCTGAAAGATTGACGACCTTCGGAACGAGCAGTCGTGAAGCCTGAAAATATGAATATCTGAAAGTATTTGTTTGTTTGTATGTGTTTGTAGATTTGAAAAGTATGAGTTTTGTTGAGAATTCGTAAAAGTTCGTAATGTGTCGAAGTGTAAAAGTATGAAAGTCGTATGTAAAAGTGTATGGAAAACCGTTTTTTAATTAGGAAAATCGAAGCCTACTTATAGGAAAACTAAAACTGTGCATCACGCGCGGGGGTGCGCCCGGCAAAGACCCAATGTGACGCACAATCACACGTGTCGGCGCACATTAGTGCGCCCGACGCGACACGCCCAATCAGCTGCATATACGTGGCACCCGATTTGAAAAAAGATAGAAAAGAACACTGCGCGTCACGCAGAGGAGTGTGCCAAGCGCATGACTCTGTGTGACACATAATGCCACGTGTCAGGCACACAACAAATTGGTGTGCCTGGCACAGTTGGATAATGGTGCGCCAGGCGCACCACCTTGCTTTTTGACACACTTTGACAACTTTTTTATAAAACGTGTTTAAACGATTTTCTTTTATCTTTTAAGTCCGGAAATTTGATTTAACAGGATAAAATCCGATTTTAATTTTAAAAATATCTTTGAAAATATTTATTTTATTTACATAAAATAATTAATTATTATTAAACAATCAATTGGGCTTTTTCAAAGAGTTGGGCTCAAAATATAAATTAACGATCATGAATAATTAAGTGGGCTTTAAAATATGATTTTAGATCATTAAAATACGCTTTAACACTTTTAAAATAGTTTTGGCTCTTCGGACTGCTCTGCCTTTGGGTTGGACCGATTAACACCGTAGTATGTTTCATCATTGGGTTTCTAAATGGGGAAAGAAGATTATGTGTCTACAATCATACTTTTGAATCCTAGAAAGTCAAATCATGAGACCTTGATTAATTTATTTTATTGTAGCGATCGGACCTCGAGATGAGGATTCCTACGTATCCTTGTTGAATCAAACCATTCGTAGTTCTGGATCTGATATTTTTTTAGTGCCCTAACTTTTGCCTAGGTCGTCTTTTCGAATTTTTTACCTAGCGGGCTTGGACTTAGAGTTGATGAAAGGTTGAAAGGTTTGAGGTTTTGAGGAAGGTTCAATTGATTAGGCTAACGTAAGGATTACGGATATAGGTTTTTTTAAATGGATTGAAGGATTTTTTAGTGAGGGGTAAAACTTGTGTGCAAGCCCCCCAACTTGATTTTTTTTTGCATTTGGCTTTTCCCTTTTTGCTTTTGCATTTGCTTTGTTGCGTTTTCTTTTGCTTTGCTTTTTTTCGCACTTTCAAAATTTCTTTTCTTTTTATTTTTGGTATTGATTTTTTTATTATAGTGAAACTTGCACAAAAGTTTTTATGATTTTGGGGTATTGGAAGGTTTGAAGGATATTTGTGGAGTTTTGATTTTGAAAGGTTATTTGGCAAATGATCATGGAGATGAGGGTTTAAGGGATTTTCATTTTATTTTGGTTGCATGAAGATGGTTTATGGATGATGGCTTATGGAAGGTGATGGTTTTTTGGAGATGATGGAGGGAGAAAGAAATAACTCATAATCCGAAATATATCCATTTTAATTTTTTTGAATTTTTGATTTTTTTTATTAATCAAGGTCATTTATGTGATTTAAGTTTCATCATTGATTAGAAACATAAATGATGGTGAAAGGCCAATGAAAAATAAAAAGAAAATAAAATAATATTCATAAAAATAAAAATGTTATAATAATCGAAATCATATAGTGACATAGCACATAGACTCGATGGGAAATGACATAATTGACTTAGGGTAAGAACTCTCTAACTCAACCTAGAAATCCGGAATTAAATAACTAAGCCTATTAAATTAGGGATACACGACCAATGGGGGTTAGTGATGCAGATTTCGGCACGTGGGTTACCCATATATTTGATAAAATTCAAAAAATGTTCCCCAAGTATATTTACTGTCCCTTTTCGCCATGTACAAAAGAAAAAAAACATCATTTTCCTAAAATTGCACATTGCAGAAGGGGGTGTGATAACTGCTACATGCTAAGTGCTATATTTCCTTCGACCAATTCTACCAGCTATGGTGAATAGTATTCCTCAACACTTGCGCGTTTCACTAAAATGTAATCCTTGGCCAAAGAAGATTTGTCACTAAAATCAATATTAAAATACATGTCAACTTAATATATATCTAGACAAAACAAATTTTTTATATATAAGGAACAATGAATATACTGTAATCAAGTATGAACAAAAGCTCACACCCTAGCTAGCAGGTCCTGCTCTTGCCAGCAGAAGACGCAAAGAGAAGGTTGCAAGAAGCAGTGTCTGCCAAAACCAGCCTTTTGCGTTTATAGGGTCCACCTTCTTTGCTAGGAACCATGCGAAAATGGCCTCAGAAGTATGTGCAGTTGCAACGATACAGAAAGCAACCCGAATATTTTTCATTGATCTAAAGATGAAAAGAGCTATGGCTCTGAGGAATGTAACAGGACCAATATCTGGTAAGAAGTTGACAGCAAAGAGACCAGATAACTCAAACACGCAAAATAGCCATGCATATAATTTCGGTACATCAATATTTCTCCTCTTTCTATCTTTCCAATACGAGATCATGGCCGCCATGCCCTCTTGTGGACTCGCCACAGGAACATACCCCAACTCCTCCTCGGCTTTTCGTAAAGAGAAGTAATGTGTTACACCAATCTGTCATGTCATTTGATAAGTTTGCATATTACTTAGCAATGAATGTCATGTAATTGCAAAAAATGGCAGGAGACTTAGACAAGATGTTAAACTGTTAGAGAAGACCTGGTATACTTCGGCTGGAAGGATCAGTGGCTGAGGAACCCATGAAATATTTAGCCAGGAGTGTAGAATAATGGTATAAAAAACCTGACATATCTTTCCAAACACAAGAGCTGAGGATACTGTTAATGAGGCCTTTGGTACATCGTACTCTAGGCTCTCTAATAGAGGCTGGATGAACTCAAAAGTATTAGCCGGACACCCTGGTGGTGGATAATCATAAAAGTATATTCAATTTTATAAAGCCAAACACTGTTTAAGAGAGCCGCAGAGAATAACTGAAATGAAATATCAATTATCCAGACTAGCGAAGAGCATATTACCATCTGAGATGAAGTACGACCGTCCAGCTGCAACTGAGCACCCCTCTCTTTCAGGAAGGTCATCTAGAAGCCCCATACTTGCTAATACAATACCAGCTACAATATTATCCACATAAACCCAGTCTGTTTTGACACTTGAATCGCCAATTTTACATAGCAGTAGACCTAACTTTGCATAATTCACTATCTTTATGAAAGTCCTATTTTCACCTGGTCCATAAATAGCAGCAGGTTGAACGGCACAAGAGTAAAGACATCCACCATTCTCCCTGGATGCAGATGTATAGGCATCAGACTCTAAATATATTGTATAATACTCCCTCGGTATTTTTTGTTCTTTACATTTAGAAATTTATAGTCAAAGATTCAAAACTTTGACCGTATCCCAAAACAAGTGTAAAGAATGAAAAAATAGAGTAATAAACTAGTAGTTTTTTTTTTTGGCAATTACCTGAAAGGGCGTCCATTGTACTTCAGCACTAGCTGCTCCGCGATAGCTTTGCTACGGCTATATGGATCACGATGGTCATCTAGTGGAAGATAAGGAAGACTTTCATCTCCATTTACGATCTTCTTTCCTCCAAAAACCACATTATATGTACTCAAATAAACAAGCCTTTTGATCCCATATTCAACACAAGCATCTAGAATGAGGCGAGTCCCATCAATATTAACCTTGTAAATCTGAGCAGTCTCGAGCATCTATTTACCTGACATGCCATATGAAGCAATATGGAAAACACAATCTACCCCTTGTAGAGCCTTCTCGTTCATGATTTTTGCAAAACCATTGGTCTCCCAAGGGAATTTGTTCCCAAACACTAGAACCACAAACCGCGAGTCCCCAAAAAAGCCGAGATCTTGGCAAAACCACCACAAAAAGAGCCGAGTTAGGAGATTGAGGCGCAGATCCCGTTACGTGGCTAAGGGTAAGGGAGTTGTTGATGGGGGAAAGGTGAGGGAGAAGTTGATGGGGGAAAGGTAAAGGGTGCTTTGAGGACCACGCAGTGAGATCATCCGTGCTTTAGAGAGTTCCTGGGAGGCATATGCTTCTACTTCGGTTCGAAAAGGGTTTTCAAAAGAGAGGAAATGAGAAAAAGGAGAAAGAGGTGAAAGGAAAGGAGAATAATGAGGCTGTAACTTTGATTTTCTCCTTGTTTATGATGAAGAGGGGAAGAAATATGCCATGTATGTGGAGAAGGATGGTGGGTTTTTTCCGTGTTTGAGGTGTTTGAGGATGTTTAGTCTTCTGATCATGATGATCAACTATAACTCGATGTGATCGATGAGCCCCCTGCTACGAGCTCCGAATGGGATCTTGACAACCATTGCTAACTACTTCGGCGTGAAGCCAAAAAATGAGTCCTTGAGGTTTTATCATCCTAACTACGACTTCTTTGCCTTTCATATATGTGTTTTTGTTTATTTGATGAGTCCTTGGAATGAATTTTATGATTGATTTATACAATTTGTTGGTTATTTTTTGTTTGATGATTCCGAGTTGTTGGTTATTTGTTGATTTGATGACTCTGGGTTGTTGGATTGGTTACTCTAATTTATTGGTTTCATGACTCTGAGTTGTTGGTTTGATGATTATGGGTTTAGTCTTCACTAAAATACTTTGAGTCCCAGTTTGTATGATGAGGTATATGGCTAATGATGTGATACATGCAACCTAAAACCTACATGTTTGGGGGTAATTTGCTGAGTTGTTTGAGTCCTGCTTATGTGTTTGCTGTTGGAATTTGAATGAGTCAATTTTTACGCTATCAACTAGTATAATCTAAATGATGAAGGGACTCATGTTTGTGGCCAGGAGAATAAGGGTTGATTTGCTCCACATTGAAACATATTCATTGTGTTGAGGATTTAAATCAACTAATCTATTTCTTCTATGAGCCATTAACTTCTCCCTGATGGATTTAGAGAAGCCCCATTTGCCAATAATTTGTTGATATGCTTAAAATATGTTTTAAAGTTGAAAATAGAACTAAAATTAAAACATGACACATAAAACACAATCCATTTCATATTGATTATTGTCTCTTGCAACACTACTTATACAAACCATTCCTTACTCTTGATTTTAACTCACAACAAACTTTACAGTGATATTACCTAAGGTATACCCATATTAACAAAAAATCTGCCTTTAACTTTGACATGTTTTCCTCCAATTATAGGTCCATTCCTATCATGGCTTGCTTAGAAGTGTTGCTGCATTTTATCTTCATTCTTGCATCTGTATACCATAATTTACCAAAAAGTTGTTGCTGCACTAATCTTCATCAAAATATTGCCTCTATCTTCTTCTTCAAACACTAGTCTGTCATTTCATCTATGTACTCAAATGCTTCACCAACATTAATGAACCTCTCATTTAGGTAAGCAACTGCCCCATTAATGACTGACTGATCAACTATGTCATAGAGCTGTTCATGGACGAGACGGCCTACCCGGCCCGACTCGTAAAAAAGCGGGCATGGATATCTTTTCCAAAAAAAATTATTTGGGCGGGCCAAACCCAGTCCGCTAATATTAATGGTTTGGCATGGACAAAAGAATTTTTATTTCGGGTCGACCCGCCCTACCTGTTTTAAAATTTTTACAAAAGAAATTATTTTGAATTAATATAATTTATAAATCATAAGTGAACTATAATAGTAGTACTATATTAACTTGACTTACTAGACTGTAAAATATAAATAATACCCAACCTAGAACTCTAGAAGCCACTAAAATTTGTAATACATAATAAAAACAAAAAGAAATTGGAAGGCTTTGCGTGAAGGAGAAATCAGTAGAAGCCAAACAATCTCATTTTCCCATTTCCCACAAAGTCACAAACCCACCCATTTTCTCTCTGTGTAAACATTCACTGGTAGGTATTGTGGAAGATAATTTTATTAATTTCAAGCTGGAGTTTTTTTTTTGTTCTTTAATTAGTATATTTTATTAGTAGATTCAAAACGCTTTTGAGACCCGTAAGCCCCTGGGCAAGCCCGACCCGTTATTAGGGCGGTAAGGACAAAAAGTCAAACCCACAAAAAAGGGCTTGGTCATACATCACTAGGCTCGTTGAACGAATTTTGTTGGATAGGGCCGGTCTGGACCCGGCCCGACCCGCAAATGGTCACCTCTACTGTGACATTTTGTGGAAGTAATCCTTGCCTTTCCAACCTTCTTTTCCATGATGTGGGTTCTTGTAATTGTTTCCCCCCTTGCACTTTAGAATTTCCACCATCACATACTGCAATTGTAGCGACGTATACTTCAATACCTCTGGGTCAAAAAAATCATAGCAGTCCTGAACTTTAGTGATCAAATCATCTATATTCTTAGGAAATGACTGATACTGCAGTGCTTGTATTGCTCTGAAAAAGCCTAAGTCTAGCACATTTAGATCAGAAGACTGAGCTGGTTGATTAATCAATTGAATGTTGAACCCATTCTAAGATGTTGCTGCCTTATATGCTGGGTCCTCTGCATGAATATGTGGCTTTGCATTATCTTGCTGGATGTAGATGTCTTTTGACACACCTCAGGCCAACTTCTCATGATGGCAGAGATGACATTATTAATTATCATATCCCTTATTCTTAGTTGTGTGACACTATTGATTGCTTTAGTCTCAATGGTGCCTGCTTTTCTGTTTTTAGTTGAATACTTGGCCCTCACATACTCAACAAAAGGAAAAATTCCAAACTTCTCATCATGTATCAAGTTCCCTTAACTGTGATAGGTCTTGAAGTTGCACACATGAACATAGCTTTGATTATGTACCTCTTAGACTGGCAGCATCTATAAGGATCATCCTCAGCAGGGAGTAAGTAGAACCTCCTTATATATGGATTTAAATAAAACCACTTCTCATCAATATGAATAACATTATGCATATTAACAAATGTTGGTGGCTCTGTGCTTATTGTTGGTAATATATGTTTCAACACCCAGTTCATTCGGTCCACCTTGTGATTCTCTGTCAACTTTGGGTGGTTATTACTTGTATGACTTCTGAGTTTGCCCTGTTTAAGCAGTCTATACATAGCAATAGGAGGGAGTTTAAGATGACCAGCAAATGCCCTAATACTTATCCTCAAATGAAGTGGGACTGACTGAAGCCATGCCTCATCATACACTTTGAGTTTTCTGCCACATCTTCCAAAATTTTTGCTCCTAACATCTATGGCATGGCCATTTGCTCTCTATTGTTTTGCATCATTCCATATTATGTCGAGTGTCTTCTTATGAATGCTAAACTTTCTTGATAATTTTCTTTTAGCACCCCATGGAAGTTTACCATTTGTTTCAAAAGCAAGAAGTTCATCAACTAACAATCTCCTTTTTTCTAAACTCAATTCTTATTTTTTCTACCTGAATTTACATTGCTTTGTTGTGCTGTTTGTGGCTGCTATTGGTGATCTTCTGCTTGCTGTTGGTGTTACTGTGATTGCTGGTCTGTTTGTGTGCCTGCACCTTCACTATCTGATTACATGTCATCATCAATGCCATAATGAGTTCCCATTTCATGCAGCAACAAGTCCTCCATGCCTTCAATTTCGAGGAGCTGTTGATGGCTTTGCACACTTAGATTCCCACATATAATGGCTCCTCCATTTTGGTAGATAAGTTGTGAAGAAAGAAGACTGAAGTTTGATGTTTTATTTTGGACTTTCAGTCTGTAAATTTGTAGGATCAACCTCTAATGTAATTAATATGTTGTGTGTGCTGTGAATAATTCCTACGATTGACTTCTAATGTGACTACACCATCCTAGGTGATAAACACACACACACACACACACACACACACACACTCTCTCCATATTGTGTAAATGGTTCTCATTTAATGTTGGGGTATATATAGAAGAGATCAGAGTATGGTGGAATTATTTTGGACATGAACTTGAACTTGTGAAATTTGAACTATTGTGGAAAATTGAATTAGATTTGAAATTTGAAAATTTTGGCTCCAACTTTAATTTTTGAGGAGCCAAATCTGAATTGGTGTGAAAACATCCCACTTTTTATGATTCCCTCCAAATGGGCGTGGGAAATGAGGAGGGAAATCAAGTGGTCCTAGCTTTCTCTCTCCTCTCTTCCTTTTAACCCTATGTGCAGTGGTCCCTCCCCCTCCCCTCTTAATCACTTGTCGTACTCCTTAATCTCCCATTAAATTTTTGCCTAGGGAGTTGTGCACAAGAAAAGTGTCACAATTAAAAAGAAACGGAGGAAGTATATAGTTTAAGTCATTACAAGCATTAAGTTAATAAATATTACGGTTTTTTTACCTGATACCCCCGAGTTTTCAAAAAATTCACCTGGTACCCTCCATGTTTTCAAAATTCACCAGGTACCCCTCAGTTTTATGTAAATACACCCAAATGCCCTTAATGACTAACGACGTTAACTGCCGTTAGTCATTAACCCTAATTTCCTGTTTTAAACCCTAATTAACCTCTAATATTAACCCTAATCCTAACCCTTACCTTAACCCTAACCCTAAACCCTAAACCTAACCCTAACCACCCCTCCCCCACCCTCCCACCACCCCCGCAGCCTCCTCCATCCCGGCCCCCTCCCCCCCACCCCCCCCACCCCCCCCAGACCTCGACACCCCCTCCCCCGCTCCCGCTAGCCTCGCCGGCCCCCGCGCCCCCCCCCCCTTCAATTTTCGCAACTTTCACCCCCCCCCTCGATTTCCCGAGCCCCCCCCCTTGAATTTTCGATCAAAGACGACACTAGTGTGAAGAAATTGAACTTTGTACATGGTCTAATCGAAGAAATCAAACTCCTCCGATCGAAGAAATCGGCGGGGGAGGAAGAAATCGTGCGAGGGAGGAAATCATAGGGGTCTTACGCGACGGGAGGGGGTCGGCTGTGGCGGGAGGAGGGGGTCTGTTGTTGCGGGTAGGGGGGGCCGTGGCGAGGGGGGGACCTGGCGGGGAGGGGGTTTGGCGGGGAGGGGGGCTGCGAGGGGTGTGGGGAGGGTGAGGGGAGGGGTTAGGGTTAGGTTTAGGAGTTAGGTTAGTGTTAGTTAGGTTTTAGGGTTTAATTAGCTTAATTAGGGTTTAATTAGGTTAATTAGGGTTTATTTAGGGGTTAATTGGGGTTAAGACTAACGGCGTTAACCGCAGTTAGTCATTAAGGGTATCTCGAGTGTATTAGTTTGAAATTGAGGGGTACAGGTGAATTTTGAAAACATGGAGGGTACCGGGTGAATTTTTTGAAAACTCGGGGGTATCAGGTGAAAAAACCATAAATATTAATATATAAAAAACATCATTAATAAGTTCATATCTTCATATATATATATGAGACATCAAATGTAATTGTTATCCATTATAAGAACATAGTTGTTACTTATAAGAGATATCAAATCCGCTATCATGATTGTTATATAAATAGTTACTTAGGTAAGTGCTTGTTGTGACTTATAAGATACATCAAATTATTACTTAGATAAGTAATTATTGTACAAGTGCTTGTACAATCAAATTCTCAATGAAATTGGAGAGAGATAATACTAATTACCAAATTGCTACTACTAATTGTAAAGGTACTAGATAATGTCGGGTTGGCAATGGATCGAGTTGGCAATGGGTTGAGTTGGCATGGGTCGGGTTATAATGGTTTGGGTCTAAATGGTTTTTTTCAAGTCTACTTGGGTTCGAGTTGACTTTGGGTCGATGCGATTGGTTTTGGATTTTGGTTCTCGGGTCCCAATTGGGTTCGGGTTAAGTTTGGGTCTTTAACGCATTAAGTTGGGTTCTAATATGTTGGTGTACAACCGGGTTGGGTTGGTTTCGGATTGAAATGGACCAGTTTAGAACCTCATTCTGTCGGATCGAAACAGATCGAATGTGGATCGAGTGCAGGTGACCCCGTGGGTCGGATCTGTTTTTGACACCTTGGTAAGACGATGAGTCTTGAACTCCTAATGAGTTACTTTTACAATGTCGGGCCTCTTCACTTGTCCTATTGTCCCCAAACTTAACTTCAAACCGTAACAAGATTTAATTAAGTATTTTTTCCCTTTTGACACCAAAAACATATTGAAACAAGTAGTGTGAAATGTGATTAATAAGTACGCTTTGAATAATAACCCATTGTGTGCTGACAATTGTTGGTTTGAACTTCCGAATGGATGATCACTTGCTAAACAAGAAGAATAACTCGGAGGGTTTGCGGACAAACCCTCTCCAATGTAGTCAGACGTGTGAGCAAGTAAGCAAGAGAGGTGGACATAATTGCTAAATGGAATATTTATAGTGAGATATTGGGCATAAGAGACCTTGGGAGTAGTTGTTGAGTTATGCCTTATTTACTTGACCCCAACTTCCCCATATATCCTTTTGGACTTGATTATATGTCAAAAGGTGCCATATCAACTTAATAGGACTTTGACCTATATTTAGACCCAACACATATTATGGGCAATACCTTAACAAAAGTACCAAATACAATTTTGACAATGTTAGATAACTCAAATCCAAATATTTCTTTCAGGAATAATAATTAAGGAAATTTTGTTAGATAATAATTAGATAACTCAAAGAAATACAATTTTGACAATGTTAGATAACTTAAATCCGAATATGACAATGTTCTTTATTTTCCTCTTTTTTACCCTTTTTCCCCCTTCGTATTCCCTTATTTTTGCTTATTTAGCGTTTTAGAATAGTTTTAGTAATTTGCTAGGTATGTGGTCACTTTTGATCATTTTCCACGCTATTGTGCCTTTCACTATGTTTGCCATGTCCCGAACTAGGTGGGCCCACATGGGGCATTCTGAGAAGGTATTTAGCAAGAAGAAGAGCAAAAGTGGCGGGCCAATCAATAGCATAAGTGTGTCTCGGCACCCATTTATATGGTGCTCCTACACCATATACCTAGATGCGTTCGCACTAATCAACCCGGATAATTGTATGCCAAACAAGAACATTGGTGTGCCTTTACCAAATCCTTAGGGGCATCAATACATTCTGGGGCTTTCCATATTTTTAGGCACGTTTTCCCCATTACGAATCTTGTATAAATACCCGATTTTGGTCATTTTGAGAGGATTTAGACATTGTTTTTTAGATATTTTTAGTTTTTCTTTCTAGTTCTAGCATTTTAGGAGAGAGAAACACCTAACTAGCACTCTATACTAGTTTAATCGTTAAAGCTTTGTTTTGTTTTACTAATTTGAGGTATAATTAATCTAATAGACTTATAATAAGATTCTTAGTTTTCGTTATTTAATTTCTCATGTTGATTACTTGTGGTTTAAATGTTGTTGGTTGGTAGATTAGTTAGATCTTTAGTTTATCTTGTTTAATCTCTTAGTTGGCCATACTTAATGTTGAATTAGTTTATAATTTCAGCTCTTCTTGTTTAAAAACCATGATTAGTAAGTTGTTTACTATTCTACGGTTTGGATGAAAGAGTGAAATTTGGGGTTAATAATCTATTATGTAATGAGGATGGTGATAATGATGTTCATGTGTTAATTCTAGTGCTTTGAGGTATGGGATTGAGTATTGATCACACTTAGCCCTCGGTATGTTTGTTTACATTTTTAGCCATGATTTTAGAGTGAACTATCATTCTCATGCTTAATTTATTTGCGTAAACATGAATTCATGATATTGACACATGATTAAGGGGATTTTCTTGTCTCAAGCTCTTAGACCTTATTTGCTCACCTAATTAGCTTGATAAAGACCATTCGAAAAATGATTTTTATTGCTAATTAGGTGATTACCCTTAACATTCAATAGAGGAATTTAAAACCCTATAAAAGAGTAATTCCCCATGTGAGTATCATTTATCTTCTCCCTATTGCTTTCTTGTGAATTTCCCCCTATGATTTCTTATGATGTACCCTAAACCTTAGATCTTCTTATTATTGAATTAATTCCTAATTATATTGTAACAGGCGGTCCTTCTCGACTAGCTTACAGAGGATTACTGCACAACGAAACTAATTCCTGGTCGAGCTTACCAGCTGCTACCATTAGCATGAGCAACTTCAAGAAGATGGCGATCTTTGAGTTGGGGTCACAATGACTATCCATGTTAGAATTACGTCTTGGTTGAGCTTTCGCTTCCTTATCTTTGAGGTTTTATTATCCCCTTCTTTATGAAAGAGATGGAACCTTCGGATTTAAAGGCTATTGCTCCTTATTCTATCAAGTAAGCAAATAGGAATTACCAAAGATTGGTCTTTGCTCAGAAACAGGATGAAGGATTAGCTTCGGTACGTCCATAGGTAGTGGAGTGTCGTGAATTCACCGGATATTTCCTTAAGTGACTTCTTTTCTACATCAGTCTTCGAGGAAGAGATCGAATGGAGTTCTTCAGAAACTTCAAGACAACGGGAAAAAAAAGAAGACTTTATCAATGGCCTCCTCGTTTTGAGACACTTAGGTTATATGTTCTATTTTAATTTGTAAGGCACTTCCCGTCCCTAGCCCTATTAAACCAGTCTTAGATCTCGCACTTTGATACGACAGAGGTCAATGACCTCCGAATGCGGGGACGGGGGTGCTTCCCTAGAAGCTGTCGAAGTATGTTGTTAACGCTATCTCCACCAATGACTTAGTCATCGACATAAGGTTTGGATTCAACCGACTGTTCTACCTCCTGTGGGCCGACGCCATCATCGGAGGGTTGCTTCGCGGCTGCATCGGGAGCAGGCTGCCCCTCTGGAGGACTGCACTCCTCCCAACCAAGTCAAACGAAAGAAGAGAACTAAAGAACTCGCTATGAACTCATCAAGTGCTAGTGGCCTACTTTACTTCCCTAATTAACTTATCTCTTCTATATCTCATTTGTCAGACTCTTCTAAGCCGAGACCCCTTCTAAAAGGGGTATGAACACGATAGTGTCAAGATCGTCTGCTCCTCAGCAATTGATCCAAAAAGTCCCACATCACCTTATTAGGCGACTACTCTTTCGTATAACGATGCCGACTGCCGCACCGACCATTCAGAGGAAGGTGGGATAAAAACAACCGAGTACATTAGAAGAAAAGGAAGAGCTTGGTTCGCTGTGGCTTCAAAATGCCGGTGATAAAGCAAAGTAGGTTAGACTACAGTTGTAACACCCTCCGATTTCTCTCTTTCTAAAAATATATTTTAATATAAGACTCTTGAGAAATTTGAGAGTATTAACGCCACGTGATAACATTAACAGCTTTACTACTAACTACTAACTACTAACTACTAACTACTAACTGAACTTTAAACTAATGTAGCGGAAATAACAGAAATAACTAACTCTTTATTGAAATAAAAATTATTATTCAACAATAACAATGGAAATAAAGAAAATAAAATAAGTACTCCTAGACTAATTATGATTCCTCACTAGCTCCCCCATTTGAAGTATGCATCATATCAACCTGTAAATTCTGCTCGCCAAAATAGGATCATCACAGGAACAAAGCCAAAAATAAAACAAAACAAATATAAAAGCATGTCAGTAAAAATAATAAGTAAATGTATATCCAGAATATTAAACACTTTATTTAACAAAACATTTGACATATTTAATTTCGAAAAGCCTTCCTTGGATACTTGTAACACTTATGTAATATAAAATATATAACTTTAACAAAATATTTTACCTTGCCTAGGTACCTTTCCTAAAGTGTGCACAATCCCCAAGTTTAGTATTCCTTAATGAGTCTGAGGGGTTACTACATTGTCCACATGACTTACTACAAGAAGTACATGGGTAAATAAATAATAGCTACCCTTCTTGCTAATAAATAACAAGCCGTTGTCTGGGTAAATAATAATAATATCTATCGTTCTTGTTAATAAATAACAAGCCGTTGCTATATAATTGCGATCATTAAATATCATATATCTAATCAAAATCCTTCGGATATAATCCTCCTTTAAAAAGAATAGTAATACTTATAAACTTAGCCATATAAAGGTGTAAACGAAATAATTCGCTCAAGAAGTAACCTTTGGAAAATAATAATAGTTCAAAACACTCCTTTTTAAACATTTAAACATGAATTTAAAGATCAAACACCTTCTAAAATATTTGAATATAGATTCAAAGATCAGACTTTATAAAAATATTAAACTAAAGATATGATTCAAAGTTCATAAATAAAATTCGTAAACATTCCAACATGTTCATACAAAACACATGAAGTTCAAAATAGATATCATAAAAACATGCACTTCAATCCAAAATATTTTCCTAAAATTATGATATTACGCTTGCAAAACAATTATTAAAGATCTACACATACGCGTAGCTTGAAATTAAAAAACTAGTAATGGAGAAAGAGAAAGGGTAGGCTAAAAGAGAGAGAGAGAGTTCAAACTTGAGAAAAGAAATGTATTTCTCAAATTTAGTGTGAAGAATATGAGGGGAGGAGGCCCCTATTTATACTAGTTGGATAGGTAAAGTCGAAATAGGAGTAGGAAACTAAAAGATGGGTGAGTTTAGCTGGAGGGAGTTTAGTTGCGTCGGAATTTTTTTTCTTTTTCTTTTTGTAACTCTTTTTGGATTTCTTTTAAACCATTTTTAATTTTAAACAACTACTTGGATTTTAGAATTAGTAAACTTAGGCCCAACATTTAATTTGGGCTAGAATTTATTTGAAATTCTTTTAATCTGTTATAAAAGCCTATTTTAAAAACCTTTTTAGTAAATAACAAGCCTTTATTTGTAAATATAACCTTTTTAAAATTATAATTAATAACTTATTAAAACAATGGAGTATTACAGACTATCCCCCTTAAAAGAAGTTTCGTCCTTGAAACTTAAAGCAAGCAAGTATGAAATAAAGTAACTTATTCACATAGACCATAAACTTTCTATAAAAGTAAGTTGGCTCACATAATAACTCATAAAATAGGTCAAAATTAGGTCAAATAGGGTTATAAAACAAACGCGCGAAACTCTATCGCATTCTACCACCTTAAAAAGGAGTTACGCCCCCGTAACTCATTAAAACTAACACTGGTCTTAAAACTTAGCTACCAAACTTTGTAATACAAAAACAAAATATATAAAAATAATTATTAGTTGAAAAGGAATAACGAAATAGCTAGAATAGTTTTTAAAAACATTTTTTTAGCATTAAAAATTAACCTCTTTTTCAAAGTAATAATTTATTTGCCTTCAATAGATCAACATACTAAGAAAATGATATGATACTTTTAAATAAGCCGAAAAAGGATAGTTTATGATAGACCGGAATGTTTATGAAATTTGAATATGAAAATTTTTCAAAATCCAAAATATTAAAGTGTTAATAATTGATACTAATTAAAGATAAGAGTTGTATGGAAAGACAAGTGAATGCTAATATACTTTATGAAAAGTGAAAATGCTATAATATAGTGAGTATAGAAAAAATTTATAAAACTTTTCGTAAGCTTTACCTGAAAATGCAATATTCAAACATGCTAATATTGTATAAAATACTTTTGCTTTCTCCATCTTCCACAAAATTTAATCTAACTTCTCATAACTCACGAAGATCTCACAATGAATATCATAAAAAAACATAACCCTTGATCCTACTTTATTACAAATACTTACCACTCATAAGCTAAACTTGTTAACATAATAATGTAACACATACTTCAAGAAAACAATCTTGCTTACTTAAACTCTCGCTCAAAACTAGGGCTCCTCGAAATGCATCTTCAAATTTTCCTTAAAATACCATAATCAATATTCTCTCAAAATAGACAATAGTCAATTAGGACTTGAGACAATAAATAAATAAATAATCTTGCCTGAAATTCATATAATCTTCATTTTAATAAAATTAACTTTTCACATAATATATACTCAATGCTTAATCCATAAGACAAAAATACGACTACTCTTTCCAAAATCAATTACCTTGATTGACTAGTTTATTCCCTTTTCTCCTTTATTAAACTCCCAATTTTTTTTCCAAAAGTATATTTCTTCTATTATTAGAGTCACTTAACTCTTTCAATAAGTATATATATACCCAATCCTCATAATCATTATAACAATAATTATTGTGAATACACTATTATTCAATCAAGAGATGAAGACCAATTCCAAAAATTATACTCCTCTTAGATACTCAATAATCCCCCAAAATCAACTTAGCATGAAGTTTGGAGAGCGTTATCAATAGTCACTTCTACCTTTTAAAATAAAATGGATCAAAAGGAACCTACTAAAAATTCAAATATGGTATTGCTTTGTACTTTCTTTTCTTAACTATAACAACGATAACTCCTTTACATATATATATATATATATATATATATATATATATATATATATATATATATATATATATATATATATATATATATATATATATATATATATATATATATTTGCAATTCAGCATAGGGTAACATTTCTTAATTTTCCCTCAAAAGAAAGTTCCTTAATTAAACCAGTCTTCAAATATGGTATACCTATATGCTAAGGTCCTCATTATATCCCTTACTCTATCACCTTTCTAAGGTTGTACCTATATCGAAGCTAAAATTGTGTTGGCTATATCCGTAAACATAATATAAATTAAAACTTATCTAAATCTTGATAATTCGTCCAAACTAGTATTGATCTCCTACTTGTTCTTTCCACAAATCATAAATTTTCCCTTCCTTCCTCATGTCACTAAATATTAAAGGTCATCCAACTGAATAAAACTTCAAATGACTAATTTCACAATTCTTATAAGGTATTTTCTTCATTCCTAAAAAAAAGATAACTACTAACCTTATTTCCTTCAAAGGAATAAACCAGATCATTCTTCACTTTTAATGAATCTAAAATAGTCAACTAGGCTTACTTTGAAGTCATATGTTCTCCTAACACTTATAAATCAATAAAACACACGTATGCATACTTTATACATTTCATATAAATCATTTTGCATGAATTGGATCACATGCATACATGTCATATAAGACACTAAATAACCAAGTTCATCTCATCACTAGTGGAAAAAAACGGAAGGGTTGCAGTCAAAACAGCCCTAAGGGCTGCGTTTTTGGCCAGCAGCCCTTTCCGTAGCAGCCCTTCACTAAAAGTGCCCTTCACAACGAAGGGCTGTGTTTTAGGCCCAAAACCGCAGCCCTTCCATATTGAAAGGGTTGCGGTTTTGGGCCTAAAACGCAGCCCTTCTTTGTACAAAGGGCTACGGTTTTGACCATAACCGCATCCCTTTTGACCCAAAAAAAAATTTAAAAATTTTTTTTTCTTTTTTTTTACTCGTAAATATATCAAAAAACCAAGATCATCACAAATTCTACAAACGAAATTTCTTTAACGTAGCAAAAATAGTATACACAAACTTTCACCACAAGAACATCAAATTAATTCCACAAAATAAAATAAAATAAAAAACCTAAAATACGAAAAAAAAAAACAATCACAAACAGCTTTACTAAACCTAAAATATCACAAATGACAAATAAATTAAAAAAAAAGTGATGAAAACTAAATCTGACCAACCCCTAGATCTGGATGCGGCGACGGCGAAGTTGGTGTGCGAAGTTGATAAGAGATGTTGGTGCGCGATGTTGGTGAGCGATGTTGGTGAGCGATGTTGGTGCACGATGTTGGTGAGCGAGGAGACGAGCGACGACGAGACGAGCAACGAGAGCGACGACGAGACGAGTGGTCCTCGCGAGGAGAGACGAGTGGTGCGCACGACGAGACGAGCGACGAGAGCGACGAGACGAATGGTGCGCGTGAGGAGATAAGAGAGACAAGGGAGGAGAGGGCTAGGCTGTGGTGTGGTGGTTTGAAACGAGGGAGGGCTGGTGGTTGAGGAATTAGGTCGTGAGATTTGTGAGAGAGGAGAGAGAATGAGGGAGAGGTGATGGTGAGATTTGAGAAAATGAGGTTTAACGCTTAACATTTTAAGCCCGCGCGAATTCCTTTCAACATTAAAAAAAAAGCCCACCGAACTGATAAAGGGCTGCGGTTAGCCCAAAAACGCAGCCCTTCGTATACGAAGGGCTGCGTTTTTGGGCTAACCGCAACCCTTCACCAAAAGGGCAGCGGTTACCTTGAAAACCGCAGCCCTTCATACAGTACGAAGGGCTGCGTTTTCTGGTTAACCGCAGCCCTTCACTAAAAGGGCTGCGGTTTCCTTGAAAACCGCAGCCCTTCGTACACGAAGGGCTGCATTTTCCAAAAAGCGCAGCCCTTGCAGCGCAGCCCTTCCT
Organism: Beta corolliflora; assembly: GCA_947648045.1. Classification (NCBI taxonomy): domain Eukaryota; kingdom Viridiplantae; phylum Streptophyta; class Magnoliopsida; order Caryophyllales; family Amaranthaceae; genus Beta; species Beta corolliflora. The sequence goes on along the minus strand of CANSZD010000886.1, from coordinate 92,555 downwards.
TTTTTCTCCCCTAGTGCATAGAAAACTAGCTTTTTATGCACGCGATGCGTGCGATGACATTTTGGGCATCACTGTTACTCAGTAGTAAAATAAACCAAAAACGAAAGTCCGTATCTAAGTTCACCTCCATTTTGTGAATACGAAATATTGAAATACTTACAGATAGGATTTAAAATACTTCATGATTTTATGTAATATTGTTGTTTCACTTATAACTAACTAAGTAACTGATTAACGTTAGTAGTTTGTTAATAGTCAAAAAAAATTTGTATCCCAAAGCCACTTGTATGCAAGTAACAAACCCACATAATTGTTCACACCTACACATATGACTATCAATCACACCCACCCATATAACTATCCACCCCACATACTAATATGAATGATGAATCTCACGTATTTTTTCATCTAATCATCCACACTTTTATCTTCCGACCTACAACCTTACATCATCCCTTCCCTCAAAAAATAAGAACGACTCATCTCCTTATCCTCACTATCTTTCATATTCACTTAAAAAAGATTGAGATTTAATCAGATCTGATGGTTATATTCACAGCAAATACCACATTAATAAGCTAATCCTGGTGTCAAAATTAACCCCATCAACGCTCCATTAATTGTTAGGGTAATTTTGGTCTCTGTTCTTGTGCGTCTTTTTGAGTTTTTATTTCGATCTGGGTGGTAATGTTGAAGAACGTTGGTTGGAATAGGGTTAAAATTGGGGTTTATTTGGTTGACGAATTAAATGGGGGCCTCAAATTTGAAGGTAATTCTTTACGTTTTATGTTCCTGATTTTGTCCCAAAAAATTTAGTTAATGTCAACTATATTTTTCAAAGATCCGGTCACATTATCTTTGAACTTTTATTTGTGAAGATGGTTTTTAAAAAAAATTTGTGGCTGAAGTTCAGAATTTTGAGTTTGCAAAAATCTAGTTACAATTCTAGTCGATTCTTGTATCATCCACTTTTCCTTTTTCTTTCCCTTTGTATTTTTTCAAGACTTCTCCTACTGCTTTGGGAAATTTTGTATGCAAAGTAATTGAATTTAAGCATAATTTATTGCGTAAAAGACCTTTTGCTCTGGGTTTTTAATTTTTCATAAGAAATGTCAGTTCTGTACTAATGATTTCTAAGATTACATTTATTTTTCGAAAAATTACTATCGAAAAGTTATTTTTATACACTTTTTTTATAGTTATGAAATACTATTTTTTTCAAAATTCGAGATCCAGTTTTTATATTTCATTCCACGGACTATTAAAAGAAAATCAATCGTTTTCATCGATTTTCAATTTCACTATTTGTTTTGGCAAATTAATGTTATTTCTTTTTTAGTTTGATATTTGTGTAATTCTTATTGTATTCGAATTTGATTTATATTTTATAATGCCTTTTTTTGTTACAAACATGTATTATTTTTTAATAACTATTTCAAAATTTATACCATACAATACATACTTAAATTATTAAGGTATAATTTTTGTTGTATTTTTTTTCTAATACACGTAATAATCGATACAACAATTGAACATGCATTCGAACATAAGAGTTGCTAGTTTTTTTTTCAACTAATTTGAAATAACTTGCAAGATTAAAAAGAATTATGTAACTTTTTTAGAAGTTCGCAAATCGACAATTGACAAATGTGTGATCTCCCCGATAAAATCGTATGTTTTTCTTAGTTTATAAGTTGTATTGACGTTGTAGTGTATTGGTAATTTTTATGAGAATGTAATTGTAAGTGGTTCTTGAGAACGGAGTATGTAATTGCTAATGGATTATAGTTTGTAATTGAATTTTTCTAGTTTTTGTAAAGTTTCCTCATTTGAGTGATTTGTATAAAGTGAATTATGCAATTCTATTGATTTCAGTTGACTTGTGATTGATTGTTATAATTGTATTTTCGGTAGTTTTTTTACAGCCCTGCTTTGGTTGAAATTGATTTTGTAATTTAGAAAGGGAGGGGGTAAAACAGTCTCTTCAAATGGAGACACCATAGCTCCCCTCTTCCCTTATATAATAGAGATATTTGTGGCAAAAAAAAGGTATGCCTTAAGAGATAGTAATATTACAACTTGCAAGTACTTTCATAAAATATGTCATGAAAGACAGAATAATAACTCAATTCTTATAATAAACAATAAACTCATTCTTTTACTTATGAAAAATACAAAGATTTTCATATTAGCTTGACAATAGGTCACACTTTCTTAAAATATATTCATAATAATCATTTTTCTAATATAACAATAAATAAATAAAAAATTCCAATACTTCATTAAAAAAATCAGCTTTATAATTCGAAAAAAATATATAGATATATAAGTAAAATACGAATTACATGTTGACAGAATAGTCAGAATAAAAATAAAATTTTAATACTAATTTGAAATGAATCGAAAAAGATTCGAAATTTCTGAAAAAATATTTTTCTTTTGAAATTTTTGAAAAACACATATATACGTAGGGGTCTGCACTTTTGGACCGGGATCGGAATTCGGACCGGAACCGGACCGGACCGGACCGGACCAGAATGGACCGGACCGGAATCTTCCGGTCCGTTCCCCGGTCCATGATTATTTGGGATTCCGGGTTTCCGGTCCGGTCCGGTCCAAAATCGAAATTTTCCGGTCCGGACCGGCGGATCGGAATGCATGTTTTTTTTAAACAAAAAAAAAGTTTAAAGGTTAAAAAAAATTTAAAATTTAAAAAGTTAGAAAGTTAAAACCTCATATTTATTGCCTTTAAGATTATTGCTTTTAGAATTATTATATTTTAATATATTGAATTTATAAATATATTTAAACCTAAGAAAAAGTTTTTTATTTATAAGAAAATATAAATTCCGGTCCAACCGGTCCAAAACCGGACTGGACCGGAATTCTCCCGGTCCGGTCCTGGTCCAAATTTTTTTTTGGATTCCGGTCCACCGATCCTACCGGTCCGGTCCGGTTTTGGACCGGTGCACACCCCTATATATACGTATATGACCAAAAGAGTTATTTATTTAAGTACTAGATTCATAGCGTATGACAAATTAGTCGAGTGAGTTCCTAGGAAAGAGATGTACGACACAAACGGCCAATTTAACAAATCTTTCCTAGCTAGAACTTTTCTCAGATAAATATTCTACACACTTATTCCGTTCTTCAAAATATAAATTAGAAAATATTTATACTTGAAACTATAAGTATTTATGCAGAAAAAGAAAGAAAAAATTGGACACAAAATGACAAAAAGAAAATGCAAATAAAATGCGAAAATCCAGGTTATATACCCTTTCTTAATCTACCCGTACTCTCATTGACAGTTTATTTTAATTTCAAAAACCGGAAAAACAGATACCACTTTGTAACACCCCCAAATTTATCTCTTTGTAAAGATTACCTTTTAATATAAAACCTTTGAAAAACTAGAGACTATTACCGCCACGTGATAACGTTAAAGGCTTTAATACTAACTACTAACTAAACTTTAAACTAATGCAGCGGAAATAACTGAAATAACTAACTCTTTATTGAAATAAAAATTATTATTCAGCAATAAAAATGGAAATAAATAAAATAAAATAATAACTACTAGACTAATTATGATTCCGCACTACCTCCCCCATTTGAAGTATGTATCATATCAACCTGTAACTTCAGCTCGCCAAAATAGGGTCATCACAGAGACAAAGCCAAAAACAGAACATAACAAAATAAATATAAAAGCGTGTCAAGAAAAAATCGAGTACATGTATATGCGGAATATTAAACACTTTACTCAATAAAACAACTGACATAGTTAATTTCGAAAAGCCTTTCTTGGATACTTGTAACACTTATATAATATAAAATATATAACTTTAGTAAAACAACCCCCAAGTTTAGTATTCCTTAATGAGTATACGACGGGGGGTTACTACCTTGTTCACATGACTTACTACAAGAAGTACATGGGTAAATAAATAATAGCTACCATTCTTGCTAATAAATAACAAGCCATTGCATGGGTAAATAATAATAAGAGCTACCGTTATTGCTAATAAATAACAAGTCGTTGCCTCTTTATAATATGATCATTAAAGATCATATATCTAATAAAAATCATTCGGAAATAATCCTTTAAAAAGAATAGTAATACTTATAAACTTAGCCATATAAGGGCATAAAAAAAAAATTCGCTCAAGAAGTAACCTTTGGAAAATAATAATAGTTCAAAAACACTCTTTTTTAAACATTTAAACAGGAATTTAAAGATCAAACTCCTCCTAAAATATTTGAATATAGATTTAAAGATCAAACTTTATAAAAATATTAAACTAAAGACATGATTCAAAGTTCATAAATGAAATTCGTAAACATTCAAACATGTTCATACAAAACACATGAAGTTCATAATAGAACTCATAAAAACATGCACATCAATCCAAAATATTTTCCTAAGAACGTGATACTACGCTTGCAAAACAATTATTAAAGATGTAAACATACACCCACCTTGAAATTAAAAGACTACTAATGAAGAAAGAGTAGGCTTAAAACATGCATTTCAATCCAAAATATTTCTCAAATTTGGTGTGAAGAATATGAGGAGAGGAGGCACATATTTATACTAGTTGGATAGGTAGAGTCGAAATAGGAGTAGGATAAAAGATGGGTTTAAGAGAAAAGATAAACAAATTTAGCTAAGATCCAACTGCTTTTTACGATCATCTAACTAGGCTTGGGGGAAAATATAAATTATCCCACAATACATAATTCTAGAAGTTAAAATAATTAAAAGATAAACAAAGAAGTAAAACTAACCAAAACTTTGATAAACAACATACGGGCGTGAGTTTCTTCGTCCGAAGTTTTTTTTTGCTTTTTGTAACTATTTTTGGATTTCTTTTAAAACATTTTTAATTTTAAACAACCACTTGGATTTAAGAAATAGTAAACTTAGGACCAACATTTAATTTGGGCTAGAATTTATTTGAAATACCCATAATCTATTATAAAAACCTTTTTGTAAAGAACAAGCCTTCTTTTGTAAAGAAAACCTTTTTAAAATTATAATTAATAACTTGCAAAAAATGCGGATTATTACAACAGTGAGTGAGTGGTTCCCACTAGGAGGTAAATCAAAGTTCCTCGACATTCCGCTTAAGCAGGTGCGAGTGCTAGAAGAAGAACGATCGGTCGCTATAGGAGCTCTTGAGCCGAGTCGCGTCTCGGGCAAGCTTTGGGAGCTCTTGAGCTAGTCGATATAGGAACATCAATTGCTCGCAACCTATTCTAACAAAGGTAAAGTTCATATATTAGGAGTGGAATTATTTTTGTAACCATAATAGTTCAAAAAGAAGTCTCGACTCCAATTCCATTTATCCCTATGGAAGAGAAATCCAAAACAAGCAAAATTCCTGAAAACGTGAGCCTAAACTTGCCATGAAAGTTGTAATATTCACGAGGTTGTATGTTTAATGAGATGACTTTCCTAACACTAGAAGTCCATCGAGGGGGTCGTTAATGACTTTTCACTAACATCTTGTAATATCCCGGAAAGTCGAAACTCAATTAATTCAATAATAACCATATTTAGTAGCTAAATATAATTATTAAAGCTTAGTTGTTATAATTAAGAAATAATAATAATAAGATAATGACTTGAAAATTTAATGGAATATAATAGGAATTAATAAAATAAACAACAAATAGTTGATTAAAATATTAGGGCAAAAGAAATGGCTTAAAAAAGTATTATTTTCCTCCCTCCCTCACCCGGATGCTTTTCATTTTATCAGAATTTTTTTTGATGAAATCTCTCCAACTCTTCAAACTTAACATTATTTTAATCCATTGATTCATCATTCTTTGGCAATAAATAGCAAGAGATGGACCCAACATTTCCCCACATAAACTCTCTCACTCCCATATCTTCTTCCCCTCTGCCTCCTACCGGTAATCACCACCGGTCAGTCCTTCGCCACTGGTCACCGACGCCGCGCAACCACCTCACCTGCTGCCCCACTTTCTCCTTCACCATTTACTTTCTCTCCCCTCGTGCTCTATCCCCTCCCCTGCTCTGCGTGCTGCCCTGCCTGTAATAGCCTGAATTTTAAGCAGCTTCACTTATGAGTTTAATTATAATTTATTAACTTAATTATGTCATTATGTTTTAAGGAGATAACTTTGAGAATTATAAATCATTAAATAGATTTATATTTAGTGGGTTTTATTTAAATAAGATATCTTAGTCATATATTCTAATTATATATATATATATATATATATATATATATATATATATATATATATATATATATATATATATATATATATATATATATATATATATATATATATATATATATATATATAAGAAAACAAACACCCTCTTGTCTAGTGAATTCTTAAGGAAATTCTAGAGAATTCTTATTCCTCTATTTGTTCCTTTAATCAGGGAAACCCACACTCATCTATCTATCTCATGCTCCCTGATCTCTCTCCTCTACTTGTTGTTCGACCACCGCGGATGGTGTTTAGCCGCCACCCTTGCCACCACTAGCTTTCGTTTCACTCGACGACTAGGATGATCGTGTTGCTTCTCCGTTTTATTTTGCTTCTTGTGTAATGATTCGAGTGTTTCTATTTTGAAATCAAAGATTTAATCTTTAGCATCTAAATTCCATAGATTTGTTGTTCAAGCTTGAAATAAGAGTAAAAGAGAAGAAACTCCAAAGACCCAAGTGTATTCTCTCTTTTCTTCCGCGTGTGATTACTTGATTTTGAATCGGGTCTTGTTACGGTGGTGCCGCTGCCGCGCGTTTGATGTCGGCGTTGTATCACCGGTGGTTCGGCTCACCACATGGTTCCACCTCATGTGGGTGTGCGCTACTTCATTCCCTTTTCTGTTTCGCTGCTGTACTTATACACTGCTGCTTTCCTCTATCGTGTATGTTGCTATTGGTGGCGACATTGATGGTGTTTCTGTTTTCCAGTTTCTTCACTTTTCTATACAGGTACAAAACCCAGCTTCTTTTTCTTCATTCTTAATTTACAAGTCCAGATTTTCATATTTAGATGGCCCTAGTTGTATTATGATGATTCATCGTTGGGTTAGTTCTAATTACTATAGTTCACAAAAACTACTTTAATTTGTGGAATAAAACATAATTAGTGTTATTTGTAAGTGTATTGATGATTATGAATGGGTGGTTTTGATTATAGGTTTATAAATTAGTACTTTTTTGTTAAAAGTAATCAGTCACCTCAAGGAACAAATACTATGTTGTTTTGTGATCTTCTTAAACTATGTAAACAGTTCTACAACAAGTTTTGTATTCATTTTGGAGCCATTGAAACTGTTTTGTCAAACGATTTCTAAATTAGAATAAAAATTAGTTTTCTACATTTAATGTTTGGAGAGATTGGCTCGTAGTATTTAGAGATGTCAGGTATAGTACAAAATATGATTCAGGGGAAGAATTAGTTATAAGTTTGGATGCATGATCATTACAGGAGTTAACCATAAGTCCTTTAGGATATTAGATGGGTGTGAAATGCTAAAGTATAAATAGGCATTTGATTATGTTTTTGTGAAGAAAGGAAGGTTATATAAAAAGTTAAATTATATTATGGGTATCTGTGAAGAGTATGTGGAATCAGGTTTATAAAATTGAAAATCTATGTTAAAATAGTTGTAGCATAAATTGGGCGTTTGTATTTTGGAATGTCAGATGGCATGTAAGAAAGATAAGATGGGAAAATTAGGGTCTGATATGTAAATAAGAATGTAATAGGTGAAGTTTATAATGGATACAATAGCTTAGGAAGGGAGTAATGAACCAAGGGGTAGTGAACAGTATAATAAAATTATCATACTAGGTTTGTGAGGGACTACATCCGAACTAGGAATCTTATACTATGAGTATCACTAGGCTAAAATAGAAAGGTTAATGTCCTATTTTCTAATTGAAAGGGGTAAAGAATGTAAAAGGAAGGTCTGGGGAATATTTATATATTGATAGTGCAAGTGTTGGAAACCAATGATATGAGTTAATAATGATGAAAACATAGATATAAAGCTTTAGATGGACGTAGATTTATATTTATTTTAGTATTACAAAGTTCAAACAAATAATCGAGACAAGAAAAGGGAGAAAAGTTGGGAATATTAATAACATATGTGTAATATGGAACTTGGAGTCATAAAGTTGTTTTCGGGTATCATAGTAGCTGAGTTGCTAGACACTCAAAAGTTTAAGTATGAAATGTCGAGTCATTGGGATATGAGATTATTTGTCAAGTTGTTTGGAGGAAGCAACGATAATTATAAATGTAAGTCTGAATCCTAGAAGTCATAAGTTTTCGTGTATCTGAATTTCAGAGTTAGGTTATGCGACGTTTTATATCATGAGGTTTAGGTATAGTGATACAAACATTGAGATCTATTGTTATAAGTGATGTATAGTCTATTAGTATTATTATTACGCTCTGATTATCGGAAGAACTACTCATAAAGGATAACAGAAGTTCTACTTGAGATTTAACAAGAATATTATATTTAGTATGATTAACATAAGTATAAATCGAGGTACACTAAGTTATATGCTGTAAAGGTTGTTATATAAGATTAAATGGGACTATATCTCTAAGTAGAGAACTTTTGTAACTAAGATATAAAGTTTATGTAAGACTTATATTCTATTATGAAATTCTGATCGATAAACTATGTTTTAGGCTATAATTATAATAAAGTCATAGAATTTGGACTATAATTCTGTCAAAGTTTGTATGTAAATAATTTTGTCAAATGGATCTTATAAAAGGTTAATTTATGTTATTAATTTATTGAGAACTCGAGTATACGGTGTTTATTGAATAATTTGAATTTGTATATAGAATAACCAAATGCGATTATTCTATGAGATTTTGATAGAATTTGAATCATGAGTTATGTATTTTGATTCTGCTTTTGTAAGGGGAAAAAGCAGCCATAGCAGTGATGAACAACATTCTGTGTTCTGTATATTCTGTATTCTGGGGACATGTCCTATCTTGCAAGCAATACATAACGGAAGAGGGAGACGTCCCTTGTAAAAGCTTAGAGACTTTGCCTGCAAGGCATCTCTATTCGTGTTCTCTTCCCCAGTATATAATGTGATATGATTTCTGGAAATATGATTTATGAAAGAAAGTATAATATGTATTTGAATATGCAAGTGGTTTCGTGGGAAGTTAAACTTTATTTCCGAAATAATGATTTACTCTCCCAATACTATGGAGTTCATGTGCGGAATAGGGGAATGAATTACTAAGAAACTCGTTAGCAATTTATGAAAGGTATTAGCTATGTTGCACATATTTGGATTAGAAGTTACTCTTTTGAAACAGAGAAGTGGGGAATATTGTTATGTCATAAAGCATGTCCGATAGAATTGGTTTGGAATAGCGAATTAGATTCTATGGAATCCTTATGATCAGGCCCATCTAATTGAAAGTGTATATTATTATTCTGTGAGATACTCTTATAATTATTTAAAACGAGTAACATTGAGAATTGTCTATAAGTGTTTGTTATATTAATATTTCATTATGATTTCTCTATACCTTGATTTCTAATATTTCGTAAGGTAAATTTAAATATGTAAATAGGTTTTAAGCCACCAAAAAGATTTTATGGTTGGACAGTGTGTACTCAGTCTCGCTGATTTTGTTCATGGAACTTGTCCTGGTGGGGGCAGAGTTCAGAATTAAGTGATTTTGCATGTATAAGGATTTTTGCAAAAGTAAGTTCAAGGACCAGGAGCACAAAAAGGGTAAAGTCATAAGCGAGATGCCTGGGAGAATGTGATGGTTAATGGAGAATGGTTCTTATGTTCTCTTATCGTGTACTCTGGAGACCTAGTATAAGATAAATTGTTTCAAGAGCACTTAGAGGTTTTTGTTTTAAAGATTGTATTTAAGTTTATATTTTTGCTGCAAGTAAATGTCTAATCGTGGGTTACTAATGATAATTGAAATTGTGAATGTTAAGTATGATTAGCTAGCAGCTCGAGAGTGCGGGTTGTTACAAGTGGAATCAGAGCAAGGTTGTTTTAGAGTTGTTGTGATCATCATATCATGGCATATGAGTTTAAGAAAGATATTTGGGATTTGTTTGAAATCAATTTGAGTTATTAGTTGGTTAAAAATTGAGGAATAGAGATTGGGATATTGAAGGTTGAGTATTGAGAATGAAAATTTACAGAAGTGAAAAGTTCTATTGGGATTTTAGCTTTGAGTAGCTATTAGACAAAGTTCGAATTATATTGATTGAAATTATGGAGAATTTGGATTCGAGATTACTAATTATTTGTTTAGGAAGCGTATCTTTCGAGGTATTGGTGTTAAGTTAAGAAGTGAATTGATTCGATTTTCGTTAAAAAAAATGTTTCATGTGAATTTATTCGTTTTCAGATGTTTAAAAGTTTTATGTATTCAAGTTTCGAGGACGAAACTTCTTTTAAGGGTGGTAGTATGTAATAGCCTGAATTTTAAGCAGCTTTACTTATGAGTTTAATTATAATTTATTAACTTAATTATGTCATTATGTTTTAAGGAGATAACTTTGAGAATTATAAATCATTAAATAGATTTATATTTAGTGGGTTTTATTGAAATGAGATATCTTAGTCCTATATTCTATATATATATATATATATATATATATATATATATATATATATATATATATATTTAAGAAAACAAACACCCTCTTGTCTAGTGAATTCTTAAGGAAATTCTAGAGAATTCTTATTCCTCTATTTGTTCCTTTAATCAGGGAAACCAACACTCACCTGTCTCTCTCATGCTCCCTTATCTCTCCCCTCTACTTGTTGTTCGACCACCGTGGATGGTGTTTAGCCGCCACCCTTGCCACCACTAGCTTTCGTTTCACTCGACGGCTAGGATTATCGTGTTGCTTCTCCGTTTTGTTTTGCTTCTTGTGTAATGATTCGAGTGTTTTTATTTTGAAATCAGAGATTTAATCTTTAGCATCTAAATTCCATAGATTTGTTGTTCAAGCTTGAAATAAGAGTAAAAGAGAAGAAACTCCAAAGACCCAAGTGTATTCTCTCTTTTCTTCCGCGTGTGATTACTTGATTTTGAATCTGGTCCTAAATTGCTTGGGTGCCGCTGCTGTCGCGCGTTTGACGTCGGCGTTGTATCATCGGTGGTTCGGCTCACCACATGGTTCCACCTCATGTGGGTGTGCGCTACTTCATTCCCTTTTCTATTTCGCTGCTGTACCTATACACTGATGCTTTCCTCTATCGTGTGTGTTGCTATTGGTGGCGACATTGATGGTGTTTCTGTTTTCCAGTTTCTTCACTTTTCTATACAGGTACAAAACCCAACTCCTTTTTCTTTATTCTTAATTTACAAGTCCAGATTTTAATATTTAGATGGCCCTAGTTGTATTATGATGATTCACCGTTGGGTTAGTTCTTATTTCTATAGTTCACAAAAACTACTTTAATTTGTGGAATAAAACATAATTAGTGTTATTTGTAAGTGTATTGATGATTATGAATGGGTGGTTTTGATTATAGGTTTATAAATTAGTACCTTTTTGTTAAAAGTAATCAGTCACCTCAGGGAACAAATACTATGTTGTTTTGTGATCTTCTTAAACTATGTAAACAGTTGTACAACAAGTTTTGTATTCATTTTAGAGGCATTGAAACTGTTTTGTCAAACGATTTCTAAATTAGAATAAAAATTAGTTTTCTGCATTTAATGTTTGGAGAGATTGGCTTGTAGTATTGCGGTTGAATTGAGGATGATATATTGGTGGTGTTGTTGAAGTAGATTCGGAAGTAAATTTATAGTAAGCTAAGTAGTTCTTAGTTTTAAATTTGAAAAGAACCATGGTGTTAGACGGGGAAGGAATTTGAGTAAGAAAAGGGTGCTTAGAGTAGTTCTCTTACAAACAATTCAAAAAGATATACATATTGACTAATGTTCTTTTATATGAGATGAACTATTTCGGAATTCATGCATTGATGGGCAATCAAGGGAATTAGGCTGTTAGATTGGTATCGCTTATGGGGTGTGATATTCGGAGACCCTAAGGTACACATTGTCCCTCCACTTTATAACTAAACTGTATTTGCGTTATTACAAGTTGTATGAATTTCATGACTTTCCGAAAAGAAATTTAAGTTATGACTTGGATTTAGGATGGTATTATGAATATAAGTTCAACTTGTTTAGAAGTGTGGTTCTTAAGTACCAAGTTTATCTGATTTTCAGAATATATCATTTAACGTCAAAATATTTGATTATATTGAGTTTAGCATTGATTTACTAATCATGATTTGAGATATATTTATAAACTATGGATATAGAAGATAGTTTTATTCGAATATTCTAAAGTAAGTAAAAGTTACCCAGTGATATCAGCTTATGCTATACTAAGTCAATATTGTTTTGTTTTGAAGAATATTTTGGTTTCTGAGACCTAATAATATAAGTTAATTGTGACATACGCTTTAAGATATTCTATGAAAACTTATGGACGTATGATTATAAGTATTTAAGTAATGTCGATATAATTCTCAGTGTATTTAAAGTGTGTTTATAAGTGAGATATTTCGAGCAATATTGTATGCTTTGTAATAAGCGATAGACTTTAAGTCAACGTAATTGATAAGCTATGGAACCTCATTATGTTTTAGTTGATATTTGCCTATATATAGTATGAGGTGTATAAATGTATCAAGAGTTTCGTTGATAAAATATTATTAAGAATCCGAGTATACTGTAAAGATGAAGTGTCTTTAAATTCAGGTTCGTTACACAAATTCGGGAGTACATTCACAATAAAAAGATATTAAAAACATTGTTATCAACTTTGAGGAATGTGGACTTGACATTTGGAAAATATGAGTTTGAAAGCTTCACTATAATACAAGATCTTGAAATATTTCTCATTACGAGTTTTGCATACTTGGGATTACTTGTATTATGAAAAGTTCGAGGATAGAAGATGTCAGGTATAGTACAAAATATGATTCAGGGAAAGAATTAGTTATAAGTTTGGATGCATGATCATTACAGGAGTTAACCATAAGTCCTTTAGGATATTAGATGGGTGTGAAATCCTAAAGTATAAGTAAGCTTTTGATTATGTTTTTGTGAAGAAAGGAAGGTTATATCAAAAGTTAAATTATATTATGGGTATCTGTGAAGAGTATGTGGAATCAGGTTTATAAAATTGAAAATCTATGTTAAAATAGTTGTAGCATAAATTGGGCGTTTGTATTTTGGAATGTCAGATGGCATGTGAGAAAGATAAGATGGGCAAATTAGGGTGTGATATGTAAATAAGAATGTAATAGGTGAAGTTTATAATGGATACAATAGCTTAGGAAGGGAGTAATGAACCAAGGGGTAGTGAACAGTATAATAAAATTATCATACTAGGTTTGTGAGGGACTACATCCGAACGAGGAATCTTATACTATGAGTATCACTAGGCTAAAATAGAAAGGCTAATGTCCTATTTTCTAATTGAAAGGGGTAAACAATGTAAAAGGAAGGTCTGGGGAATATATATATATTGATATTGCAAGTGTTGGAAACCAATGATATGAGTTAATAATGATGAAAACATAGATATAAAGTTAAGATGGACGTAGATTTATATTTATTTTAGTATTACAAAGTTCAAACAAATAATCGAGACAAGAAAAGGGAGAAAAGTTGGGAATATAAATAACATATGTGTAATATGGAACTTAGAGAAAGTTGTTTTCGGGTATCGTAGTAGCTGAGTTGCTAGACACTCAAAAGTTTAAGTAAGAAATGTCGAGTCATTGGGATATGAGATTATTTGTCAAGTTGTTTGGAGGAAGCAGCAATAATTATAAATGTAAGTCTGAATCCTAGAAGTCATAAGTTTTCGTGTATCTGAATTTCAGAGTTAGGTTATGCGACGTTTTATATCATGAGGTTTAGGTATAGTGATACAAACATTAAGATATATTGTTATAAGTGATGTATAGTCTATTAGTATTATTATTACGCTCTGATTATCGGAAGAACTACTCAGAAAGGATAACAGAAGTTCTACTTGAAATTTAACAAGAATATTATATTTAGTATGATTAACATAAGTATAAATCGAGGTACACTAAGTTATATGCTGTAAAGGTTGTTATATAAGATTAAATGGGACTATATCTCTAAGTAGAGAACTTTTGTAACTAAGATATAAAGTTTATGTAAGACTTATATTCTATTATGAAATTCTGATCGATAAACTATGTTTTAGGCTATAATTATAATAAAGTCATAGAATTTGGACTATAATTCTGTCAAAGTTTGTATGTAAATAATTTTGTCAAATGGATTTTATAAAAGGTTAATTTATTGAGAACTCGAGTATACGGTGTTTATTGAATAATTTGAATTTGTATATAAAATAACCAAATGCGATTATTCTATGAGATTTTGATAGAATTTGAATCATGTTTTATTGTATTTTGATATTGCTTTTGTAAGGGGAAGAAGCTGCCATAGCAGTGATGAACAACATTATGTGTTCTGTATATTCTGTATTCTGGGGACATGTCCTAAAAGTCTTGCAAGCAGTACATAACGGAAGAGGGAGACGTCCCTTGTAAAAGCTTAGAGACTTTGCCTGCAAGGCATCTCTATTTGTGTTCTCTTCCCCAGTATAATGTGATATGATTTCTGGATGATTTATGAAAGAATGTATAATATGTATTTGAGTATGCAAGTGGTTTCGTGGGAAGTTAAACTTTATTTCCGAAGTAATGATTTACTCTCTCAATACTATGGAGTTCATGTGCGGAATAGGGGAATGAATTACTAAGAAACTCGTTAGCAATTTATGAAAGGTATTAGCTATGTTGCACATATTTGGATTAGAAGTTACTCTTTTGAAACAGAGAAGTGGGAAATATTGTTATGTCATAAAGCATGTCCGATAGAATTGGTTTGGAATAGCGAATTAGATTCTATGGAATCCTTATGATCAGGCCCCTCTAATTGAAAGTGTATATTATTATTCTGTGAGATACTCTTATTATTATTTAAAACGAGTAACATTGAGAATTGTTTATAAGTATTTGTTATATTATTCTTTCAATATGATTTCTCTATACCTTGATTTCTAATATTTCGCAAGGTAAATTTAAATCTGTAAATAGGTTTTTAGCCACCAAAAAGATTTTATGGTTGAACGGTGTGTACTCAGTCTCGCTGATTTTGTTCATGGAACCTGTCCTGGTGGGGGCAGAGTTCATAATTAAGTGATTTTGCATGTATAAGGATTTTGGCAAGAGTAAGTTCAAGGACCAGGAGCACAAAAAGGGTAAAGTCAGAAGTGAGATGCCTGGGAGAATGTGATGGTTAATGGAGAATGGTTCTTATATTCTCTTATCGTGTACTCTGGAGACCTAGTATAAGATAAATTGTTTCAAGAGCACTTAGAGGTTTTTGTTTTAAAGATTGTATTTGAGTTTATATTTTTGCTGCAAGTAAATGTCTAATCGTGGGTTACTAATGATAATTGAAATTGTGAATGTTAAGTATGATTAGCTAGCAGCTCGGGAGTGCGGGCTGTTACACTGCTTCTGCCTCGTCCACCGCGCACCAGCCGAAGATCTCGCATGTGCACCACTGCGGCCACGGTGCCGCACTCACTACAAGAAAAAGCTAAAATAACGACCGCTTCACAGCGACGGTCAGTAAAACGGTCGGTGATGTAAATTATCGCGACGGCTCAAAGCAGTCGGTGGTCACCGACTGTTTATAATGTACAGAACGACGGTTTAACCGTCGGTGATTGTCAGCGACGGTCTTGAGCCGTCGTTGTTAAGGTTAATGTAAATCTGAAATTTTTTTTACCTTAGGCGACGGTCTTAAGCCGTCGCTGATGTCGAGTGGGGGGTTAAAATGAAATTGTCTCTTTCAGTCGGGTTTATTTCAACGATTGCAAAGAGGGAAGTTAGGAGGCGAATTGAAGAAGCCGACGAACGCGACACCACCTCCACCTGCCGTTGCCGTCGGAGACACCACCTCCACCTGCCATTGCCGCCGGTTAGTACTGCTTCATTTTTTTTAACTCATCAAACCAAACCCTAAAAATTGGGTTTTTGGGATATAGGTGGCCAAAACCACCTTAAGCCGCCGAAAAATCTTTCTCCTCCCTTATCCAATTTTCAGGCTTCAGCTCTCCTCTACACTACCTTTGAACTTGGTAAAATTCCCTCTCACTTTTATCTTTGCCTTTAAAATTGCAATGTCAGTTATTCTGTTTCGTTTGTTACATTAATTTTTGGTTAAAATATGATTGTTGGTCAGATAATTCTATGCTCATATTGTAAAACCGTTGCAAAAGAAGTGTTCTTGTTTGTGCTTCTTATCTGTTTGAAGAAATGCTTATGTGAATTGTGTTTTGGTTTTCTCTAAGGGTGGGTGATTGGGTTCATTGCTTGATTTGTAGTGCAAAATTCTAGTAAAATTGTTAACTTTCTGTTTTTGGTTTAGTTGATTGTATGCCCACATTTGCTTTATGTTTCTTCTAAATTGGGTGTGTGAAATTTGTTTGATACATGTTGAAGTTGTGATGCTTTTGTTCAATGGTTTTTATTGAATGAATGGTGAAAATATGGATTGTTTCCTAATATCTATTTCAGACTCAATTTTTGTTAATAATTTCATTTTTGCATTTTTGGCACTCACCAAAATCTCATTTGGCTTTGTCAATGTAGGTGGCCAAACACCACGCCCCGACTGCCGTCTGCCTGTTCCGAAGCCCTGCCGCCTCTAGGTACTCTTTAAATTTTAAAATCTTTAATTTTAATAGTAAATATAGTTTATATGGTTAATTGCTTAATTTTATGTTTAAATTTTGCTAAATGCTTAAAGGTTATAAAAGTTAAAAACTATATAAGTATGATAATAATTTATTTATTGCACATTCCTTTATTTAGTTTACACTATTTAAATTATTTATATTGTTTTTGACATATTTGTTTTCGTGGAAATAGTTTGGATGATGTTATAAATTTAATTTAAGTGTTTAAATAAATATGTTTGCATCATCATGTGCCTAGATACTCGTTCAAGGTATACTCATTAGGAGTATATCTTGAATAGTCCCCGATTGGGACTGTTCTTCGACGTTTGACCTCACTTAGGTGGTGAATGTATGCCTTTTGTTCTATTCTATGTAATTTCAGGTGATGTTGTTTCTCTATGTTGTTCTCTGGGTACATATGTAAGCTTTTACGAAGGCGACATTGTGTACTTGGAGAACTCATGGGAAATGTTTTTGAATTTACGTAGAAGTGAATAGTTGGCATACATTCACTAGTGGGGTTAGACGTCGAAGAATGGGTTAAGTTGGAGTGATAAGGACCTTTGGACATCATTTTAGGCCCTATATGTATTTCACACATATGTTTTAATTGTACGTATGTTGGTTGTTAATGAGTATTGTCATTGAAATGGTTTAGAATTGTAGAATTGGTCACCATGAAACGGAAGGAGCGTTGGTGGATGTATGATAGATATGACAATGTGCGTAACTTGAGGCTCGAGTCTTGAGGGGGGTTGATGAATTCATTGATTTTTGCAAAGTAAATCCCGAAAACCCAGGTACGGATGAAGTTAGATGTCCGTGTCCGAAATGCAAGAACAGACGTATGCATGACGCAGACACGGTTAAAGTGCATTTGTATAGCAAGGGCTTTATACCTGATTACTACGGTTGGTATTCTCATGGTGAAGAGTTACCTCAACCCGCGTAAGAGCTATCTAATCCGTACCGTGAAATGGTTTTCGATGCTCTTGGGAATAACCCGGAACCGGTCCACTTGTTGAAGAGCCTAGTGGAATGGAGGAGAAGCCTAATCCTCAAGCAAAGGTGTTTCTTGACCTATTAAAGGCTTCTGAGGAACCGTTGTACGACGGGAGCTCCATGTCTGTGTTGGAAATGGCATCTAGAATAGTATCTTTGAAGTGTGAGTACAATTTGCCACATAGGTGTGTTGATGCTTTTGCTTCATTAATGAAAGAAGCAATACCTAACAACAACAACATGAGTAACACATTTTACGATACGAAGAAGATCTTAGAGGGATTAGAGCTTCCCCACGAGAAGATTCATGCTTGCCCCAAAGGTTGTATGTTGTTTTGGAGAACTGATGCACACTTAGACAGATGTAGAGTGTGCGATAGCGACAGATACAAGAGGACTTCTAAGGGGTCTTTAGTTCCAATGAAAGTTCTGATTTATTTCCCAATCACACCGAGATTGCAGAGGTTGTATGCAACAAAGAACGTTGCTGAAGAAATGACATGGCATGCCAAAAATCCAAGAGTCGAAGACAAAATGGCTCACCCTAGCGACAGTGAAGCTTGGAAGCATTTGGATAGATCCTTTGGCGAATTTGCATCTGAGCCTAGGAATGTTCGGCTCGGTTTGTGTACCGATGGGTTTGGTCCACATGGAAAGTTTGGGGGTCAATATTCATGTTGACCGGTCATCTTAACCCCGTACAACTTGCCGCCATCGATGTGCATAAAAAAACCCTTCATGTTCCTTTCGTTGCTCGTTCCTGGTCCTAAAAATCCGAAGGGAAACTTGGATGTGTACATGCAACCCTTAATCGAGGAATTGAAGCAATTATGGGATGTTCGAGCAACTACTTATGACATTTCTAGGAAACAAAATTTCAATATGCGTGCCGCCATTCTTTGGACAATAAATGATTTTCCCGCTACGGTATGTTATCCGGGTCGGGTCTACCGCTGGGAAAAAGGCTTGTCCTTATTGTATGGATAAATCCAAAGCTTTTTGGCTCGAGCATGGGGGTAAAGTTTCTTGGTTTGATTGTCACCGTCAATTCCTTCCTGAAGATCATCCTTTTCGTAAAAACAAAGTAGCTTTTTGCGAAATAAGGTTGAAAAGGGTCTCCACCACACATAATGTCTGGGGAGGAGTTGTGGTCATGTGTTAAAGACTTGCCAAAGGCTACAGATGGACCAGATGCACTTAACGCTTTGAAAAAGTTGAAAAATGGGTGGTTCAAACAAAGCCTGTCTTTGGGAGCTCCCATACTTGGAAGAATCTGCATCTTCGTCACAACCTTGACGTCATGCACATTGAGAAAAACTTCTTCGACCAACTCATTCACACGCTTATGGATGTGAAAAAAACAAACAGCCAGACACCGTTGCATCTAGAAAAGACATTGCTAAATTGAGCAAAAGGCCTCAACTTCATGTCACCAAGGATGCGAACGGAAAAAGAAACTCCACCAAAAGCACCTTTCGCACCGGACAAGTCCCAAAGGAAAGTATTATGCAACCGGGTCGAGATTTGAAATTTCCCGATGGCTATGCTTCCGACTTAACAAGATGTGTGGACATGCAGTCCGGTAAGCTGCACAAGATATGAAAAGCCATGACTGTCATGTCTTCATGGAAATATTATTGCCGATTGCATTAAAGGAGTTGCTTCCGTTCATGTGTGGAAAGTTGTCACCGAGATTAGCCTTTTTCCGTGATTTGTGTTGCTCCACCATCACAGTAAGTGACATGGAAAGATTGGAAAAGGACATAGCCGAGATCCTTTGTAAACTCGAAAAGATTTTCCCACCATCATTCTTCAATTCCATGGAACAGGTTACCAGTTCCCCCTTCCACGCGAAGCTAGGCTATGTGGTCCAGTGCAATACCGTTGGATGTATCCCTTTGAAAGGTACCTTATCCTTCATTTTCATATATCCTTTTTTATTGTTCTTCGCAATTGTGTAATTCTTTTTGATAACCACCTTATTAGGTTCCTCAATCATTTGAAACGCAAAATTGGTAACAAGGCTCGTGTGGAGGGTTCTATTTGTAATGCGTACTTGTGTGAAGAGATTGCAAACTTCTGTTCAAACTACTTTCAACAAGGAGTGGATACTAAGACACGAGATTCAGGCCGTAATGTAAATGATGAAGTTGATAGGATACTCGACGAAACTGTCCCAGAGCTATTCAGGGTTAATTGTGGTCGACCGTCTAATGCAGGTGGAACACGATTTTTAACTGAAGTGGAACTACAACGTGCACACCTATATGTGTTAGCAAATACAGGCATCTTACAAGAATTTGAGAAGTAAAACACTTGTTATTAATCATATTATTTATAAATTTAACTTTCATTTTTAATTTAGACATTAACAATTGTTATGTTTGTAAGGGATTTCGAGGACCACATTCTTCAAATTCGACCTACTCTACGTACAGAAGAAGTGTGGGTGCAACATGAAGCAGAATACCTTGATTGGTTTAGATCGAAGTGAGTTTGTGTGACTATAGGTTATTCAATAGGTTATTCAAGACACTATGTTAATGGATTAACAATATGAATGAATTTCAATAGGTTATTCAAGACAAACCCAATGATGATGTACTGTTTGCTTTGGCAATGGGTCCTTCGACATTAGTTCGCACTTGGAATAAATACTATGTTAATGGATACAATTTCCAAACAAAAGCGTCAAGCAAACACAAATCCACCATGAATTATGGAGTGTGTGTGTCTAATGATGGAGGGAGTGATTTCTTTGGGATTCTAGATGATGTTATAGAATTGAAGTTTACTGGTGCCCGTAGTCAATATAGCACTGTTTTGTTCAAGTGCAATTGGACGGACAATGTGAGGGGAATGAACATCGATCAATACAAGCTAGTTGAAGTCAACCACACCAAGAAATACCCCAAGTTTGATCCCTTTGTGCTATCATACCAGGTTAGCCAAGTATATTTCGCACCGTACCCAAGCTTGAAAAGAGATCGTGCTCAATGGTGGACTGTGTTTAGGAAAAAGGCAAGGTCCGTGATTGATGCTCCAGGTTGACTTCGACTTCCTTCGGAGAGACAAGTCTTTGGGACTCCAACGCTTTGTGATCCAAATGATATTCCCGATTATGAAGGGGGTAATGATGTCGAGTGTGTTGAAGGAGATGAGGAAGATATTTTGTTTGAAGCCCCCTCAGGTGATGATGAAGAAGAGTCTAGTTTCGAGTCTGGAGAAAGCGACGATGTTGACGATGACGATGATGGTTTTTGGGATGACGATAGTGATGATGAACTAAGCGAGGATGGGAATTCACTTTGATTTGTTTTAGTATATAATAGCTTGTATTAAGGACAACATTTCAATAAAAATATAAGACTTTTGTAATTAAATGTTGAAGATTACTTGTTGTGACATTTCCATCTGTAGTTTGATGAATGAATATAGGCTAATATAGGCCATTTTACTTGAAAATGAATGAATACGAGTAGTTTGATGTTAGTTTAAGTTATAAACACCTCAAACATCATATATATAGTTAGTTTAATGTATTTATAAGTTGTTTTGATTGAAAATACACAAAGTAGGAAAGTTAGAACCAAATATAGGCTAATATAGGCCATTTTAGGCCATTTTACTTGAAAATGAATGAATACGAGTAGTTTGATGTTAGTTTAAGTTATAAACACCTCAAACATCATATATATAGTTAGTTTAATGTATTTATAAGTTGTTTTGATTGAAAATACACAAAGTAGGAAAGTTAGAACCAAATATAGGCTAATATAGGCCATTTTAGGCCATTTTAC
Source organism: Beta corolliflora (assembly GCA_947648045.1). NCBI lineage: Eukaryota > Viridiplantae > Streptophyta > Magnoliopsida > Caryophyllales > Amaranthaceae > Beta > Beta corolliflora. The sequence goes on along the minus strand of CANSZD010000886.1, from coordinate 70,907 downwards.
TTGAAAATAAATGAATACGAGTAGTTTGATGTTAGTTTAAGTTATAAACACCTCAAACATCATATATATAGTTATTTTAATGTAATTGTAAGTTGTTTTGATTGAAAATACACAATATAGGAAAGTTAGAACCAAATATAGGCTAATATAGGCCATTTTAGGCCATTTTACTTGAAAATGAATGAATACGAGTAGTTTGATGTTAGTTTAAGTTATAAACACCTCAAACATCATATATATAGTTAGTTTAATGTATTTATAAGTTGTTTTGATTGAAAATACACAAAGTAGGAAAGTTAGAACCAAATATAGGCTAATATAGGCCATTTTAGGCCATTTTACTTGAAATTGAATGAATACGAGTAGTTTGATGTTAGTTTAAGTTATAAACACCTCAAACATCATATATATAGTTAGTTTAATGTATTTATAAGTTGTTTTGATTGAAAATACACAAAGTAGGAAAGTTAGAACCAAATATAGGCTAATATAGGCCATTTTAGGCCATTTTACTTGAAAATGAATGAATACGAGTAGTTTGATGTTAGTTTAAGTTATAAACACCTCAAACATCATATATATAGTTAGTTTAATGTAATTGTAAGTTGTTTTGATTGAAAATACACAAAGTAGGAAAGTTAGAACCAAATATAGGCTAATATAGGCCATTTTAGGCCATTTTACTTGAAATTGAATGAATACGAGTAGTTTGATGTTAGTTTAAGTTATAAACACCTCAAACATCATATATATAGTTAGTTTAATGTATTTATAAGTTGTTTTGATTGAAAATACACAAAGTAGGAAAGTTAGAACCAAATATAGGCTAATATAGGCCATTTTAGGCCATTTTACTTGAAATTGAATGAATACGAGTAGTTTGATGTTAGTTTAAGTTATAAACACCTCAAACATCATATATATAGTTAGTTTAATGTATTTATAAGTTGTTTTGATTGAAAATACACAAAGTAGGAAAGTTAGAACCAAATATAGGCTAATATAGGCCATTTTAGGCCATTTTACTTGAAAATGAATGAATACGAGTAGTTTGATGTTAGTTTAAGTTATAAACACCTCAAACATCATATATATAGTTAGTTTAATGTAATTGTAAGTTGTTTTGATTGAAAATACACAATATAGGAAAGTTAGAACCAAATATAGGCTAATATAGGCCATTTTAGGCCATTTTACTTGAAATTGAATGAATACGAGTAGTTTGATGTTAGTTTAAGTTATAAACACCTCAAACATCATATATATAGTTAGTTTAATGTATTTATAAGTTGTTTTGATTGAAAATACACAAAGTAGGAAAGTTAGAACCAAATATAGGCTAATATAGGCCATTTTAGGCCATTTTACTTGAAAATGAATGAATACGAGTAGTTTGATGTTAGTTTAAGTTATAAACACCTCAAACATCATATATATAGTTAGTTTAATGTATTTATAAGTTGTTTTGATTGAAAATACACAAAGTAGGAAAGTTAGAACCAAATATAGGCTAATATAGGCCATTTTAGGCCATTTTACTTGAAAATGAATGAATACGAGTAGTTTGATGTTAGTTTAAGTTATAAACACCTCAAACATCATATATATAGTTAGTTTAATGTATTTATAAGTTGTTTTGATTGAAAATACACAAAGTAGGAAAGTTAGAACCAAATATAGGCTAATATAGGCCATTTTAGGCCATTTTACTTGAAAATGAATGAATACGAGTAGTTTGATGTTAGTTTAAGTTATAAACACCTCAAACATCATATATATAGTTAGTTTAATGTAATTGTAAGTTGTTTTGATTGAAAATACACAATATAGGAAAGTTAGAACCAAATATAGGCTAATATAGGCCATTTTAGGCCATTTTACTTGAAAATGAATGAATACGAGTAGTTTGATGTTAGTTTAAGTTATAAACACCTCAAACATCATATATATAGTTAGTTTAATGTATTTATAAGTTGTTTTGATGGAAAATACACAAAGTAAGAAAGTTAGAACCAAATATAGGCTAATATAGGCCATTTTACTTGAAATTGAATGAATACGAGTAGTTTGATGTTAGTTTAAGTTATAAACACGTCAAACATCATATATATAGTTAGTTTAATGTATTTATAAGTTGTTTTGATTGAAAATACACAAAGTAGGAAAGTTAGAACCAAATATAGGCTAATATAGGCCATTTTAGGCCATTTTACTTGAAAATGAATGAATACGAGTAGTTTGATGTTAGTTTAAGTTATAAACACCTCAAACATCATATATATAGTTAGTTTAATGTAATTGTAAGTTGTTTTGATTGAAAATACACAATATAGGAAAGTTAGAACCAAATATAGGCTAATATAGGCCATTTTAGGCCATTTTACTTGAAATTGAATGAATACGAGTAGTTTGATGTTAGTTTAAGTTATAAACACCTCAAACATCATATATATAGTTAGTTTAATGTATTTATAAGTTGTTTTGATTGAAAATACACAAAGTAGGAAAGTTAGAACCAAATATAGGCTAATATAGGCCATTTTAGGCCATTTTACTTGAAATTGAATGAATACGAGTAGTTTGATGTTAGTTTAAGTTATAAACACCTCAAACATCATATATATAGTTAGTTTAATGTATTTATAAGTTGTTTTGATTGAAAATACACAAAGTAGGAAAGTTAGAACCAAATATAGGCTAATATAGGCCATTTTAGGCCATTTTACTTGAAATTGAATGAATACGAGTAGTTTGATGTTAGTTTAAGTTATAAACACCTCAAACATCATATATATAGTTAGTTTAATGTATTTATAAGTTGTTTTGATTGAAAATACACAAAGTAGGAAAGTTAGAACCAAATATAGGCTAATATAGGCCATTTTAGGCCATTTTACTTGAAAATGAATGAATACGAGTAGTTTGATGTTAGTTTAAGTTATAAACACCTCAAACATCATATATATAGTTAGTTTAATGTATTTATAAGTTGTTTTGATTGAAAATACACAAAGTAGGAAAGTTAGAACCAAATATAGGCTAATATAGGCCATTTTAGGCCATTTTACTTGAAATTGAATGAATACGAGTAGTTTGATGTTAGTTTAAGTTATAAACACCTCAAACATCATATATATAGTTAGTTTAATGTAATTGTAAGTTGTTTTGATTGAAAATACACAAAGTAGGAAAGTTAGAACCAAATATAGGCTAATATAGGCCATTTTAGGCCATTTTACTTGAAAATGAATGAATACGAGTAGTTTGATGTTAGTTTAAGTTATAAACACCTCAAACATCATATATATAGTTAGTTTAATGTAATTGTAAGTTGTTTTGATTGAAAATACACAAAATAGGAAAGTTAGAACCAAATATAGGCTAATATAGGCCATTTTAGGCCATTTTACTTGAAATTGAATGAATACGAGTAGTTTGATGTTAGTTTAAGTTATAAACACCTCAAACATCATATATATAGTTAGTTTAATGTATTTATAAGTTGTTTTGATTGAAAATACACAAAGTAGGAAAGTTAGAACCAAATATAGGCTAATATAGGCCATTTTAGGCCATTTTACTTGAAATTGAATGAATACGAGTAGTTTGATGTTAGTTTAAGTTATAAACACCTCAAACATCATATATATAGTTAGTTTAATGTATTTATAAGTTGTTTTGATTGAAAATACACAAAGTAGGAAAGTTAGAACCAAATATAGGCTAATATAGGCCATTTTAGGCCATTTTACTTGAAATTGAATGAATACGAGTAGTTTGATGTTAGTTTAAGTTATAAACACCTCAAACATCATATATATAGTTAGTTTAATGTATTTATAAGTTGTTTTGATTGAAAATACACAAAGTAGGAAAGTTAGAACCAAATATAGGCTAATATAGGCCATTTTAGGCCATTTTACTTGAAATTGAATGAATACGAGTAGTTTGATGTTAGTTTAAGTTATAAACACCTCAAACATCATATATATAGTTAGTTTAATGTAATTGTAAGTTGTTTTGATTGAAAATACACAAAGTAGGAAAGTTAGAACCAAATATAGGCTAATATAGGCCATTTTAGGCCATTTTACTTGAAAATGAATGAATACGAGTAGTTTGATGTTAGTTTAAGTTATAAACACCTCAAACATCATATATATAGTTAGTTTAATGTATTTATAAGTTGTTTTGATTGAAAATACACAAAGTAGGAAAGTTAGAACCAAATATAGGCTAATATAGGCCATTTTAGGCCATTTTACTTGAAATTGAATGAATACGAGTAGTTTGATGTTAGTTTAAGTTATAAACACCTCAAACATCATATATATAGTTAGTTTAATGTATTTATAAGTTGTTTTGATTGAAAATACACAAAGTAGGAAAGTTAGAACCAAATATAGGCTAATATAGGCCATTTTAGGCCATTTTACTTGAAAATGAATGAATACGAGTAGTTTGATGTTAGTTTAAGTTATAAACACCTCAAACATCATATATATAGTTAGTTTAATGTATTTATAAGTTGTTTTGATTGAAAATACACAAAGTAGGAAAGTTAGAACCAAATATAGGCTAATATAGGCCATTTTAGGCCATTTTACTTGAAAATGAATGAATACGAGTAGTTTGATGTTAGTTTAAGTTATAAACACCTCAAACATCATATATATAGTTAGTTTAATGTATTTATAAGTTGTTTTGATTGAAAATACACAAAGTAGGAAAGTTAGAACCAAATATAGGCTAATATAGGCCATTTTAGGCCATTTTACTTGAAATTGAATGAATACGAGTAGTTTGATGTTAGTTTAAGTTATAAACACCTCAAACATCATATATATAGTTAGTTTAATGTATTTATAAGTTGTTTTGATTGAAAATACACAAAGTAGGAAAGTTAGAACCAAATATAGGCTAATATAGGCCATTTTAGGCCATTTTACTTGAAATTGAATGAATACGAGTAGTTTGATGTTAGTTTAAGTTATAAACACCTCAAACATCATATATATAGTTAGTTTAATGTATTTATAAGTTGTTTTGATTGAAAATACACAAAGTAGGAAAGTTAGAACCAAATATAGGCTAATATAGGCCATTTTAGGCCATTTTACTTGAAATTGAATGAATACGAGTAGTTTGATGTTAGTTTAAGTTATAAACACCTCAAACATCATATATATAGTTAGTTTAATGTATTTATAAGTTGTTTTGATTGAAAATACACAAAGTAGGAAAGTTAGAACCAAATATAGGCTAATATAGGCCATTTTAGGCCATTTTACTTGAAATTGAATGAATACGAGTAGTTTGATGTTAGTTTAAGTTATAAACACCTCAAACATCATATATATAGTTAGTTTAATGTATTTATAAGTTGTTTTGATTGAAAATACACAAAGTAGGAAAGTTAGAACCAAATATAGGCTAATATAGGCCATTTTAGGCCATTTTACTTGAAATTGAATGAATACGAGTAGTTTGATGTTAGTTTAAGTTATAAACACCTCAAACATCATATATATAGTTAGTTTAATGTATTTATAAGTTGTTTTGATTGAAAATACACAAAGTAGGAAAGTTAGAACCAAATATAGGCTAATATAGGCCATTTTAGGCCATTTTACTTGAAAATGAATGAATACGAGTAGTTTGATGTTAGTTTAAGTTATAAACACCTCAAACATCATATATATAGTTAGTTTAATGTATTTATAAGTTGTTTTGATTGAAAATACACAAAGTAGGAAAGTTAGAACCAAATATAGGCTAATATAGGCCATTTTAGGCCATTTTACTTGAAATTGAATGAATACGAGTAGTTTGATGTTAGTTTAAGTTATAAACACCTCAAACATCATATATATAGTTAGTTTAATGTAATTGTAAGTTGTTTTGATTGAAAATACACAAAGTAGGAAAGTTAGAACCAAATATAGGCTAATATAGGCCATTTTAGGCCATTTTACTTGAAAATGAATGAATACGAGTAGTTTGATGTTAGTTTAAGTTATAAACACCTCAAACATCATATATATAGTTAGTTTAATGTATTTATAAGTTGTTTTGATTGAAAATACACAAAGTAGGAAAGTTAGAACCAAATATAGGCTAATATAGGCCATTTTAGGCCATTTTACTTGAAATTGAATGAATACGAGTAGTTTGATGTTAGTTTAAGTTATAAACACCTCAAACATCATATATATAGTTAGTTTAATGTATTTATAAGTTGTTTTGATTGAAAATACACAAAGTAGGAAAGTTAGAACCAAATATAGGCTAATATAGGCCATTTTAGGCCATTTTACTTGAAAATGAATGAATACGAGTAGTTTGATGTTAGTTTAAGTTATAAACACCTCAAACATCATATATATAGTTAGTTTAATGTATTTATAAGTTGTTTTGATTGAAAATACACAAAGTAGGAAAGTTAGAACCAAATATAGGCTAATATAGGCCATTTTAGGCCATTTTACTTGAAATTGAATGAATACGAGTAGTTTGATGTTAGTTTAAGTTATAAACACCTCAAACATCATATATATAGTTAGTTTAATGTATTTATAAGTTGTTTTGATTGAAAATACACAAAGTAAGAAAGTTAGAACCAAATATAGGCTAATATAGGCCATTTTAGGCCATTTTACTTGAAATTGAATGAATACGAGTAGTTTGATGTTAGTTTAAGTTATAAACACCTCAAACATCATATATATAGTTAGTTTAATGTATTTATAAGTTGTTTTGAAGGAAAATACACAAAGTAGGAAAGTTAGAACCAAATATAGGCTAATATAGGCCATTTTAGCTTGAAAATTGAATGAATACGAGTAGTTTGATGTTAGTTTAAGTTATAAACACCTCAAACATCATATATATAGTTAGTTTAATGTATTTATAAGTTGTTTTGATTGAAAATACACAAAGTAGGAAAGTTAGAACCAAATATAGGCTAATATAGGCCATTTTAGGCCATTTTACTTGAAAATGAATGAATACGAGTAGTTTGATGTTAGTTTAAGTTATAAACACCTCAAACATCATATATATAGTTAGTTTAATGTATTTATAAGTTGTTTTGATTGAAAATACACAAAGTAGGAAAGTTAGAACCAAATATAGGCTAATATAGGCCATTTTAGGCCATTTTACTTGAAAATGAATGAATACGAGTAGTTTGATGTTAGTTTAAGTTATAAACACCTCAAACATCATATATATAGTTAGTTTAATGTATTTATAAGTTGTTTTGATTGAAAATACACAAAGTAGGAAAGTTAGAACCAAATATAGGCTAATATAGGCCATTTTAGGCCATTTTACTTGAAAATGAATGAATACGAGTAGTTTGATGTTAGTTTAAGTTATAAACACCTCAAACATCATATATATAGTTAGTTTAATGTATTTATAAGTTGTTTTGATTGAAAATACACAAAGTAGGAAAGTTAGAACCAAATATAGGCTAATATAGGCCATTTTAGGCCATTTTACTTGAAAATGAATGAATACGAGTAGTTTGATGTTAGTTTAAGTTATAAACACCTCAAACATCATATATATAGTTAGTTTAATGTATTTATAAGTTGTTTTGATTGAAAATACACAAAGTAGGAAAGTTAGAACCAAATATAGGCTAATATAGGCCATTTTAGGCCATTTTACTTGAAAATGAATGAATACGAGTAGTTTGATGTTAGTTTAAGTTATAAACACCTCAAACATCATATATATAGTTAGTTTAATGTATTTATAAGTTGTTTTGATTGAAAATACACAAAGTAGGAAAGTTAGAACCAAATATAGGCTAATATAGGCCATTTTAGGCCATTTTACTTGAAAATGAATGAATACGAGTAGTTTGATGTTAGTTTAAGTTATAAACACCTCAAACATCATATATATAGTTAGTTTAATGTATTTATAAGTTGTTTTGATTGAAAATACACAAAGTAGGAAAGTTAGAACCAAATATAGGCTAATATAGGCCATTTTAGGCCATTTTACTTGAAAATGAATGAATACGAGTAGTTTGATGTTAGTTTAAGTTATAAACACCTCAAACATCATATATATAGTTAGTTTAATGTATTTATAAGTTGTTTTGATTGAAAATACACAAAGTAGGAAAGTTAGAACCAAATATAGGCTAATATAGGCCATTTTAGGCCATTTTACTTGAAATTGAATGAATACGAGTAGTTTGATGTTAGTTTAAGTTATAAACACCTCAAACATCATATATATAGTTAGTTTAATGTATTTATAAGTTGTTTTGATTGAAAATACACAAAGTAGGAAAGTTAGAACCAAATATAGGCTAATATAGGCCATTTTAGGCCATTTTACTTGAAAATGAATGAATACGAGTAGTTTGATGTTAGTTTAAGTTATAAACACCTCAAACATCATATATATAGTTAGTTTAATGTATTTATAAGTTGTTTTGATTGAAAATACACAAAGTAGGAAAGTTAGAACCAAATATAGGCTAATATAGGCCATTTTAGGCCATTTTACTTGAAAATTGAATGAATACGAGTAGTTTGATGTTAGTTTAAGTTATAAACACCTCAAACATCATATATATAGTTAGTTTAATGTATTTATAAGTTGTTTTGATTGAAAATACACAAAGTAGGAAAGTTAGAACCAAATATAGGCTAATATAGGCCATTTTAGGCCATTTTACTTGAAATTGAATGAATACGAGTAGTTTGATGTTAGTTTAAGTTATAAACACCTCAAACATCATATATATAGTTAGTTTAATGTATTTATAAGTTGTTTTGATTGAAAATACACAAAGTAGGAAAGTTAGAACCAAATATAGGCTAATATAGGCCATTTTAGGCCATTTTACTTGAAATTGAATGAATACGAGTAGTTTGATGTTAGTTTAAGTTATAAACACCTCAAACATCATATATATAGTTAGTTTAATGTATTTATAAGTTGTTTTGATTGAAAATACACAAAGTAGGAAAGTTAGAACCAAATATAGGCTAATATAGGCCATTTTAGGCCATTTTACTTGAAAATTGAATGAATACGAGTAGTTTGATGTTAGTTTAAGTTATAAACACCTCAAACATCATATATATAGTTAGTTTAATGTATTTATAAGTTGTTTTGATTGAAAATACACAAAGTAGGAAAGTTAGAACCAAATATAGGCTAATATAGGCCATTTTAGGCCATTTTACTTGAAATTGAATGAATACGAGTAGTTTGATGTTAGTTTAAGTTATAAACACCTCAAACATCATATATATAGTTAGTTTAATGTATTTATAAGTTGTTTTGATTGAAAATACACAAAGTAGGAAAGTTAGAACCAAATATAGGCTAATATAGGCCATTTTAGGCCATTTTACTTGAAAATGAATGAATACGAGTAGTTTGATGTTAGTTTAAGTTATAAACACCTCAAACATCATATATATAGTTAGTTTAATGTATTTATAAGTTGTTTTGATTGAAAATACACAAAGTAGGAAAGTTAGAACCAAATATAGGCTAATATAGGCCATTTTAGGCCATTTTACTTGAAAATGAATGAATACGAGTAGTTTGATGTTAGTTTAAGTTATAAACACCTCAAACATCATATATATAGTTAGTTTAATGTATTTATAAGTTGTTTTGATTGAAAATACACAAAGTAGGAAAGTTAGAACCAAATATAGGCTAATATAGGCCATTTTAGGCCATTTTACTTGAAATTGAATGAATACGAGTAGTTTGATGTTAGTTTAAGTTATAAACACCTCAAACATCATATATATAGTTAGTTTAATGTATTTATAAGTTGTTTTGATTGAAAATACACAAAGTAGGAAAGTTAGAACCAAATATAGGCTAATATAGGCCATTTTAGGCCATTTTACTTGAAAATGAATGAATACGAGTAGTTTGATGTTAGTTTAAGTTATAAACACCTCAAACATCATATATATAGTTAGTTTAATGTATTTATAAGTTGTTTTGATTGAAAATACACAAAGTAGGAAAGTTAGAACCAAATATAGGCTAATATAGGCCATTTTAGGCCATTTTACTTGAAAATGAATGAATACGAGTAGTTTGATGTTAGTTTAAGTTATAAACACCTCAAACATCATATATATAGTTAGTTTAATGTATTTATAAGTTGTTTTGATTGAAAATACACAAAGTAGGAAAGTTAGAACCAAATATAGGCTAATATAGGCCATTTTAGGCCATTTTACTTGAAAATGAATGAATACGAGTAGTTTGATGTTAGTTTAAGTTATAAACACCTCAAACATCATATATATAGTTAGTTTAATGTATTTATAAGTTGTTTTGATTGAAAATACACAAAGTAGGAAAGTTAGAACCAAATATAGGCTAATATAGGCCATTTTAGGCCATTTTACTTGAAATTGAATGAATACGAGTAGTTTGATGTTAGTTTAAGTTATAAACACCTCAAACATCATATATATAGTTAGTTTAATGTATTTATAAGTTGTTTTGATTGAAAATACACAAAGTAGGAAAGTTAGAACCAAATATAGGCTAATATAGGCCATTTTAGGCCATTTTACTTGAAAATGAATGAATACGAGTAGTTTGATGTTAGTTTAAGTTATAAACACCTCAAACATCATATATATAGTTAGTTTAATGTATTTATAAGTTGTTTTGATTGAAAATACACAAAGTAGGAAAGTTAGAACCAAATATAGGCTAATATAGGCCATTTTAGGCCATTTTACTTGAAAATGAATGAATACGAGTAGTTTGATGTTAGTTTAAGTTATAAACACCTCAAACATCATATATATAGTTAGTTTAATGTATTTATAAGTTGTTTTGATTGAAAATACACAAAGTAGGAAAGTTAGAACCAAATATAGGCTAATATAGGCCATTTTAGGCCATTTTACTTGAAATTGAATGAATACGAGTAGTTTGATGTTAGTTTAAGTTATAAACACCTCAAACATCATATATATAGTTAGTTTAATGTATTTATAAGTTGTTTTGATTGAAAATACACAAAGTAGGAAAGTTAGAACCAAATATAGGCTAATATAGGCCATTTTAGGCCATTTTACTTGAAAATGAATGAATACGAGTAGTTTGATGTTAGTTTAAGTTATAAACACCTCAAACATCATATATATAGTTAGTTTAATGTATTTATAAGTTGTTTTGATTGAAAATACACAAAGTAGGAAAGTTAGAACCAAATATAGGCTAATATAGGCCATTTTAGGCCATTTTACTTGAAAATGAATGAATACGAGTAGTTTGATGTTAGTTTAAGTTATAAACACCTCAAACATCATATATATAGTTAGTTTAATGTATTTGTAAGTTGTTTTGATTGAAAATACACAAAGTAGGAAAGTTAGAACCAAATATAGGCTAATATAGGCCATTTTAGGCCATTTTACTTGAAATTGAATGAATACGAGTAGTTTGATGTTAGTTTAAGTTATAAACACCTCAAACATCATATATATAGTTAGTTTAATGTATTTATAAGTTGTTTTGATTGAAAATACACAAAGTAGGAAAGTTAGAACCAAATATAGGCTAATATAGGCCATTTTAGGCCATTTTACTTGAAATTGAATGAATACGAGTAGTTTGATGTTAGTTTAAGTTATAAACACCTCAAACATCATATATATAGTTAGTTTAATGTATTTATAAGTTGTTTTGATTGAAAATACACAAAGTAGGAAAGTTAGAACCAAATATAGGCTAATATAGGCCATTTTAGGCCATTTTACTTGAAATTGAATGAATACGAGTAGTTTGATGTTAGTTTAAGTTATAAACACCTCAAACATCATATATATAGTTAGTTTAATGTATTTATAAGTTGTTTTGATTGAAAATACACAAAGTAGGAAAGTTAGAACCAAATATAGGCTAATATAGGCCATTTTAGGCCATTTTACTTGAAAATGAATGAATACGAGTAGTTTGATGTTAGTTTAAGTTATAAACACCTCAAACATCATATATATAGTTAGTTTAATGTATTTATAAGTTGTTTTGATTGAAAATACACAAAGTAGGAAAGTTAGAACCAAATATAGGCTAATATAGGCCATTTTAGGCCATTTTACTTGAAAATGAATGAATACGAGTAGTTTGATGTTAGTTTAAGTTATAAACACCTCAAACATCATATATATAGTTAGTTTAATGTATTTATAAGTTGTTTTGATTGAAAATACACAAAGTAGGAAAGTTAGAACCAAATATAGGCTAATATAGGCCATTTTAGGCCTTTTTACTTGAAAATGAATGAATACGAGTAGTTTGATGTTAGTTTAAGTTATAAACACCTCAAACATCATATATATAGTTAGTTTAATGTATTTGTAAGTTGTTTTGATTGAAAATACACAAAGTAGGAAAGTTAGAACCAAATATAGGCTAATATAGGCCATTTTAGGCCATTTTACTTGAAAATGAATGAATACGAGTAGTTTGATGTTAGTTTAAGTTATAAACACCTCAAACATCATATATATAGTTAGTTTAATGTATTTATAAGTTGTTTTGATTGAAAATACACAAAGTAGGAAAGTTAGAACCAAATATAGGCTAATATAGGCCATTTTAGGCCATTTTACTTGAAATTGAATGAATACGAGTAGTTTGATGTTAGTTTAAGTTATAAACACCTCAAACATCATATATATAGTTAGTTTAATGTATTTATAAGTTGTTTTGATTGAAAATACACAAAGTAGGAAAGTTAGAACCAAATATAGGCTAATATAGGCCATTTTAGGCCATTTTACTTGAAAATGAATGAATACGAGTAGTTTGATGTTAGTTTAAGTTATAAACACCTCAAACATCATATATATAGTTAGTTTAATGTATTTATAAGTTGTTTTGATTGAAAATACACAAAGTAGGAAAGTTAGAACCAAATATAGGCTAATATAGGCCATTTTAGGCCATTTTACTTGAAATTGAATGAATACGAGTAGTTTGATGTTAGTTTAAGTTATAAACACCTCAAACATCATATATATAGTTAGTTTAATGTATTTATAAGTTGTTTTGATTGAAAATACACAAAGTAGGAAAGTTAGAACCAAATATAGGCTAATATAGGCCATTTTAGGCCATTTTACTTGAAATTGAATGAATACGAGTAGTTTGATGTTAGTTTAAGTTATAAACACCTCAAACATCATATATATAGTTAGTTTAATGTATTTATAAGTTGTTTTGATTGAAAATACACAAAAGTAGGAAAGTTAGAACCAAATATAGGCTAATATAGGCCATTTTAGGCCATTTTACTTGAAAATTGAATGAATACGAGTAGTTTGATGTTAGTTTAAGTTATAAACACCTCAAACATCATATATATAGTTAGTTTAATGTATTTATAAGTTGTTTTGATTGAAAATACACAAAGTAGGAAAGTTAGAACCAAATATAGGCTAATATAGGCCATTTTAGGCCATTTTACTTGAAAATGAATGAATACGAGTAGTTTGATGTTAGTTTAAGTTATAAACACCTCAAACATCATATATATAGTTAGTTTAATGTATTTATAAGTTGTTTTGATTGAAAATACACAAAGTAGGAAAGTTAGAACCAAATATAGGCTAATATAGGCCATTTTAGGCCATTTTACTTGAAAATGAATGAATACGAGTAGTTTGATGTTAGTTTAAGTTATAAACACCTCAAACATCATATATATAGTTAGTTTAATGTATTTATAAGTTGTTTTGATTGAAAATACACAAAGTAGGAAAGTTAGAACCAAATATAGGCTAATATAGGCCATTTTAGGCCATTTTACTTGAAAATGAATGAATACGAGTAGTTTGATGTTAGTTTAAGTTATAAACACCTCAAACATCATATATATAGTTAGTTTAATGTAATTGTAAGTTGTTTTGATTGAAAATACACAATATAGGAAAGTTAGAACCAAATATAGGCTAATATAGGCCATTTTAGGCCATTTTACTTGAAAATGAATGAATACGAGTAGTTTGATGTTAGTTTAAGTTATAAACACCTCAAACATCATATATATAGTTAGTTTAATGTATTTATAAGTTGTTTTGATTGAAAATACACAAAGTAGGAAAGTTAGAACCAAATATAGGCTAATATAGGCCATTTTAGGCCATTTTACTTGAAATTGAATGAATACGAGTAGTTTGATGTTAGTTTAAGTTATAAACACCTCAAACATCATATATATAGTTAGTTTAATGTATTTATAAGTTGTTTTGATTGAAAATACACAAAGTAGGAAAGTTAGAACCAAATATAGGCTAATATAGGCCATTTTAGGCCATTTTACTTGAAAATGAATGAATACGAGTAGTTTGATGTTAGTTTAAGTTATAAACACCTCAAACATCATATATATAGTTAGTTTAATGTAATTATAAGTTGTTTTGATTGAAAATACACAAAGTAGGAAAGTTAGAACCAAATATAGGCTAATATAGGCCATTTTAGGCCATTTTACTTGAAAATGAATGAATACGAGTAGTTTGATGTTAGTTTAAGTTATAAACACCTCAAACATCATATATATAGTTAGTTTAATGTATTTGTAAGTTGTTTTGATTGAAAATACACAAAGTAGGAAAGTTAGAACCAAATATAGGCTAATATAGGCCATTTTAGGCCATTTTACTTGAAAATGAATGAATACGAGTAGTTTGATGTTAGTTTAAGTTATAAACACCTCAAACATCATATATATAGTTAGTTTAATGTATTTATAAGTTGTTTTGATTGAAAATACACAAAGTAGGAAAGTTAGAACCAAATATAGGCTAATATAGGCCATTTTAGGCCATTTTACTTGAAATTGAATGAATACGAGTAGTTTGATGTTAGTTTAAGTTATAAACACCTCAAACATCATATATATAGTTAGTTTAATGTATTTATAAGTTGTTTTGATTGAAAATACACAAAGTAGGAAAGTTAGAACCAAATATAGGCTAATATAGGCCATTTTAGGCCATTTTACTTGAAAATGAATGAATACGAGTAGTTTGATGTTAGTTTAAGTTATAAACACCTCAAACATCATATATATAGTTAGTTTAATGTATTTATAAGTTGTTTTGATTGAAAATACACAAAGTAGGAAAGTTAGAACCAAATATAGGCTAATATAGGCCATTTTAGGCCATTTTACTTGAAATTGAATGAATACGAGTAGTTTGATGTTAGTTTAAGTTATAAACACCTCAAACATCATATATATAGTTAGTTTAATGTATTTATAAGTTGTTTTGATTGAAAATACACAAAGTAGGAAAGTTAGAACCAAATATAGGCTAATATAGGCCATTTTAGGCCATTTTACTTGAAAATGAATGAATACGAGTAGTTTGATGTTAGTTTAAGTTATAAACACCTCAAACATCATATATATAGTTAGTTTAATGTATTTATAAGTTGTTTTGATTGAAAATACACAAAGTAGGAAAGTTAGAACCAAATATAGGCTAATATAGGCCATTTTAGGCCATTTTACTTGAAATTAAGAATGAATACGAGTAGTTTGATGTTAGTTTAAGTTATAAACACCTCAAACATCATATATATAGTTAGTTTAATGTATTTATAAGTTGTTTTGATTGAAAATACACAAAGTAGGAAAGTTAGAACCAAATATAGGCTAATATAGGCCATTTTAGGCCATTTTACTTTGAAATTGAATGAATACGAGTAGTTTGATGTTAGTTTAAGTTATAAACACCTCAAACATCATATATATAGTTAGTTTAATGTAATTGTAAGTTGTTTTGATTGAAAATACACAAAGTAGGAAAGTTAGAACCAAATATAGGCTAATATAGGCCATTTTAGGCCATTTTACTTGAAAATGAATGAATACGAGTAGTTTGATGTTAGTTTAAGTTATAAACACCTCAAACATCATATATATAGTTAGTTTAATGTAATTGTAAGTTGTTTTGATTGAAAATACACAAAGTAGGAAAGTTAGAACCAAATATAGGCTAATATAGGCCATTTTAGGCCATTTTACTTGAAAATGAATGAATACGAGTAGTTTGATGTTAGTTTAAGTTATAAACACCTCAAACATCATATATATAGTTAGTTTAATGTATTTATAAGTTGTTTTGATTGAAAATACACAAAGTAGGAAAGTTAGAACCAAATATAGGCTAATATAGGCCATTTTAGGCCATTTTACTTGAAATTGAATGAATACGAGTAGTTTGATGTTAGTTTAAGTTATAAACACCTCAAACATCATATATATAGTTAGTTTAATGTATTTATAAGTTGTTTTGATTGAAAATACACAAAGTAGGAAAGTTAGAACCAAATATAGGCTAATATAGGCCATTTTAGGCCATTTTACTTGAAAATGAATGAATACGAGTAGTTTGATGTTAGTTTAAGTTATAAACACCTCAAACATCATATATATAGTTAGTTTAATGTATTTATAAGTTGTTTTGATTGAAAATACACAAAGTAGGAAAGTTAGAACCAAATATAGGCTAATATAGGCCATTTTAGGCCATTTTACTTGAAATTGAATGAATACGAGTAGTTTGATGTTAGTTTAAGTTATAAACACCTCAAACATCATATATATAGTTAGTTTAATGTATTTATAAGTTGTTTTGATTGAAAATACACAAAGTAGGAAAGTTAGAACCAAATATAGGCTAATATAGGCCATTTTAGGCCATTTTACTTGAAATTGAATGAATACGAGTAGTTTGATGTTAGTTTAAGTTATAAACACCTCAAACATCATATATATAGTTAGTTTAATGTATTTATAAGTTGTTTTGATTGAAAATACACAAAGTAGGAAAGTTAGAACCAAATATAGGCTAATATAGGCCATTTTAGGCCATTTTACTTGAAATTGAATGAATACGAGTAGTTTGATGTTAGTTTAAGTTATAAACACCTCAAACATCATATATATAGTTAGTTTAATGTATTTATAAGTTGTTTTGATTGAAAATACACAAAGTAGGAAAGTTAGAACCAAATATAGGCTAATATAGGCCATTTTAGGCCATTTTACTTGAAAATGAATGAATACGAGTAGTTTGATGTTAGTTTAAGTTATAAACACCTCAAACATCATATATATAGTTAGTTTAATGTATTTATAAGTTGTTTTGATTGAAAATACACAAAGTAGGAAAGTTAGAACCAAATATAGGCTAATATAGGCCATTTTAGGCCATTTTACTTGAAATTGAATGAATACGAGTAGTTTGATGTTAGTTTAAGTTATAAACACCTCAAACATCATATATATAGTTAGTTTAATGTATTTATAAGTTGTTTTGATTGAAAATACACAAAGTAGGAAAGTTAGAACCAAATATAGGCTAATATAGGCCATTTTAGGCCATTTTACTTGAAAATGAATGAATACGAGTAGTTTGATGTTAGTTTAAGTTATAAACACCTCAAACATCATATATATAGTTAGTTTAATGTATTTATAAGTTGTTTTGATTGAAAATACACAAAGTAGGAAAGTTAGAACCAAATATAGGCTAATATAGGCCATTTTAGGCCATTTTACTTGAAAATGAATGAATACGAGTAGTTTGATGTTAGTTTAAGTTATAAACACCTCAAACATCATATATATAGTTAGTTTAATGTATTTATAAGTTGTTTTGATTGAAAATACACAAAGTAGGAAAGTTAGAACCAAATATAGGCTAATATAGGCCATTTTAGGCCATTTTACTTGAAAATGAATGAATACGAGTAGTTTGATGTTAGTTTAAGTTATAAACACCTCAAACATCATATATATAGTTAGTTTAATGTATTTGTAAGTTGTTTTGATTGAAAATACACAAAGTAGGAAAGTTAGAACCAAATATAGGCTAATATAGGCCATTTTAGGCCATTTTACTTGAAAATGAATGAATACGAGTAGTTTGATGTTAGTTTAAGTTATAAACACCTCAAACATCATATATATAGTTAGTTTAATGTATTTATAAGTTGTTTTGATTGAAAATACACAAAGTAGGAAAGTTAGAACCAAATATAGGCTAATATAGGCCATTTTAGGCCATTTTACTTGAAATTGAATGAATACGAGTAGTTTGATGTTAGTTTAAGTTATAAACACCTCAAACATCATATATATAGTTAGTTTAATGTATTTATAAGTTGTTTTGATTGAAAATACACAAAGTAGGAAAGTTAGAACCAAATATAGGCTAATATAGGCCATTTTAGGCCATTTTACTTGAAATTGAATGAATACGAGTAGTTTGATGTTAGTTTAAGTTATAAACACCTCAAACATCATATATATAGTTAGTTTAATGTATTTATAAGTTGTTTTGATTGAAAATACACAAAGTAGGAAAGTTAGAACCAAATATAGGCTAATATAGGCCATTTTAGGCCATTTTACTTGAAAATGAATGAATACGAGTAGTTTGATGTTAGTTTAAGTTATAAACACCTCAAACATCATATATATAGTTAGTTTAATGTATTTATAAGTTGTTTTGATTGAAAATACACAAAGTAGGAAAGTTAGAACCAAATATAGGCTAATATAGGCCATTTTAGGCCATTTTACTTGAAATTGAATGAATACGAGTAGTTTGATGTTAGTTTAAGTTATAAACACCTCAAACATCATATATATAGTTAGTTTAATGTATTTATAAGTTGTTTTGATTGAAAATACACAAAGTAGGAAAGTTAGAACCAAATATAGGCTAATATAGGCCATTTTAGGCCATTTTACTTGAAATTGAATGAATACGAGTAGTTTGATGTTAGTTTAAGTTATAAACACCTCAAACATCATATATATAGTTAGTTTAATGTATTTATAAGTTGTTTTGATTGAAAATACACAAAGTAGGAAAGTTAGAACCAAATATAGGCTAATATAGGCCATTTTAGGCCATTTTACTTGAAAATTGAATGAATACGAGTAGTTTGATGTTAGTTTAAGTTATAAACACCTCAAACATCATATATATAGTTAGTTTAATGTATTTATAAGTTGTTTTGATTGAAAATACACAAAGTAGGAAAGTTAGAACCAAATATAGGCTAATATAGGCCATTTTAGGCCATTTTACTTGAAATTGAATGAATACGAGTAGTTTGATGTTAGTTTAAGTTATAAACACCTCAAACATCATATATATAGTTAGTTTAATGTATTTATAAGTTGTTTTGATTGAAAATACACAAAGTAGGAAAGTTAGAACCAAATATAGGCTAATATAGGCCATTTTAGGCCATTTTACTTGAAAATGAATGAATACGAGTAGTTTGATGTTAGTTTAAGTTATAAACACCTCAAACATCATATATATAGTTAGTTTAATGTATTTATAAGTTGTTTTGATTGAAAATACACAAAGTAGGAAAGTTAGAACCAAATATAGGCTAATATAGGCCATTTTAGGCCATTTTACTTGAAAATGAATGAATACGAGTAGTTTGATGTTAGTTTAAGTTATAAACACCTCAAACATCATATATATAGTTAGTTTAATGTATTTATAAGTTGTTTTGATTGAAAATACACAAAGTAGGAAAGTTAGAACCAAATATAGGCTAATATAGGCCATTTTAGGCCATTTTACTTGAAAATGAATGAATACGAGTAGTTTGATGTTAGTTTAAGTTATAAACACCTCAAACATCATATATATAGTTAGTTTAATGTATTTATAAGTTGTTTTGATTGAAAATACACAAAGTAGGAAAGTTAGAACCAAATATAGGCTAATATAGGCCATTTTAGGCCATTTTACTTGAAATTGAATGAATACGAGTAGTTTGATGTTAGTTTAAGTTATAAACACCTCAAACATCATATATATAGTTAGTTTAATGTATTTATAAGTTGTTTTGATTGAAAATACACAAAGTAGGAAAGTTAGAACCAAATATAGGCTAATATAGGCCATTTTAGGCCATTTTACTTGAAATTGAATGAATACGAGTAGTTTGATGTTAGTTTAAGTTATAAACACCTCAAACATCATATATATAGTTAGTTTAATGTATTTATAAGTTGTTTTGATTGAAAATACACAAAGTAGGAAAGTTAGAACCAAATATAGGCTAATATAGGCCATTTTAGGCCATTTTACTTGAAATTGAATGAATACGAGTAGTTTGATGTTAGTTTAAGTTATAAACACCTCAAACATCATATATATAGTTAGTTTAATGTATTTATAAGTTGTTTTGATTGAAAATACACAAAGTAGGAAAGTTAGAACCAAATATAGGCTAATATAGGCCATTTTAGGCCATTTTACTTGAAATTGAATGAATACGAGTAGTTTGATGTTAGTTTAAGTTATAAACACCTCAAACATCATATATATAGTTAGTTTAATGTATTTATAAGTTGTTTTGATTGAAAATACACAAAGTAGGAAAGTTAGAACCAAATATAGGCTAATATAGGCCATTTTAGGCCATTTTACTTGAAAATGAATGAATACGAGTAGTTTGATGTTAGTTTAAGTTATAAACACCTCAAACATCATATATATAGTTAGTTTAATGTATTTATAAGTTGTTTTGATTGAAAATACACAAAGTAGGAAGTTAGAACCAAATATAGGCTAATATAGGCCATTTTAGGCCATTTTACTTGAAATTGAATGAATACGAGTAGTTTGATGTTAGTTTAAGTTATAAACACCTCAAACATCATATATATAGTTAGTTTAATGTATTTATAAGTTGTTTTGATTGAAAATACACAAAGTAGGAAAGTTAGAACCAAATATAGGCTAATATAGGCCATTTTAGGCCATTTTACTTGAAATTGAATGAATACGAGTAGTTTGATGTTAGTTTAAGTTATAAACACCTCAAACATCATATATATAGTTAGTTTAATGTAATTGTAAGTTGTTTTGATTGAAAATACACAAAGTAGGAAAGTTAGAACCAAATATAGGCTAATATAGGCCATTTTAGGCCATTTTACTTGAAAATGAATGAATACGAGTAGTTTGATGTTAGTTTAAGTTATAAACACCTCAAACATCATATATATAGTTAGTTTAATGTATTTATAAGTTGTTTTGATTGAAAATACACAAAGTAGGAAAGTTAGAACCAAATATAGGCTAATATAGGCCATTTTAGGCCATTTTACTTGAAAATGAATGAATACGAGTAGTTTGATGTTAGTTTAAGTTATAAACACCTCAAACATCATATATATAGTTAGTTTAATGTATTTATAAGTTGTTTTGATTGAAAATACACAAAGTAGGAAAGTTAGAACCAAATATAGGCTAATATAGGCCATTTTAGGCCATTTTACTTGAAAATGAATGAATACGAGTAGTTTGATGTTAGTTTAAGTTATAAACACCTCAAACATCATATATATAGTTAGTTTAATGTAATTGTAAGTTGTTTTGATTGAAAATACACAATATAGGAAAGTTAGAACCAAATATAGGCTAATATAGGCCATTTTAGGCCATTTTACTTGAAAATGAATGAATACGAGTAGTTTGATGTTAGTTTAAGTTATAAACACCTCAAACATCATATATATAGTTAGTTTAATGTATTTATAAGTTGTTTTGATGGAAAATACACAAAGTAAGAAAGTTAGAACCAAATATAGGCTAATATAGGCCATTTTAGGCCATTTTACTTGAAATTGAATGAATACGAGTAGTTTGATGTTAGTTTAAGTTATAAACACGTCAAACATCATATATATAGTTAGTTTAATGTATTTATAAGTTGTTTTGATTGAAAATACACAAAGTAGGAAAGTTAGAACCAAATATAGGCTAATATAGGCCATTTTAGGCCATTTTACTTGAAAATGAATGAATACGAGTAGTTTGATGTTAGTTTAAGTTATAAACACCTCAAACATCATATATATAGTTAGTTTAATGTAATTGTAAGTTGTTTTGATTGAAAATACACAATATAGGAAAGTTAGAACCAAATATAGGCTAATATAGGCCATTTTAGGCCATTTTACTTGAAATTGAATGAATACGAGTAGTTTGATGTTAGTTTAAGTTATAAACACCTCAAACATCATATATATAGTTAGTTTAATGTATTTATAAGTTGTTTTGATTGAAAATACACAAAGTAGGAAAGTTAGAACCAAATATAGGCTAATATAGGCCATTTTAGGCCATTTTACTTGAAATTGAATGAATACGAGTAGTTTGATGTTAGTTTAAGTTATAAACACCTCAAACATCATATATATAGTTAGTTTAATGTATTTATAAGTTGTTTTGATTGAAAATACACAAAGTAGGAAAGTTAGAACCAAATATAGGCTAATATAGGCCATTTTAGGCCATTTTACTTGAAAATGAATGAATACGAGTAGTTTGATGTTAGTTTAAGTTATAAACACCTCAAACATCATATATATAGTTAGTTTAATGTATTTATAAGTTGTTTTGATTGAAAATACACAAAGTAGGAAAGTTAGAACCAAATATAGGCTAATATAGGCCATTTTAGGCCATTTTACTTGAAAATGAATGAATACGAGTAGTTTGATGTTAGTTTAAGTTATAAACACCTCAAACATCATATATATAGTTAGTTTAATGTATTTATAAGTTGTTTTGATTGAAAATACACAAAGTAGGAAAGTTAGAACCAAATATAGGCTAATATAGGCCATTTTAGGCCATTTTACTTGAAATTGAATGAATACGAGTAGTTTGATGTTAGTTTAAGTTATAAACACCTCAAACATCATATATATAGTTAGTTTAATGTAATTGTAAGTTGTTTTGATTGAAAATACACAAAGTAGGAAAGTTAGAACCAAATATAGGCTAATATAGGCCATTTTAGGCCATTTTACTTGAAATTGAATGAATACGAGTAGTTTGATGTTAGTTTAAGTTATAAACACCTCAAAAATCATATATATAGTTAGTTTAATGTAATTGTAAGTTGTTTTGATTGAAAATACACAATATAGGAAAGTTAGAACCAAATATAGGCTAATATAGGCCATTTTAGGCCATTTTACTTGAAATTGAATGAATACGAGTAGTTTGATGTTAGTTTAAGTTATAAACACCTCAAACATCATATATATAGTTAGTTTCATGTATTTATAAGTTGTTTTGATTGAAAATACACAAAGTAGGAAAGTTAGAACCAAATATAGGCTAATATAGGCCATTTTAGGCCATTTTACTTGAAATTGAATGAATACGAGTAGTTTGATGTTAGTTTAAGTTATAAACACCTCAAACATCATATATATAGTTAGTTTAATGTATTTATAAGTTGTTTTGATTGAAAATACACAAAGTAGGAAAGTTAGAACCAAATATAGGCTAATATAGGCCATTTTACTTGAAATTGAATGAATACGAGTAGTTTGATGTTAGTTTAAGTTATAAACACCTCAAACATCATATATATAGTTAGTTTAATGTATTTATAAGTTGTTTTGATTGAAAATACACAAAGTAGGAAAGTTAGAACCAAATATAGGCTAATATAGGCCATTTTAGGCCATTTTACTTGAAATTGAATGAATACGAGTAGTTTGATGTTAGTTTAAGTTATAAACACCTCAAACATCATATATATAGTTAGTTTAATGTAATTGTAAGTTGTTTTGATTGAAAATACACAAAGTAGGAAAGTTAGAACCAAATATAGTTTAATATTGGCCATTTTAGGCAATTTTACTTGAAATTGAATGAATACGAGTAGTTTGATGTTAGTTTAAGTTATAAACACCTCAAACATCATATATATAGTTAGTTTAATGTATTTGTAAGTTGTTTTGATTGAAAATACACAAAGTAGGAAAGTTAGAACCAAATATAGGCTAATATAGGCCATTTTAGGCCATTTTACTTGAAATTGAATGAATACGAGTAGTTTGATGTTAGTTTAAGTTATAAACACCTCAAACATCATATATATAGTTAGTTTAATGTATTTATAAGTTGTTTTGATTGAAAATACACAAAGTAGGAAAGTTAGAACCAAATATAGGCTAATATAGGCCATTTTAGGCCATTTTACTTGAAATTGAATGAATACGAGTAGTTTGATGTTAGTTTAAGTTATAAACACCTCAAACATCATATATATAGTTAGTTTAATGTATTTATAAGTTGTTTTGATTGAAAATACACAAAGTAGGAAAGTTAGAACCAAATATAGGCTAATATAGGCCATTTTAGGCCATTTTACTTGAAAATGAATGAATACGAGTAGTTTGATGTTAGTTTAAGTTATAAACACCTCAAACATCATATATATAGTTAGTTTAATGTATTTATAAGTTGTTTTGATTGAAAATACACAAAGTAGGAAAGTTAGAACCAAATATAGGCTAATATAGGCCATTTTAGGCCATTTTACTTGAAATTGAATGAATACGAGTAGTTTGATGTTAGTTTAAGTTATAAACACCTCAAACATCATATATATAGTTAGTTTAATGTAATTGTAAGTTGTTTTGATTGAAAATACACAAAGTAGGAAAGTTAGAACCAAATATAGGCTAATATAGGCCATTTTAGGCCATTTTACTTGAAATTGAATGAATACGAGTAGTTTGATGTTAGTTTAAGTTATAAACACCTCAAACATCATATATATAGTTAGTTTAATGTATTTATAAGTTGTTTTGATTGAAAATACACAAAATAGGAAAGTTAGAACCAAATATAGGCTAATATAGGCCATTTTAGGCCATTTTACTTGAAATTGAATGAATACGAGTAGTTTGATGTTAGTTTAAGTTATAAACACCTCAAACATCATATATATAGTTAGTTTAATGTATTTATAAGTTGTTTTGATTGAAAATACACAAAGTAGGAAAGTTAGAACCAAATATAGGCTAATATAGGCCATTTTAGGCCATTTTACTTGAAATTGAATGAATACGAGTAGTTTGATGTTAGTTTAAGTTATAAACACCTCAAACATCATATATATAGTTAGTTTAATGTATTTATAAGTTGTTTTGATTGAAAATACACAAAGTAGGAAAGTTAGAACCAAATATAGGCTAATATAGGCCATTTTAGGCCATTTTACTTGAAATTGAATGAATACGAGTAGTTTGATGTTAGTTTAAGTTATAAACACCTCAAACATCATATATATAGTTAGTTTAATGTATTTATAAGTTGTTTTGATTGAAAATACACAAAGTAGGAAAGTTAGAACCAAATATAGGCTAATATAGGCCATTTTAGGCCATTTTACTTGAAATTGAATGAATACGAGTAGTTTGATGTTAGTTTAAGTTATAAACACCTCAAACATCATATATATAGTTAGTTTAATGTAATTGTAAGTTGTTTTGATTGAAAATACACAAAGTAGGAAAGTTAGAACCAAATATAGGCTAATATAGGCCATTTTAGGCCATTTTACTTGAAATTGAATGAATACGAGTAGTTTGATGTTAGTTTAAGTTATAAACACCTCAAAAATCATATATATAGTTAGTTTAATGTAATTGTAAGTTGTTTTGATTGAAAATACACAATATAGGAAAGTTAGAACCAAATATAGGCTAATATAGGCCATTTTAGGCCATTTTACTTGAAATTGAATGAATACGAGTAGTTTGATGTTAGTTTAAGTTATAAACACCTCAAACATCATATATATAGTTAGTTTCATGTATTTATAAGTTGTTTTGATTGAAAATACACAAAGTAGGAAAGTTAGAACCAAATATAGGCTAATATAGGCCATTTTAGGCCATTTTACTTGAAATTGAATGAATACGAGTAGTTTGATGTTAGTTTAAGTTATAAACACCTCAAACATCATATATATAGTTAGTTTAATGTATTTATAAGTTGTTTTGATTGAAAATACACAAAGTAGGAAAGTTAGAACCAAATATAGGCTAATATAGGCCATTTTAGGCCATTTTACTTGAAATTGAATGAATACGAGTAGTTTGATGTTAGTTTAAGTTATAAACACCTCAAACATCATATATATAGTTAGTTTAATGTATTTATAAGTTGTTTTGATTGAAAATACACAAAGTAGGAAAGTTAGAACCAAATATAGGCTAATATAGGCCATTTTAGGCCATTTTACTTGAAATTGAATGAATACGAGTAGTTTGATGTTAGTTTAAGTTATAAACACCTCAAACATCATATATATAGTTAGTTTAATGTAATTGTAAGTTGTTTTGATTGAAAATACACAATATAGGAAAGTTAGAACCAAATATAGGCTAATATAGGCCATTTTAGGCCATTTTACTTGAAAATGAATGAATACGAGTAGTTTGATGTTAGTTTAAGTTATAAACAACTCAAACATCATATATATAGTTAGTTTAATGTATTTATAAGTTGTTTTGATTGAAAATACACAAAGTAGGCAAGTTAGAACCAAATGTACGCCATTTTGCCCACTTTATATTACTTGAATATGAGTATATTTAACCAAATGCAGGAGACGTACAATAAGAAGCTGGATCATTGTACCACTCAGGGGTCACAGCCGAACCCTGATCTGTTGTATTGGGAGACAGTTGGGGGGAGGAACAGAGGAAAAGTTCAGGGGTTGGGTCAGGGAGATCATTTGTACTACAACTCTTCATCAGGGCGAGGAGATGGCGGCTCTTCACAACCATATGAGCCGTCCATTTTTTCTCAGATTGAGGCGCAGGTGGAGGCAAAGGTCGCTGCGCGGATGGAAGAGGTGGAGGCAATGGTCGCAGCACGGGTAGAAGCGTCAAGTCGGGCCATCGTTGAGGAAATGATGAGGAACATGTCTAGTTTCGGCCACATGTCCTCAGGTTGCAACCCAGGCCCCCCTCCACAACGCAGACCAGACGATGATCCAGGGTTTGGTGGTGGCGGTAGTGCTACAGAGACACCCTTGACAGTGTAGTTTTTTTGGTTTTGGCAAGTAGGTAACTAACTTATATGCATTTAGTGTCAATATTTATCGGCATCTCGCTTTGTTTCTTGATGTGTCGGGTTATTTTTTTTGGAACCCGACTTCTACTTTATTTCTCGACACCGGGATCTATTTTGTGTACATATATTTAATCTAGGTAGTTTGTCTAACTATAGACATTTAGTGTCTATATTTATCGGCATCTAGCTTATTAGTTTCTAGCTTTGTCGATATATATTTTTTGTAAACACCGACTTCTACTTTATTTCCCGACATCGGGATCTATTTTGTGTACATAATTGTAATCTATTTCATGTAATTATACAAGTATCAATGCAAATTGTAATATATATCAAAATTGCATATTTTTGTAATTGAAAAAATCAAATGCGATGGAGGAACAGCTTTAGTGTGGTCCACAAGCATGCAGCTGTGCTGGTACATGTTTAATTATTATTAAGAACAAAAATATTCTAAATAATATTATTTTAAAACAACAACGACGGCTAAACATTAAATCAACGACGGCTAGGCAGTCGTTGTAAGGTACTCTATGCATCCAAGGACTTCCACATCAACGACTGCTTTTACATAATAGCGACGGTTTTTAACAGACGTTGAATTGGCGCAAACAACGACTGTTTCTAACCGACGGTGAATCACCGATGGTTAAACACGGTCGGTAAATCAGCGACGGTTGAAAACCGTCGTTGATTTACCGTCTGTTTAAAACAGTCGTTGGTTTGGTGCCAACGTCAGTTTTGGTAAACGGTCGCTAATGAGCAGGAAACCGTCGTTAAATTTTTTACCGACGGCTTAGCGGTCGTTGATTCCAATATCAGCGACCACCTTTCCACCGACTGCCTTTCAACGACTGCTAGCCGTCGTTGATATTTTAGCGACGGTTTTCTTTTTATTACCGACGGCTTTTAGCCGTCGTTAATTACCACCTTTCTTGTAGTGACTCCCTCTGCTCCGCTCCCTCCAGACACTCCTCTTCTCTATCTGTTCCCCTGTTCTTCAGTCTCTCGTGTCGCCTCTCTTTCGCGCCCCCTCGCTCGGCCTGTTGTGCCGCCACACCACCACCAACACTTGCCGCCACATCATACCTCTTCGCGCCGGAGCTCCGACCTTTCTCTGCTGCACCCGTCTTTCCTTTCCTTCGTGCTTTAGTGAAGCAGGAAGTTTGAACCTTCCTCTCCTTTTATTTTTTTTTGTAAGTTTACCCAAAATTGGTAATCTTGGACCCTTTCTAATCTTGGACTGATATTATAATTATATTGATTGACTTTTAAATAATCTCCAATTCACACGAATAAATGGAATGGCTCAAGTTAAATAATTTTATGTGTTAGTATAAGGTACTTTGATACTAATATATATATATATATATATATTTATTGACCCAATTATATATTATTGGAAATAATTCATTTAGTGCACTTATTACAATGCTTAAATGATGGTATTTGATTAATACTTTAAGAACTAATTCCATACTTTTTTATTCATAACCTTAATATATAACCATACTAACTAAGTATGTTCATTATCTTGGACCTTTAACTTATTTTAACTATGAATGACTAATTGGTACTAACATATAAACATTTTATTATTTGCAATTAATAAGATCATTTGTTTTCCGGTTATAATTAATAACTACCAAGTAATAACTAAAAGTCTATTTAAGTACTAAAGTAAATAAATATTTATACTTTCGTTATTTAAATTCTTGGTTAGATTAAAGGAAGGGATATTAGAAGCCTCCCCTGGCTTCTAAGGTTATTAAGCAGGAATCGAGGTAACATCTATTGCTAACACCCACGATCCCTTCGAAATGTGTTTGTAAAATGATGATTTATGTTAAATTTTTGTGTTATATGATTCTTTATATGGATTATGGGACACTTAAATTGTTTATGAATGAGTTTTAATTGTTTTAAATAAGTTAACCTTTGCGTGGTCTTCCAATTTCAAGTCTAACTTTTGATTATTCCTAGTCAAGTCAACTTTGTAGCACCATTAACTTTAATTAGGTAAAATGACCGGTAACCTGATAAACTGGTAAATAAAAAAGTTTGACTTTAAATAAACCTATTGACCCACCCTCCCACCACCCCACCCCGCCCCAGCGGCTCCCCACTCCCCCCCCCGTCGACCACTCCGCCCACCCCACCCCAGAGCTCCCCCCTCTCCCCCCCCCCAGTCGACCCTCCCCACCACCCCCATCCCGGTAGCTCTCGCCTCTCGTCGACCCCCCCACAGCTCCCCACCCCCGTCGACCCTCATGACTCCCCACCCATATCGAATCCCCTCCCCTCTAATTTCCGCTTACGGGCTGTTCACTTCCACGAAAACACCCACCCCCGGCGGCCCTACGGTGATGAAGAACAACGAAGATGAGAACGAGGGGAGAAACTAGGGTGGGGGGGCGGCTGCGGAGGTGGGAGCTTCGAGGCTGCACAGCGGGAGGGGTGGGGGCTTCGAGGTCGCATGGGGCTGCGTGAGGGTGGGGGAGGGTGGGGGGCTGCCATGGTGGGGGATGCAAGGGCGGGGGAGGGAAGGGTAGGGGTGGGGGCTGCGAGGGATGGGTAGGGGTGGGGGTGGGGCTACGAGGGATGGGTAGGGGTGGGGGTGGGCCACGGTGGGGATGCGGGCAGGGGGAGGAGGGGGTGGGGGGGGGGTGGGCTGCGAGGGGATGGGGAGGGGGTGGGGGTGGGGCTGCGAGGGGATGTGGAGGGGTGGGGCTACGAGGGGATGGGAAGGCGTGGGGGCGCCATGGTGGGGGATGCGAGGGCGGGGAGGGAGGGATGGGTGGGGGTGGGGGGCAGGGGGGAGGTGGGATGGGGGGGGGGGGGCTGCCATGGTGGGGGATGCAAGGCTAGGGGAGGGGAGGGGGTGGGGGTAGGGGGGTGGGGGGCTGCGGTGGTATGGGTAGGAGGGGTGGGTGTTGGGTTTGGTGGGGTGGTAACCTGTTGTAACCTGTGATAATGGGTAAAAAAAACCACTAACCTAAATTTGGCTTAAATGATGGTAATGTTGGCTTATTTCTGGATTTTCAAAAGTTAAACTTGAAATTGGAAGACCACGTAAAGGTTGACTTATTTAAAACAATTTTTCCTTAATTATATTATGAGCTTATGAGTTATCGATGCTCAAGTATGATTCATGAAAGACATAAGGCTTATGCCGATGAATGCTAAATAAACGAAACATAATAAATGAAAGTGAAAGAGGTTCTGGCAGTATATGTTACGCTTATTGATACGTGTCGTTTACCATATAAAATTAAAAAGCCTATTCTTAGACCTTAAAAATATTAACAAGTAGAAAAGGGTAAGAAAGGGTTGATCCCACGGAGAGACTACTAAATTCCTTAATTCAAAATTTATCTAAGAAAAATACTATTCACACAAATAAGCGAGATTATACAACTATTTACTTATATACAGAGATTTGGGGGGGGGGTGGGTTAAGATTCTAATAACTAATAGAATAAATAAAAGTAAAACTAATCTACTATCTACAAGTGATGACAAGCAAGTCTGAAAATAACCACCGCAATAGACTTAAGCAACTAGCCATGATTTCCAATATAACTACTAAACTCAATATTGATATAATCGATTAATTGTAGAGATTAAGATAGCAAAATCTCCCTTTCCTTCATATTAATAATTAGTACTGAACTAGGCTGATACTAACTCTAAAATAGACTCTACATCGTAAGTATGATCGCAACCTACAATGGCGAAATCTAGAAGAATTTGGAGTAGGACTTCCTTAATCATATTCAAATTAATCTCATAGAAGTTTAATATGAATATTATCAAATTACACTATAACCTTAATTCATACCATTCGCAGAAATAAATTAAGATTAGTACTACTAATAGTATATAATTTAAACTAGGCCAAATTATACACTTAGCATCCAATCGTAACC